>JAEOAE010002073.1:0-85383 GCA_036365155.1 Meriones psammophilus | reverse complement strand
GGTGAGCCTGTCAATTTGGATTCAAAATTGGGATGGACTGTGCCACACTTGTACCAATTGGAGCAGGCTTTATATGAAGTTTATTCCTGGCACTAGGAATCAATTTGAGTCCTCCTTCCATTAACAGAAGAATTAGCAGGAAGGCATTTACTCTATGAATATCATTTTAGGTTTTAAATCCAGACCTAGGGCCTCATCTTTGATGGTGATAATCTCCTTGAAAAAGTCTGCCTCTGTTTCATCACGTGACTGCCATCTGAAACTACCTAGTACTGTTTTTCTCTACAAACCAAAGACTTTACATTTATTTCTGCTGCACTTGTCTCTTTCTTTCACTATGGTCCTGAATATCTCTTTAATAATAACCATTCAACAGATTTAATATTCTATCTAAGAAATCCCGTCCATCATTTTTTAATTCTGCCTTACTCAATTTCAAGGCATGGGCAGAATAAGTATGATTTGCAGCTAAAACATCATACAAATGACCTCTAGCTTAATTTTCCATAGAGTCTATTGTCCACTGAAATCTTATGACATGGACTTCCTCTGTCTGCATTACTCTCAATACTCTGATATTCTAGGTCCTACCAGAACAGCTGATGATGCTCTGCGTACAGCTTTGTAATGCTTTTGCCATCTTAAATCCTGATGTTTTCCACAATCCTTAAAAAGAGAACATTCCAAGGTTCTGTCCAGCAGTAAAATCACTC
Organism: Meriones psammophilus; assembly: GCA_036365155.1. Lineage (NCBI taxonomy): Eukaryota > Metazoa > Chordata > Mammalia > Rodentia > Muridae > Meriones > Meriones psammophilus. The sequence continues at coordinate 84,670 of JAEOAE010002073.1, read as the reverse complement.
TTTGCATATAACTTTTTGTTCTAATTTGCTTCTTTGTTGTTGAGACTAAATCCCCTAACTAAAAGCTCCTCAGGTCATGAATGGGATTTCACATTTAGTTTGGTACTGTCAGATCACAGTCCATCACTTTGGGTGCTTAGCATAGAAAGTCAAGCTTGAAGAAAATTAAGGCAAAAGCCATGGGCAAATGTTTCCTAGGTTGGTCTCTTGCTTCATCACTGTCTCATGCTCAGGTAGTTATCTTATGTAGCCCAGGCCCACTTGCTTAGGGATATTGTATCTCTCAGTGGAAGAGCCTTCCCACATCAATCATCTATCAACACAATCTCTCACAGATATAGCAAACAACTTCTCTGATGAGGGCATGCCATTTATTGAGGCTCCCCCAGATGACTGCAGGCTTTGAAATGTTGACAACTGAAGCTAATAAGGACAAAGAGACAACAATATAGGAGAAAGTTTTAAAAGCCTAAAAACAATGTGTTAATTCTATCAGTCACTTAAAAAGCAAAAACCGAGACATTGATGATTGCAACAACTTGAAAACACAGATATACCAAGAAATGAGGAGAGGCAAGCCTTTAAGATAAAGAAGAGAAAAGTAAAGCTGTTTCTCTAAATCAAGTCTCCAAATCAACAAAAACTAAAGGAAGTATGGCATAATATAATACATTTTCAGAAGGCAAAAATATGTAAAGGTCTATGACTTTCAAGAGAAACAATATGGTTAGATTATAACTAATCAAATCACACAATATACATGGCACCCCTGTCAAAAGCAAACACAAAGATAAGCCAATAAATATAACATAGTCCTATAAGCAAATACAATAGGATTATACTTAAAATCAAAATCAAAGAAATCATTGGCCATTACTCAACTTGTGCAATATGGCTATTTCCTTTGGCAACAATAAAATGTGTATTGGAGGTGGAGGGATATTCCAATTAAAGAGATTCCATTAAAGCATACAAAATGTTTCAATTTTGACTAATAAAATTATCTCATATTCTTATGATAAAGAAAAGGATATCTATTATGATCACTTGGAAACCATGACTGATGACTGGATATATGTCTGCATCAGTGTAAGAAAATGTAAACTTCTCAAGCCAAGTGTAAGAAAGCAGAATTTTAAAGAAAAAGTGAGTTTGCTATGGAGCCCAGGTTGGCCTTGAACTTGCAATCCTTTTGCCAATTGGTAAGATGGTAAGCACACACTACCACATCTGTCTCTGAGTTTGTATTATACGCTTAAACATCTTTTTTGCCCTAATTGCTTTAACAACCAATATCATCTTCATGTAGTTTGTTTTAATATATTTTTCTTGTGCTTGCAGCTATGTTTATATATTCAGGATGTACTGTGGTATGTGGTATAAATAAATTCTATAAAAAAATCCAGGCAAAACAGAATCAAACAATTGGAGGAAACCAATAAATTCCTTAAATAAAGGCATGAAACAACAATCCAACATTTGAGGGATGTGAGGCTTTGCTGGATTAGGGTGAAGTCTGACATCTCTGGATAAGCATTCATTTCCACTCGGTCTATGATGGTGAACTCTGTTTTCTCAGTGAATGGCCTAAATCTGCCTCCTGATCTGTATGACTCCAAGTCTTATAAAAGGTCTCACATAGCCCTCAGGGAAGATTATTATCCAAACCCTTTCCTGAGAAGGAAACTGCTCCAACAAGCATCTGGGAATTCATTGAAATGGATCAGCCTGGTAAGGATCTTAGTGTTCAGCAGTGACTTTCAACTGTACTCAGAGATTTCCCACACACACATATATAGGATAATTAGTTACTATCTTCTCATTTTTGAGATAGGACCATGATACTGCATGGAAAATGAGGCATGATGGCACAATATTTAAGCCAACTATCCTTGATCCCTAGACACCAGCAAATCAAACATTCATCCTCGAAATCTGTCCCTCTGTCCAAGGTTTATAAATTCTGACCTCAAACAAACATGCTGGGGGTGCATGCATGCTGGCAGGTTGTATGCCACTTGATACCATCAGCGTTCCATCATTGCCTCTGAGATTCATCAATTATCCCCATCTGGGCCTGCTCACTGGCCCACTGGGCCTAGGCCTCACTGGATCTGTGTCTCACTAGGCCTATGTCTTGGTTGCAAGCCAACCAGGCATGGACTTTTACTTGAACCTCTGAGGTGAAAGTCCTTAGAGCAAGGCACAGCAGCTTATCCAAGAATGGTAACATTTTGGTATTGCCATAGGCTCTGGAACACCAGAATTTCCACTATCACTGATGATTTTATTCTAAAAGAGCTAGCTACCTGTAAAAGTCAATAGAAAATTCTTTCCACAACTCCACCTAGTGAACATAGGTGTTTCCCCAAAGGGTTCTAGGTACCCCTGAGAATAAAGGAACCACTGTTCTCCATCTGGAAGCTAACCTCGAGGTCTCTGCTGAATGGAGAATGACAAAATGAAACACATTCTGGAAATATGGAGATATAATCAATAAAGAAAGCAAAAACAAGCTGGTCATGGTAGTGCACACCTGTGATCACAGAACTTTGGTAGGTAGAGGCAGAGAGATCTCTGCGACTTTGAGCCTAGCCTGGTCTACAAAGCAAGGCAAGGACAGAGAATCCCAGGCTCAAACACCAAAAGAAAATTAATTTTTAAAGCAGAAATTTAGGGAATCCTGGAAATGAAAAATTTAAAGACTACAGCAAGGAGCTACAGAAGCAAGGTTCCCATAGAAAAACGAGATCAAGGAGATAAATTTATGCACTGAATACAAAGTAGAAGAAATGGAAGACAGGTGTGTTTACACATTCCTTTAATACCAGAACTCAGGGAGGCAGAAGAAGCTGGATTGTTGTGAGTTTGAGGCCAGCCTAGTCTACAAAGTGATTCCAGGAAAGCAAAGGCTATAAAAAGCAATCCTGTCTGAAAATAAACAACAACAACAACAAACAGAAAAAAAGATAAATTGATACATGTGTCAAAGAAATTGTTAAATGCAAAAGTTCCCTATCACAAAACATCCAGGAACTCTGAGACATTAGGAAAAGACAAAACATGCTGATAATCAGATTAGCAAAAAGAGGATGAGATCAAGGTTCTGGAAGATACTTTTAACAAAATCATACAAGAAAAACTTCTTAACCTAAAGAATAAGATGTCCATTAAGGCAAGAAAAACATACAAAAATACCAAAGACACTGGAAGAGAAAAGAAAGTCCTCTTACCGAAGAATAATCAAAACATTAAATATACAGAACAAAGAATATTAAAAGCTGTAACAGAAAAAAAATTAAACAGACTACACTAACCAATAAAACAGACAAACAAAAATAAAATAAAATCTAACCAAGAAATAAATAAAGGTATATCTATTGGAATTAATCCTGTATTATCAGTAAAGATACTAGAAATTGAAGGATATAGAAAGTGTTCTTCTGACTCTAAAAAACTAGAGAAGCCAAGAAAAATTACTAACTATGCCCAGAACCTTTTAATCAGCAAGTGGAGAAAATAAGATGTTGCATGTTAAGATCAAATTTAAACAATATGTATCTATAAATATAGCCCCAAACAAGGTGTTAACACCACCACCACCTCCACCAACAAAATACCAAAATTAACAATCACTGTTCATTGATAAGACACAGGCTCACAAAATGGGTGAAAAAACAGAATCTACCCTTATTCTAAGTACATCAAACACAGCTTCACTTCAAGGTAGACATTATCTCAAGGTAAAGGTTTGGAAAGATTTTCCAAATAAATGGATTAGAGTATCAAGCTCATATAGCAATTTTAGTATCTAACAAAACAGACTTCAAAAACAACTAATCAAAACATGGCAAAAGACATGACATATTAAAATAAAACATCCAGCAATATAACATATCAATACTTAACATCTATGCCCCAAACATAAGAGCACCCAAGTTATAAAAGAAACCCTTCTGCAGCTTGTACCACATTCTGGCCCTCATAAACTGATAGGGGAAGACTTCAATATATCACTCTCACCAATGGGCAGGTCCTCCTGACCAAACTGAACAGAGAAATACTCCAGCTAAATAACATCAAAAGAACTAAATATACCCAAATGATGTTTACAGAACATCCACCCAAGCACAAAAGATTGTTCCCTCTTCTCAGCAACTCATATATTGTTCTCCAAAATTGATGATATACTTGAACAGTGGAAATCTCAAAAGATATAAGAAACTTGCAATAACCTCCTGCATCCTATCAGACCACTAAGGTTTAAAGCAGCACATCACCAATAACAAAAACAATAGAAAACTTACAAACTCATAGAAATTGAACAACTCTCTACTGAATAAAAAATGGATCAAAACTGAAATAAAGAAATTAAAGACTTTCTAGAAGTTAATGAAATAAATACACAACATATCAAAACTCATAGTACACAATGGAAGTGTTGACAGAAGACAGTTCATACCACTAAGTACATTCAGAAAAAAATAATCAGAAAGATCTCTTAGTAGCAACTTAACAGCACACCTAAATATTCTAGAACAAAAAAAAAAAGTAAACATAACTAAAAGGAGTATACAGTTAGAAACTACTGAACTGTGTCTTCACTGGTAAAACAGAATGTTTCCACAGGAAAAGAAAGGTGGATCCTAACAAAATTGATAATGATTAGATTTTAATAGTGAGATCTCCTGAATAAGTAGAGTAACTTTTCATCAGACAGTGTGGTCATTCACTCCAAACTAAATTAATAAAGACTAAAGTTTTCTTCTTAAATATAAAAAAAGTTACTTTTGTTGTTTTATATTAAAAACAATTAAGAGGTTTAAAATGTTTTAAGTAAATTCAAAGGTATAAACTTGTTTGAGTTGGAATAATTTGGAGTGAATATAACATATTTGAGCAGTGTGGTGATAGACCATGCATTTAATTCCAGCAGAGACAAGCAGTTCTCTATTAATTACTTGTTTTCTAAATTCAGGAGTTACAATGACAGGATGTTGGTGGTTTATAGCATAGCCCTAATCCCAGCATTTGGGAGGCACATGCCTTTTACATACCACCTGGGAGGCAGAGGCAGGCACATAGGATTTACAGTGATTTTTATTTAAAAGCTGCTTGTAATAGGCAGGCTAAAAATCAAAGCGAATGCCCTTTATTATCTAGAAATAAATACACTTTAAGGTATATTTGTAAACTTTCAAAGATTTTTTAAACTTTAATTGAGATATTATACCTTTCTATTTCCAAAGAAATCATTTTGCCCTTTAAAAGATATAACATACCTAATTCAGGTACATCCCTGAATTAGGGATGGGGCAGGGTTTTGATTTAATCTTTTCAGGAGAATAAAATCATCCACCTAAGAATATGGAGAGCACTGGAGATATGCAACTTCTGAGAAAATGACAGATCACCAAAAGACAATGTCAATAGAGAAGGAGTAAGCTGGCCAACGGGTATCACTCACCTTCATGTTGTCTCTTCTGCCTTCTATAGACATAAGTGCAAATTGTCTTTAAGTGATTGCTAAAGAACAATCCAAAATCTCTATCTCATATCAGAAAAGCCACCTGGTAAGAAACAGAGGAAAACAGAAAAGTAAGGGATGATTCTATTGTCACGAATCTCATAATCTTCTGGCATGATGTGACTTCTGTACTTACCACAAACTTCAATAATCAAGAATGTGTACAGTGTTTGTGAAAGTATGAGGGAGTGAGAGAAAAAGCCCAAAACATAAGCCTAAAATATAGCCAAGTTTACATGAAAAGACATAATGAACTCTAGCATGAAAAATGTGCACTGGACCAGAGATACCTTTCATTTTCTAATTAATACAAATTAAATAAACAGATTTCAAACTGCTACAAGACAAACACAAAATGACACCTAAACTGATACTCCAGCTACTACTAACCTCCTTTACAGAGAGTCCTTCTGCTCTGGAAGTCTCTTGGAAAATGGAGGTGATCATAAAGCTGGGCTATGGCTTGCAGTCCCTCATGTCCCCTTGTGGGTTCAGGCACAGCCCAGCCCTTTCAGACACTCACACACAAAAAATGTTGGAGAATAATTTAATATCTGTTTCCTGTTGCATGAATTATGTCACAAGATGTGTAATCTGCCCTATCCACTTATTTAAAACCAGGCACACCTGACAAAATTCTACATCTCAGAAATTCCTTTTGTACCCTGGAATTGAATTTCTCTAAATCACACCATTGTGACTGGTGGTAGTTGAAAGGTTAAAAAAATTAATCAAGTATTGCTGAAAGATGACCACCACCAACTCTTTCTTCCAGTTTCAAAACGATATGTAAAATTTGTTACACAAAGCTGTATGTGGAATACATTCATCATTTCTAGAAATGAGACCTTCAGTTTTCCAATCTGTCCACTGCAAACCCAATGCCTGTGTGTGCACACTAGATAGTGATAATATAAGCACCACAAATTTCTACTGCCCAGGCCACAAAATCCTCACTTCTCTGGACAATAAACACTCAGGAAGGGTCAGAGGCCAAGGGTCTCTGCTGAGATCACCACATGGAGACCAACAGACAGAACCATAGCCTGAACCACAATCTGAACCACAGTCCATCTCGTTCAAACAGATCAGGCTATGAGAGCTCAGCAGCCTGCTCTTCCTGGCCTGGGGACAATGGCCCCACACTCAGCATGACATGGCCTCTGGAATCCCAGAACAAACCCATAAACTACCTCCCATTAGTGCTCCTGCTAGGCCTGCCCAGAGTCCCTCATTAGCTTGAACAATACAGCTGAGTCTCAGGAAAGTAGTAGCTCCTTTACCAGTGCATCAAATATCAAATGATGCAGATATCAGAGGCATTCTAGCTTTGCCCTAACCCCTATGGACACACATTCTTTTATAACACAGTGTTGTTATAAAAGAATAAAAATCCCAATTATTTGATTTTAAAACCTGCTAGTGCAGAGAGGCAGAGAAAGCAGCCATCTGACCCTGATACTCACCTCACCTCCAAGAGGAAAAAGTCCCAAAACCTCACCAGTTCAGATAACAACTCAGGGGGAATAGACCAAAGGAACCCAAGGCCAAAGGCTTTCTAGCTCACAACTCAAAAAGCCCAAAAATCTACCAAGCTAAAACTCCCTCCACTTTTACGCTCTGTCTTAAATACATTTCAGGTGAAAGTTCCATTTACTCTTTAATCCCTGTCAGCTGGTTTCTTGCTTTGCCTCTTGACCCAGGGTTAACATTATTTAATCCTGTGCACATCATCTTCCAAGATACAGGTCATTTATGTTGCACATTCCATTACACGATCAGTGTCCAGTGTAGTCATCTCTACCTCATTGTTGGGAACTCCTTCAGCCAAACTTCAGTCAAAGCCAAACAGTAACAACCATTAAAGAAACAAATGGGCATGAATTTGAAAGCAAGGAGTAGTTAATGGGAGCTCAATGAAAACGAGAAAGAAAACAAAAAGGATATGGCTATAACTAGGAATGTTGGAGTAGAAAGTTTTTTATAGATAGATGAGAGAACATTGTCAGACACAGGGAAATCTGGGACAGTCTAAAGTTGACATGACCCTGAGCTATGTGAGATGAGAGGAGAGAGGGAAGTGGAGAGCCAGAACAAAAGGCCAGGAGGATAAATGAAAAATGAAAAAGACCAGGTAACCAAAACAGTTGGAATACATAGGGAAGGACAGCTCAGAGGAGGGCAGCTCAACTTCTGGGCTAGAGATCTGTGTTTGACACCCATACCTTGTAACAGGTAAGGACTGAGGGATGCTGGGAGAACCTGACAGCCATGTCTGCTTTGATTGTTAAGTAGCCACCTTAACCATTCATCCCAGCATTTGAGACGTAAGAGTAGAGGGAAAGTTGAATCGATTTCATTGTAATTTCAACAATTATTTTTAAAAGTTGAAAATGGTGTAATGGTCCAATATTCTTCAGGGAATTCAAGTATGTATTAGAGCACACAAAGTATTACACCTTTTCTCTCAGGTTGTGCATTTTCAAATGGGGAGGGAGGAAACATGCCTGTTAGTCACTACTACAGCATTTTATCCAGAACTTATGTGTTGTTTGAACTCGTGCAACTATAGAAATTTGCTTTCCAGTTCAGCAACTAATCCATATTCTTGATTCCCTTTGTGTATGACTCCCCACAAATGTAGTTTTCACTTTTATTGACCATCTAAAATTGATTACCTGACTCATTACCATCTTCCCTCTTCCCCCTCCCTTTCTGTGTTGTGACTACACCAGCTTCAAATTAGGTCAGTGAACTCAATTCTTACACAGGTCCCTCTTTATTTGTAATTGCCCACCTCCAAAAAATATCAGAGTGCTCAGTGGACATTCATTCACTGGTCTCTTTTACTTCACACTCACCAGTCAGGCCCCACCTAAAAAGAGCTGCAGGACTATGTTTTAGGCATTGGGCAGTAGGGGCAGCATTCAGTGTGCAAAGAAAGTCTCAGTTACATAACATGTGAAAGGTTGATCTACAGGAGACATTGCTTTAAAGAAAAACAAATATCAAACCACTAGAGAAAAATGAATGAAATTCTTAATGACTGGGGATTATCAGAGAATGTTAACTAATAAGAGACTAGAGCAGTGATGCATCAACAAAATAAAATTTAATAATACCAACAACTGACTTATTTTTTTATTATGTATACAGTGTTCTGCATGTATGTACACTTGCACACCAGAAGAGAGCACCAGATCTCATTATAGATGGTTGTGAGCCACCATGTGGTTGGTGAGATTTGAGCTCATGACCTCTGGAGGAGCAGCCATACTGACTTTGAAAAGAACAGGCCATTCTGTATAGAGGGAAATCCATTAATAAGATACTGTTTGATGTTGCCCCTGTGTACAATGTCATCTGCTTAGACCTGTAACCTGACAGACATAGATTTAGCCAATAGCCTGTGTCTCAAATTTGAACTGACAAAACTGTGTCAATGAGGATTGTACATATGGGCATAGTACAGTCCCTTAATTCAAAATTCAACATTTACTGTATCAAATTACCTGACCTAAACTGTACACCCATCAATCTGGTCTGTTTTCACTCTCAAACATAAATTAATAAATACACTTTGGGAAGTTACAAATTAAAAAACTCACCCTGCCACATTTCTAGATAATCCTGGTGAGCAAACATGTGTATCCAGGGATCCTAATCTCTAACAGGCCTGGTAGCATACTACTTATCTGTGGAGTGTTTTACAGACATTCTTCCCTCAGCTACATTCTAACTGGGACCACTAGCTTCTCAGCAATAGGAAATCCTTTACATCATCATTTCTACTCTTCTATATCACAGCTTAATATTGGAATGCTGTCTGACACAGGACATACCATTTACAACCCCCACAAAATTCAAATGGATCTTTTAGAACTGAGAGAACCTACCTGAAACCCCCAAAAGTCACCAGGAACTAGGCCTAAAAAAGGTCACCTAAATGTCACCAGAATAGTGACTCTACCATAAGGCCAGCAGGAACTAGGCCATGGGTCACCAATTCCAAAAACAAGGTCATAAGATTACCTACCCAAGGAACAACCTGAGGATAACCACAAGGATGGGAAGGTATCTCATCTCAAAGTGTGGCATTTGTGCTGAGCACCCTACCAACCTTGTAGTAGAACATTCAATGACACTGAAAATACCTAACATTCCTGAGGCCTAGAGATAGCTCGCTCAATGTTAGTTATGTTACATAGCCAATCACTTTGTAAAAAGCCTGCCCTTGCTGAATGTCACCCAATCCTGTTAAACTGGAACTTTCTGGTCCTTCCTAAAACCCCAATCAAAACTCTGCCATGCAGCTGCTCAGGGCTCTCCTCTCTGATCCACTGTATTCGTGATGATGGAAAGACTCAGCTTAAGCCCAAATAAAACTCTTTGTTCTTGTATATGCGGTACAGCTCCTGATGGTCTTTGGGGACCTTAAGACCTGGGAATAACATGTGGGGTCTCATATTGGGTCCTCAAGGCTCCCATGCACCCCTGGCACATGGAACTCAACAGCCAATAAGTGAACACTCTGTATCTGTCTATGTCTCTGTGTTTCTCTAGGTTCTTTCTTCAGGCCTAGAGGCAAAATGCATAATCTATGTGGTCAGAAAGGTTAGAGCTGATGCTCTGGACAACTGTGGGCCACAGATCATCTGGAATGATTTCCAGCCCTCCTTTGAAGGGTCACATCTGTAAAGGGACTCGAACATCCACTTTTCTGTGCTCTCTGGATCTCAGAGAGGATGAATGTGCCCCTATCTGTAAAGGGTGGTAGAGTGCCCAGTTTTCTGTGATCTCTGGATCTTTTGACAAGGACAATGCAGGTAGCTCCTGCATCAGGGATTTGCTGATATCTTACTTTCATTTTTTTCCACTGCAAGAGTGGTGGAATCTGCTGTCTGGCTCTGTGTATTTTTCTGCTTCATAAGCAATGGGATCTAGCAGTCTGTGTCTTGTTTAACTGTTTTGACTCTCACTGCCATTTTTTTTTTTTTTTTTTTTTTTTTTGTCTCTGGGACTGACTCAGGACATGGGACAGAATCTTTCAATACCCCTAGATCTGATTCTTTCACATTTCAGGGAGGCTTGAGACATGCTTCACAGGCTCCAGTGAGAGTGGCAAGGAGGTTCCAAAGGATGCATACAGTATGTGGAGCACCAGACTTGGAACCTCTGCCAATGTTCTCTGGCCTCTGGTCTGGCAGAGCTTGGCCACTGCTCTGGCCTTTGATCTGGCAAAGATTTGCTGCTGCTGTGGTCTCTGGTCTGGCAGAGTTTGGCTGGTGCTTTGGCCTTTGGTCTGGTAGAGATCAACAGATATGTTCCTGCTCCATTCACTGCTCTGGCTGAATGCAGGTCACCATTCCAAACTCTGGTGGATCCTGATTTGGGGGCAGGCCACCAATAATGGAGCAAGATAGAGGGCCCATAGAGAGACAGACCACTGTTCTGAGTTTTGGTATTTTCTTCTTCTTCCATTATCTTTGTGCGCATTGTACCCAGTACATTTTTTTCTTGTGTTGTTCTTTTGTGGTTTTGTTTGCTTGTGATGGTCTCAGTAGGCCGGTGACCAAAGACCTGTGCTCCATGGCGACTTTGCCTGCCCCATGCTCCCAGCGCTACAAGCTGGGGCACCTCTGGTTGCCAGCAGGAGCACACATTTCCATATCGTTGGCTGGAAAGGCTCAGTTGGAAAGGGGTCTGTGTGCAGAAAATCCTGCTGGGCTGTTCCTGGTTGCCTCTTGCTTCCTCTTTGAGGAAGTCGATGACCTGAGGTTAGCTGTAGCTTAGAACAATGATTGTTAATTATGCTCATAGCCAAAAGGTATTGTGGTTATTACTATTATTATTATTTGGTTAGGGTCCCTTGTAGCCCAGCCTAGCCAGAAACTAAACAGCTATAATATGACCTTGAATTTCTGATGCTTCTGCTCTACCGCATAACAAATGAGCTACATTCCTAATCCCTCAAACTTATTTTTTATCCATAGGTGGCTTCAACTAGGAAGTGGACTGAACCCAAAAGGAGAAGGCTTGGTTCCACTCAGCTCCTGGGTCTATGCCAGTGTACTGGCACTGTGCCAAGGATACCCACCTGAGCACCTTGACATTTTACTTATTAGCCTGGTTGCACTTATGAGATTGTCACCTGAGAATGGAACCAATTCTTTTTTAGTCGAGGTCTCATACTGGCAACTAAAAGAATTTTGTTAGAAAATCTTAAAAAGCACATGTATGATTGTGGGTTGCATGGGTGGGGAACCTCTGTCATTGTGTTCCCCAAAGTGCTAAAGGAAATAAGCTGGGGTAGGAGGGAGGGATAGATGAGAAATTCACCATGTCTGGGCATCTACCCCTCCCCCCCCAAAAAAAAAATCACCAGTGCAAGAAAAAAAATAGCTAGACTGCATTTTGTGTTCAAGGTCTAGAAGTGAGGTAGCAGGGGGCCTTTGGGCAATGCTTTCACAGAATTGCCTCCATTCAAGTACAATGTTTGTAAATTCACACTGAGAAAGGAAGGAAATGAAGGGGAGGGGAGGGAAGGAACATATTCAAAATCTCCCTGGCAAGAAAACAGAAAGGAAAAAATCCTGCTTAATGATGTTCCACCTTTTGTGTGTGTGCCCAAGAATTCTTTAAGTTGTGTTTATGCCTGCATCCTTTCATCTTATTTACACACACACACACACACACACACACACACACGTATATACTCTAAAAGCTTAAGCTTACTGAATAATGGTGTCTCAATGTCTTTCTCACATTTCAACTGAATTATTTTTGGGCCATAAATCTAAACCTAATTCTTATTAATATTTAGAGGTGTTGCTTGTTTTGCATGTGTGGTTTTATTTTCTTAGTTAACAGTGTGTGCACAGTCCCTTACACCAGGGTCATCATGCTTGGATCTCTAGAAAAGTAATGAAAAACAACATACAGTACTAATAATGTTAGTGAATAAATTAAAGTTACTGAGTGCATTGTACAATGAACTCAGATGCTCTTTTCAGACAGGACATTTTATGATTTTTTTTTCCATGAGGCACAAAATGCCTCTTAAGCTTAAGGCATATTTACAACATTTTGTTGAAAACAAGGTTCAAGATGCATCCTGAAATCATAACATCAAATGATGTACAGAGAGGACATAATCAGCTTTCCAGATATGGTCTCCTAGGGATAAGTATGGTAGGATGCAAAGCCTAGGACATTTTCTGAGGACCTGATCTCTTATAAAACCTAATGAAAATATAGATTCTTCCCAGAAAATGAACATGTACATAAAACCAACTACGTATAAAGCACTTACAGAGTGAATGTCAGGAGAGTGACTGGGTTAAAAACTAACACAAAATAAGTAGCACTGTTGCTGTATCTGAAATTTCTACCTTGTTTGGAAGTCAGAAACAGGACGACTTTAACCCCTGTATTCAAGGCAGGGCATCTGTATAAAGAAAAGCAATGTTTTGCTTTTCCTGTTCCTTTTTCTCCTCCCCTTCCTCCTCCTTCCTTATCTCCTATATGTGAAGCAAATGTTCTACCTCTGAGCTGTATTCCTAGCTTCTCTACAAAACTGGCACATACAGATAGTCTTTGGATATAATAAAGCCAGTTGCTAAACCTCACTAAAGCTTAAAGGAAGTAACTTTTTATGGTATAAATGAAAGAGAACACAGAGAAGGCAACGAAGGCAACAGGCATAGAGGAGGCTATCCTAGCAACAGCAGTAACAGAACAAGATAAAAAGACTTCAGGAGAAGTTTTATTACAGATAGCACAATGGCTGGCATTAACAAATAAAATGCTACATGCTCCCAACCTCCAGGTGTGAATTCTGTATTACTATCATATTATGAAGACTTTGTTAAAGGCATTTACTATTTAAAAGGTTATTTGTCCTTCCCCAGATAGTTACTGCTTGTGAATTAGGTACCCAATACTGTGCTAAGTCCTGAACACACACACAAAAAAAAATGATTCATGCAAATACCATTCTTTCTTATAAGCTTGCAGTCTTGTATGGTAATCCACCATAAACAAACCTATAGACCATGCATAGAAATGCGTATATCACTAGAAATTACACTATGAAACCTAAAGAAAAGCAATAGGTACCTAACACCCCAAAAGGGATAAAGAATATACATATTCAAAGGCCTAGAGGGGAGAACATTTTAGTTCAGTAGGGGAAATGAAAGAAGGTGAATTTGTTTGGAATATACTAGGGAAGAAGAAAGGAACAATAATAATGATGATGATAATTAAAGAGGAAGCCAGAGGTGCTGAAGAGATGGCCTAGTGATGAAAAATACTTTCTGTGGGGCTGCAGAGATGGTTCAGAGGTTAAGAGAACTGGCTGCTCTTCCAGAGGTACTGAGTTCAATTCCCAGAAACCACATTGTGGATCACAACTATCTATAATGAAATTATAGTGCCCTCTTCTGTCATGCAGGTGTACATGCAAACACATTGTATACATAATAAATAATATATCTTAAAACAAAACAAAACATTCTCTGCTTTTTTTTTTTTTTTTTTTTTTTTTTTTTTTTTTTTTTTTTTTTTTTTTGCTGAGTTTCTAGCATGTCCATGGTGGCTGTCAATCTTCTGTAGTTCCTGTTTCAGGGAATTTGATTCCATATGTCCTCCTGGAATATAAGGCACACATGTGGTACACTTATATTCATACAAGTAAAATACTCTTATCATCATCTATGCAAAAGATAAAAATACCCCCATAAAAAAAAAGGTCAGCTGGCTTAGTGGCACACATTGGATCTCTGTGAGTTCAAGGCCATCCTGGTCTACAGAACTAGTCCAGTCCAGGCAAAGCTACAAGGAAATGCTCTCTTGAAAAGCAAAACAAATAACAACAAAACAATGCAAAAATAAGCAAAAGAAAAAGATCATAAAGCAAGTGTGGTAACACATGCCTGTAAATGGAGCATCAGGAAGGTCAGGAATGAAGGTCAACCTGGACTATAAGAAACTCTGTCTCAACAACAAAACTGCACAAGAATCTGAGTGTCTGGGGTGCTTTGGGACATTCAAGTTTTTTATCTTAATTCTTGGCTCCATAGGAAGCTATTGGGGAGTGTAGTTCTTTGAATGAAAATGACCCCTATGTTTCAAAATATGGTCCCCCATTCGTAGAAAAATTAGGAAGTGTGATCTTGTTGAATAGGTGTGTCACTGTGGGTGGGCTTTGAGGTTTTAAAATCCCACATTATTCTCAGTTAGCTCTTTGCCTCATACTTGTAGATCAGGATGTAGGCTCTCAGACACTGTTCTGTCTGGTGCTCTGCCTGCCATTCCTGTCTGCCACCATGGTCCCTGCCATGATGGTTATGGACTTACCCTCTGAAACTCTAAGTACCCAACCAACCGTTTCTTCTATAAGCTGCTTTGGTCATGGTATCTTAGCACAGTGATAGAAAAGTCACTAAGACTTTTGAAATCAGGAGAGAAATGCTTTGATGTACACTTATCTCAAAGATCCTTTTGTCCTGTAAAATTAATAGTAAGATTTCAGAAATTTCAGGCCTCAGAGCATCCCGACCCAGAAGGCAGATCCTACAAGGGTGGGAGGGAGGTGCTTGCGCGAGGCGCAGCGCAGGCGCAGTGCGCGGCTCCATTGTCAAGTGTGACAGAAGCGCTGTTGTTATGGATACAGACGTTGAAGGAGAAAACACTGAGCTCATTCCGGATCTGGTGGGCAGCGGTGGTGAGGGCGGCGATGGGGACCCGCTTTTCGGGCGCGGTGGTGGCGGTCGTGGCTCGGCTAGCTCACTGCTTCATGGTGGTAGGCTGAGACCAGGAGAAGCCAGGTAAGGGTGTGGGGCGGGCGCAACCCCGGGCTCCGCCTCCACCCCAGACTCCGCCTATGCCCCTGGCTCCGCCCCCACCCATGGGCTCCGCCCCACTCCGGGGTCCTCCTTTTTCCCTGGGCTCCGCCTCCGCCCTCCCCGTGCTCCACCCCCGCCCTCGGCTCCTCCCTCCTTCCCAGGGCTTAGCCCACACCCCGCCCTGGCCTCCTACCCCAGCGCCCGAGCTCTGCCTCCATCCCCCGGGCTATGCCTCCGCCCTCAGTCTCCGTCTCCTTCTGCCTCTGTGCTCTGCCTCCCTCCTTCCCTGGCCTCTGCCTCCGCCCCCAGCAGCCATCCAGTGGGCTCGGCTGGGCGGGGCGTCTTGGCTGGGAGGAGGGGAGGAGAGAAGGCTGGGTCCCAGGATGGAGGAGCCATGGGTCCACAGGTGTTGGCTATCACAGCACGGCCGGTCCTGGCTGGCTGAGGGCTTGTGTGAGGGACCCGCAGGACGGCGGTCGCCAGGCAAGGCCGGGGCTATGCAGATGGGGGCTGGTGGGCTGGGCCGGCTGGGAGAACCTGCTCGAGTTCTGCCAAGAGCTTCTGTGGTGGCTCCTGGTACCCGGGACTCCACCCTACTGCCGCTGGGGTTGGGAGGTGAGGGAGCATTGTGCAGAGGTCCTAGGGATACACTTGTGCCCTGCATCCTGAGTAGAGTGACGCTGGGGCTAGTCGTCCAGGAAAGGAAGTACAGAGAGTCCAGTGCTGCCACAGCTTGCATGTGGGTTCCTGCAATTAAACTTAAGTCATGAGGCCTGACAGTGAGTGCCTTTTTCTGTGGAACCATCTTGCTGTTACATATTTTCAGTTACATTTTTCTTTTTTCTTTTTTTTTCTTTCCTTTTTCTGAGACAAGGTCTTACTATGTAGTCCTAGATGTACTTGAATTATCTATATAGATGACACTGACACTCATACAGACCCACTTGTTTCTGCTTTCCAATACTGCAATTAAAGGTGTGGGCTTGTGTGTACACACACATAAAATGAGGAAATCTGAATAAGAATGGTGGCTTCTTATATGATACCAACATCCTAACAGTGATACTGTACTGTAAGGATGCAGCTTGTCTGCTGAAGATAACGTGGTAAAGGGATCCATGGTGTCTCTTATTCCTTTAACTGTTGGTAAATCTACAACTTTATCAACATAAAAACTCCAGAAACCCACCATTAATCCCAGCACTCAGAGAGGCAGAGGCAAGTGGATCTCTGAGAGCTCAAAGCCAGCCTGGCCTACAAAGCGAGTCTAGGACAGCAAAGGCTACACACACACACACACACACACACACACACACAAAATGTTTTCTTGAAAAACAAAGAGTCCAGAAACCGTAAAGAAGATAAAATGTACTTTAAGTATCTTGATTTTTCCTCGACATTGATGAGAGAAGGAAGTTCTTAGTCTATAGAATTTTGGAAAAACATACTTTTTAATGATAGAATCATATTTCTGAGGATCAGCTTCATTGACTTTATTACTATTGAATACTTACTGCTTTCAGTTTTGTGCTTGTTATGCTAATGTTAATATTTACAAGGACACAGCTTTAAAATCACTGATCTTTATGACAGCTTGATAATTCATTATTTAAAACTATATTTTTTGGGGGCATGGTGAGATGGCTCATTTGGTAAAGTAAGTGGTTGTTGTGTAATGAGGGCCTAATTCCTAGCACCCATATAAAAATAGCGAGGCTCAGTGATGCACAGCATCTGTGACCCAAGCGCTGGGGAGGCAGAGACACCTGGAGCTTCCTGGCCACATAGTTTAGCTGAATCAGTGTGCTTCAAGTTCTGTGAGGACATAAGGTGTACAGTAATGGAAGAAGACAACATGTCCACCTGTGTTCTCTACACTTATAGATGCACATACATTATCTCCCCCCCCAAAAAATCCCTCATTTTACTTTATATTTGGATGATGGTGGAATAATTAGGAAGTGTAATTTGTCTCTAAAAGAGAAAGTTACTTATTTAATTATCTTTACTTTTCTTACTGTTACTTTGTTTTAGTTTTTTTGAGATTTGTCAAAGTAAATTTTAGTGATGACTTATTTTTTTTATATTCCTTCATGTTTATTTTTTGTTCTACTGTTTTAGAAATAACCCATCTAGCTAGGGATGTAGTTTAGTAACAGAGCTCTTATCTAACATGTGCAAGGTCCTAAGTTTTAAGAAATGGCAGAGGCAAAAATTATTTGCTGGCAAAATTCTTTATATAGATTTTATTAAACTACATTAATTTATATTAATATTCACTTGAAGTCCTGTATATTTTAAAAATCTGTTGGCTTCAGTATATTAGAAAAAGTATTCAGAATGGTTTGCAACTATTAAGCTGTATATTGCAGGTGACATAAGCAAAAGTATGTTCTTCCATAAGTAAAATACTGTATTTTGAGACTGAATGTGTATGTGTGTGTACACCGTGGCATATGTCTAGAGGTAAGAGGACAACTTGCTGGAGTGTGTTCTCTCCTACAAAGCATGTTCTGAGATTAAACTCAGATCATCAGGCATGGCTGCAAGCACCTGCTGATCTATCTCTCTGGCTTTGAAAATGAGAGTTCTTAATAAATAAGAATTAACAAAATTGTGACTCTAGTGGCAGTGAGCTACACACAGAAGGACCTGTGTGAGGAAACTCAGGAGTACTTGCTGTGGAAATAATGGTGTGGATGCTAGAGTTAGAAAGCTGAAATTAGTAAAGCTTCATGATAAATTAATGTGAGGGTTGAAGTAGGAAAAGTGGTTGAGAGTAACAAAGATTCTACCCTGGGTAATTGGGATATAAATTCAAGCAAGGGGAGAAATAACTGAGTTTAATTTTGGATGTGTTAAATATGATTGTTTTTAATCAAGATAGAACTGTTATTTGGGTGTTCAAATACATGAGCCAGGAGTAAAGACAGGTGACGATTAGAGATTTATTTGCCAGTTATCAATAGCCAGTTTTTTTGTCAGGCAGCAAGAAGGCCTAACTGAGCAGAATTGCATGCAGGGTACAGAGAAGTGGTTGTAATTTCACTTGAGGATCTTGTGATGCTCCCATGACTCTTTTGTGGATAATTATAGCTGCTTTCATTAAGATGGTAACAGCCACCTCATGACCCAAATTGTAAACATCACCATCCATGTGTGAAAAGATAGGGCAAATAGAGAAAAATCATGAAGATCTGGAAATCATTAAGGCAGATTGAGCTATTACATTTGTGTAGATGTCCTCAGAATGTTGTCACAGAGATAGGGATAAATGACCAGGGCCCAGGCTATGGGATACACCATTGCTTAGGGGATGAAAGAAGAGGAGTGGCAAATGGATTTGGTAAATTTGGAAAAGATATTCAACTCTCCCCAATAGATATTATTTTTCTTTTGGGTGATATGAGCCCTAATTTTTGTCTAGTTATATGGCTGTGCAGAAGAGAAAGACTGTTTTCAAATTAAAACACATTTTTTAGATTTCTTTTTTATTTTCTTCTTTAAGTTGTGGGGTTGGAGTTGTCAAGACAGGGTTTCACTCTGTGTGTATCCATGGCTGTTCTGGAACTCTGTAGACCAGGCTGGCCTCAGACTCACAGCAATCAGCCTGCCTCTGCCTCCCAAGTGCTGGGATTTAAGGTGTGCACAATCTGGTGAACAGTCAGTACTCTTAATCACTGACCCATCTCCCACTTTTTTAAAATTTTTAACAGCTATA
This sequence comes from Meriones psammophilus, assembly GCA_036365155.1. NCBI lineage: Eukaryota > Metazoa > Chordata > Mammalia > Rodentia > Muridae > Meriones > Meriones psammophilus. The sequence goes on along the minus strand of JAEOAE010002073.1, from coordinate 65,574 downwards.
ATCATGTGACTATGACTGGATTAGTTGAATATAAATGGAATGATTAATACAATGTTTCAAATGTGTTTAAGGAGGTAATGGTGTATATTCCCAGCTTTTGTTTAGCTGAGACTGGAGATCAGCTGGGTGGTGGTGGTTCAGGCCTTTAATCCCAGAGTTTGGGAAGTGAAGTAGAGGCATTTGGATATCTGCATTAAAAGCGAGCCTGGTCTATAGCTGTAATTTCAGAACAGCCAGGAAACCCACACATAAAAGTCCAAACCAAGCAAGCAAGCAAGCAAAGTACTGGAGATGTAGCAGCCATCTTGGGTAGGAGTAACAGAGCAAAGAGCTAGAAAGATCCTGGATAACTAATGACTGACAGTAGGGTTGCCATAGCAGATCTAGATAGCTGCTTTGTGTTTTGTTTTTCTTTGTTTTTAACATGATAAATAATAACGTTATATGTTTAAAGCACTATAAATCTGAGTTTTCAATTTCATGCTGGCAAAACAGGTACAAGGTGACAGGATGGGTTATCAGGATCCAGGGACATAGATAGTGAAGGAATGTTTTTCAGTGTCATGTGTAACCAATTGAGGACATCATTGAGAGAAGCAGTTATTGAAGAAATTTGTGGTTGAATGTAAAGATAGATCTACTTATATGCAATGTACAGATAAGAAGGAGACTGTAAAGTCTCCCTCCTTCCTGTGGCCTCCCATTTTTTTGTGTGAGTATTTAACTCCATCATTGAACAGCAATTCATGAACTGCAAGTTTACTCTAATGAATGATGTACTCTTTTGAGAATTTATACAGGTTTTTTCCCCTTTTTTTTTTTTTTTTGTTTTGTTTGTTTGTTTTCCCAAGATAGGGTTTCTCCATGTAGCCCTGACTATCCTGGAACTTCCTCTGTAAATCAAGAATGTTTTCAAACTCAGAGATCTGCCTGTCTCTGCCTCCTGATTGCTTCTGGGATTAAAGGTGTGTGCCATCACTGCTTGGCATAAAGGATCATTTTTAACTCTGACTTTTCTTATTTGATTGTTGTTTTACTAACCAAATTGCAGAATATTGGTAGAAGAAATGATCATAATTGAGGTTAGCTGATTAAACACCCCCATGTGAAAATCTCATTGTGATAGGTATGAACATATGTTTGGAAAACTTTGAATGTGATGGCCAACTGTGAGAGTGAATGTTTTATGTAAGAAAATGATTAAACAGCCCAACATGTAAGAAATTCCCAGAGACTCATACTCATTGTACTATTCAGGTATGAACCCCTATGTTTTCAGTGAAAACTTGGAATGTGTTTTATTAAAACTTAAAAATTTTGACCAGTTCCATGTACTAGTGTGGATAGGAAGGGAGGAGTCTGGCTTTTTCATTTCTTCCTTCCTTCCTTCCTTCCTTCCTTCCTTCCTTCCTTCCTTCCTTCCTTCTCCCCTCCCTCCTTCCTTCCTTCCTTCCTTCCTTCCTTCCTTCCTTTGAGACAGGATCTCTGCAGCCTAGTCTGGCCTGTAATTCACTAGGTAGTTGCCACCAGTACTTGCAAACATTACATTTTAAGAGGAAAATACAAAGGAAGTATTTTTTGAGACAGGGTTGATCTTTGTAGCTTGGCTGTCCTGGACTCATTTTGTAGACAAGGATGGCCTGGAAATCCACAAATATCCACCTGCCTCTGTCTCCCTGAGTTGCTGGAATTGTAGGCTTGTGCCAAGATGCCCAACTTCAAATCTTTATTTTTTAAAAACATTTTATCTTCCTCTATCAGTTTATTTCATTTTTTCACTTTTTATATTTTAAATTTTTTGAAATAGGGTTTCTCTGTGTAGTCTTGGTTGTCCCATAACTCAGATCTGCTGGTTTCTGCCTCCCAAATTCTGGAACTAAAGGTGTTGGCCATCACCATCAGGCTTAAATCTGTTTCTTAATGATATATAAGATACTAGTTACAAGTTAGTTTTCCAGCATAGGGGCTGCTATAACAAAGTATCATAAATGTGGAGGCTTAAAACAACAGGTGGTTATTCTTGCATAATTTTGGTGGGTTGCTCTGAAATTTATCAGGAGGTAACCTTTTTGAGGGCTTCTAGGGAAGAATATTCATCTCTTCTAGTTTCTGGTGGTCCCTATTGTTCTACCATTTATGGCACCATAATTCTATTTTTGTCCTCTCTTTCACACAGCTTTCTTTGTTTAAATCTTTTTTTTTTTTTCATAAAAACAATTTCTTTGTTCAGCCTGGTGGTACATGTCTATAATCCCAGCTATTTGGGGGACAGATGCTGGAAGATGCCAAGTTCAAGGCTTTTGTGAGTTACAGAATGAGTTCAAGGCCTGACTGGGAAACTTAATCTCAAACAAAAAAAAAAATAGAAAATGTCTGTGGTCATAGCTCAGTATAGTGAAGCACCTGCCTAGTGAGGCCCCAGGTTCAATTCTCAGTCCTGGGTGTTGGGGAGTATTAGGAGGCTTTGTTTTGCCTTATTATTTCATTTTCTTTCTTTTTTCCTCCCTTATTCCCTTCTTTTTTTCCCTGTAGTAGGGACTGTGCCTAGAAAACACACATTTTTTCTCTCTTTCTCCTCCTTCTCTTGCTCCCTCTCTTTCCTCCCCCCTCTTACTATCTCCCTACCAGACTGAGCTATATGCCCAGCCATGTTTTTTTTTTTCTATAGCCAAAGACTGTTATAATGGCTAACTCGAACTGTCAGGTTGACTCACCTGAGAGGAAGGAACCTTAAATAAAATTTGGCTTCCATCAGATTGCCATGGGGGCAATCACATTTTTTAATTGCTAATTGATGTAGAGGGCCCAGTCCATTGTGGAAGTACCTTCCTGCAGGTGGATGGTACCATTCTTGTAGGTGGGCCTGAGCTGTATAAAAAGGTAACTGAGCAAGCCAATGAGTGTTGTTCCTTCATGGTTTCTGCCTCAGTCCCTGATTTGAGTTTTTTCCCTGTCTTCCCTCAATGGATTATAAGCCAGATAAACCCTTTAAAAGTTGCTTTGATCAGTGTTTATCATCGCAACAGAGAAACAAACCAGGACAATGGTTAAACCATAGAAAAACAGTGAATAAAGTTTCCATAAGTAAAGCAGGTTTTAGTTTCATAAGGTGTACATTCTACCTTAGGAAAGGAAAGCACAGAACTTAATCTAATATTCAGTATTTCCAAAAAATAGAATAATTTTTCTTTGTATTCTGTAAGTAAAATTAGGAGAAATGGGTATCATGTCCACCAGAATTAGCTTTCAGGAAGCTGTAAACACTGTGTTTTAGTGTTGAAGTCTAGGAATCACTGCTAAAGACTTTCAAAGCCTTGTCATTCCTTTTCAGCTACAAGTACTAATGAGGTAACACCTTGGGAAAATGTGGCTTTACTGGAAAACAGGTTAATGCCTTTGATTGCAGACTGGTGGCCTAGTCTCCTTTTTTTTTCTCTTAGCAAGTTGTATGACCTTGTTCACTGTTTACTTGTGATAATGAGGTTTGAAGCTATTGAAGACATTTTTAAAGGACTCAAAGACATTGTATGAGTAGTTAATAATGCTTGATAAGTAAGCCTCAAATGGGATCTTTCTGTCCTTCTAAGGAGTCAAGATTACACACTCTGTTTTTTCTAGATTTCTTGCCTTATTGTTCTTTTATTTTCACATGGACCTTTAACAGTTTAAAAAATTAGAAATTCATAATATTTGGAGATGAATATAAATTTCACGATGCTTTTTTTTTACATTACTGTTTATTATCATTTATTACAATTTATTCAAATTGTACTGTGGCTGTGTTCCCCTCCTTCATATCTATCTGATCACACCCTCTTTCCCTCTTCTGGGGCCCCTAAGACCCTCCTAGTCTACTGATAGGCAGGATCCTACTCCCTTTCTATTTGACCCTAGCCTATCATGATGTTTTATACAAGTATTCCTCCTATTGTTGCAAACATATTATTACAGTTATCTAGCTTTCTCTCTAACATCTATCATCTGTTTATCATCTATATCATATATCTATTACACACACACACACACACACACACACACACACACACACACACACGGTTGTGAAATGTTATTTCTTCCAAAATATGTGTTTCAAAAAATGATCAAAAAGAGTGATTTAAAGTCTAAAGTTTGAAGGAAATGAAATGCATGTGTGATTTGTCAGTTATGACCTGAGCCTTGGGATGTTGACATCACAGTGGTTTCTCCCCCTGACTACTACAGAATGTTTACACTTCAGTGGTTTGTATACAGACTGCTGTAGCCATTTTTGGTTAGCACCAGCAAAGAAAAAGATAATTTCATGCTCAATGAGAGTTTCTCTATTCTAGGCTCCACTGTGAAGGTATTTTTAAATGACTATTATTGTCTTGATAGACTAGTGGTTTCGGGAAGTGTTCGGTCTTAATTTCTCTAGAACATGTGAACTAATTCTTAACAGTTGCTTCATGACAACTACTCCTGTTAGAAATAGTCAATACCATACCACAAAGAAACAAAGTTATCATGTCAGAGAGGTATGCTCTGAGATATACAAGAAAATATCTATGTATCTTCAAAACTATCTGCCTAAGTTATGAGAGATTATACTCTGTTTCATCTAGTTGTTTTACCCACTATGCCAATAAAGATTTGTTGGAAACTGGTCAGATTTCAGCCCAAAGTCCAACAACATTTTGGTTTTAAACATTTATTTGTCAGTATTTTAACACTGATTCAGCTAGATAGGAATGACTTTCCAGACACATGCATTTAATTTCAAATTCATCATAAAACTGAGTTGACAATATTTTATAAAATACCTTTACATTATTGCCTGGTGTGTTTGATGTCAACCATTGCTGATGCCTCTCTTTGACTCTTCTATTCACAGGTATCTTTAATCCTCACCAAGTAAAAACTGTGGCTTCTCAATACATATTCCTTGAATGGTGTAACATGATTTAGGCATAGTAATATTCACTTAATAAAATATGTACTTTAAATATCCAAACTGTATGAGCAGGGACAGCAAAGAGACAAGCAAAATAGTAGCCACTTCGTTATTAGAGGGAATGTTTTTATTATGGGTCAGAGAGGGAAAATGTTCAGAGGCACCTGAAAGAGTTAAGAGCAGCGAGTAAAAGAAGCAGACTTGATATGACCAAGACTGCCTACAAGAGAATGGAGACTATTAGGAGAAAAGTAGAGATAGCTTACACAGAGACAAACTGTGCTTTCATAAATGCACAAGCTGAACCTAGATCCCTCTACATGTATATGTAGCATATGTGCAGGTTACTCAACATGTGGGTCCCCTAACGATTGGACTGAGAGCTTTCTTTGACTCTTGCTTGCCATTAGTTTTGTTTCCCCTAGTGGTGCTGTCGTGCCTGTCCTTAGTGAAACAGGATGCTCTTAGTCCTGCCTGATGTGATGTGTCAGCATGGGTTGGTACATTTAGGGTGTCTCTCAGAAGAGAAAGAAAGAATGGGAGAGGGAAGAATGATTTGGGGACTGTGAGAAGAGAAGGGAGGGACATATGGTGAAGATATAAATTTAATAGGTTAATTAGTGGAAAAAGACAGAATATTTCTAGAATATTTAGAAGATTAGAATAGTGCAAAGAGAGATTAGGATGTTTGGGAAGAGACAGGAATCTAGATGTGTGTTTTGAGATGTGTAACAAGTACATTTACTTCCCCTTCAGGTAACCTGGAGGCTACCATGTGTGTTGGTATCCTGATAGGAGCCACAGGTCAATAGAGATCCTCAGGTCCCTTTTGTTGGAGCAAGGAGAATGGTTACTTTGATGGACAAGAAGTATTTCACAAATTTTTGCTGAATGCTGTATTTTATATGTTTGGTTTTTTTTTTGCTTATTTGGTTCTAATCACCACAATTCCTTTGATAATGCATGTTGAGCAGGTCTAGGATTGGCATTTTTGGAAATTTGCACTCCCTGGGACCTAACTAGTTTCAACTATTAGGAAGGCCTGATTACTTTCATCATACCTATTCATGTCCTTTTAAATAGTAATGGGTTTAGTTATGACATGCCATTACACAGATTTCCGTCTGATGTGTTTTTGTTTCCAATATTCAAATGTCATTTTTTTATAATTTTTATTATTTATATTAATTACATGTTGTTTACTTTGTATCCCAGCTGTAGTCCCCTCTCTCATTCCCTCCCAACCCCACCCTCCCTCCCTCATCTCCTCCCTGCTCCCCTTTGAGTCCACTGATTGGGGAGGTCTTTTCCCCTTCCCTCTGACCCTAGCTTATCAGGTCTCACCAGGACTGGCTGCAAGTCTTCCTCTGTGGCCTAGCAATGTTGGGGGGAGGTCAAAGAGTCTGTCACTGAGTTCACGTCAGACACAGTCCCTCTTCCCCTTACCACTTGGATGCTGAGCTGCCATGGTCTATGTCTGAGCAGGGGTTCTAGGTTATGCATGGTCCTTGGATGGAGAATTAAGTTTCTGAAAAGAACCCTGTACTGAGATATATTTTGTCCTTGTAGCACTCCTCTCTAGGTCTTACTAACTCCCCCTTCTTTCATATGATTCCCTACACTCTGCCCAAAATTTGCTTATGGCCCCGATGTCCCTCATAGAATGAATGGATACAGAAACTGTGGTACATGTACACAATGGAATACTAATCAGCAATTAAAAACAAGGCAATCATGAAATTTGCAAATGGTGGGATATAGAAAAGAAAAGAGTGAGTGAGGTATCCCAGCAGCAGAAAGACACACACAGTATATACTCACTTATAAGTGGGTACTAGACCTGTAAGATAAGATAAACATACTAAAATCTGTATACCTAAAGAAGCTAAATAAGAAGAGGTTCTGGATTAAGATGATCAGTCCTCACTTAGCAAGACAATGGGATGGACATTGGAAGTAGGAGAAAACAAGAAACAGGACAGGAGCCCACAAGATAGGGCCTTGGAAAGATTCTGCCTAGCAGTGTATCAAAGCAGATGCTGAGACTCATAACCAGATGTCATAATTTTAATATCACCATTATTCAGTAGAATATCTTAATGAGGAAATTTACAGTCTGGTGGAATTTTGTTATCTTAATTAGAACTGTATAATGACATGTATTAATGAAATTAAACACTTTGCAAGAACTAAAAAAAATTTAATGTTACCAAAATACAATCATTTTAAAGACAGGCATTCTAATTTTGAATAATTTGTCCATGATTATTATATGTCCAATGTATACTACACATTTTATTATAAAATTGACAGAATATCTCTTCAGTCAAAATTTTTTGTGTCTCTATGATTAATATATAAAATTTACTATATATTAATAAGCATATGTAGTCCTCTTCACTCTTCAAAACTTTCTGACTTCTTTCTGCATGAAACTTCTTAGTACAGTGCATTCATCTTTAAAATCTGCTGTGATTTTTGCATGTGTTATACTCTAAGGTTCACAGTCTTAATGATTTTGAATGTTGCCTTTTTTCACATGGACCTTTAACAGTTTAAAAGAATTAGGAATTCATAATCTTTGGAGATGAATATATATTTCATGATGCTTTTTTACATTACTGTTTATTATTTTCATATATTACAATTTATTCAAATTGTACTGTGGTTGTGCCCCCCTCCCTCATCTCCATCTGCTCACATCCTCCTTCTCTTTTCTGCACCTAAGCCCCTACCCTAGTCCACTGATAGGCTAGGTCATACTCCCCTTCTATTTGACCCTAGCCTATCACGATGTTTTATACAAGTATCCCTCCTATTGTTGCACACATATTATTACAGTTATCTAGCCATCTATCTCACATCTATCATCTGTCTATCTATCATCTTTGTCATATATCTATTACACACACATATTGTTGTGAAAATCTGTTATTTCTTCCAAAGAAACGTGGTTCGAAAATTTTTCAAAAACAATGTTTTAAATCAAAAGTAATCCAATCAAAAATGGGGACAAAGCTAAAGATAGAATTTTCTTTACAGGAATATCATAGAGAAACACTTAAAAATGCTCAATGCCCTTAGTTATCAGAGAGATGCAAATCAAAATGGCCCTGAGATTTCACCTTACACCCATCCGAATGGCTAAGATCGAAAGCTCAAAAGATTATTTAGGCTTGTGGTCACCCTCAGCTACAGACCAAAATTAAGGGCAGCCAGAGTATAGGAGACTCCACCTCAAGAAAGAAAAAAAAAGAGTGAACTAGTGTGCAGTGATGAACAGAGAAAGTAGCAGAAGATTTGATGGACTTGGCAGTAGGGTTAGCAGGAGCTGAAGCAGGTCGATGTGCACAGCAGCTTGGCAGGCACAGTGAGGGGTCTTAGGCATAATAGTAGTCTCCAGTGCAGGGCGAGCTCATGCTGTGTCCACCTGTCCATCTCTCTCTGTCTGTCATTCTCAGTTTTTAAGTAGATTTATTTTATTTATCTGTGTGCATGTGGGTATACATGCCTGGCAAAGGCTAGAAGAGGGTAAGAGATGCCCAAAAGCTAGAGGTCATTGTGAGCCACCTGATATAGGGGCTGGGAGCCCAACCCAGCCCTCTGCAAGAGCAACACGTGTCTTAACTACTGAGCCATCTCTTCAGCCCAGTTCTCTGGGTTTTGGTGGGACAAAAAGTTGGAAACAGGAAGCCCAGGTTGGTCTGGAACTCATCATCCTCTCTCAGCTTCTTGTCCTCTAATTACAAGTCTGCACCTTCATGCCTGCCAGTCTTTTCTTGAATGGTTTCAGGTCCTCATTTTGTGTTCCAGGCCACAGACTGCAGATAACAGTGAACCTGACTTTAGCCCTGTGTCCCTGAGGGTGTACAGACAGTGTTTCCCCTGTTGTTAGAGCGAGGCTAGGGTAGACCTACCACCCTGCTAGAGCTTTAAGAATCATGCTGGGACTCCTTTTAAAAATTTGTCCTTCATCAGGGCCTTTCCCCTTAACAAAAGGAAAAGTGAATAATTAATTACTGTTTTGTCTAGGGCTGATCTCTTGGATCCCAGGCTTCTGTAGATCTGAAGTTGGAGCTCTATGCCCCAGTACCCAAGCGGTAATCAGTAGCAGGTGAGTGCAGCAGTCATGCATGCAAAGGAGGCTAGATCCTGGAGCCTGTGGGAACCCAGAAACTTTTCCTGAACTGGGTGTCCTGAGTATGGAACTAATGTTTTCCCCACTGTATGGTTTCCTCCCAACAGGGTGACCCAGTCTGTCCTGTTTTGGGGTCCACAGTTCAGTCTAGGATGTTGAGTAGAGCATGCAGGAGCAGGTAAGTAACTCTATGCTGGTGACTGGGCATTTGAAGGAATCCAAAAACTTTTCCTGAGAACCTTTTGGGGAAGTATGGTGGAATTCCATTGGTTGCAATGAGGTTGTACTTGATGTTTCCTTCACCTTGGGGTTTGCTCCCAACAGGGAAACCTGGTCCCTGGTGATTTGGTGCCCACAGTTCTGTGTGGGACAGTGATTTGGGAAATAGAAAGAACTCTCTGGGCTGAGTACCTTGTAGAGCCCAGACCTTTTTCAGGGATTTTCTGGGTGACCTGAGGACAGTCCTGATTGCTTCTTACTCCATGGGGTTTTCGCTAGACTGGAAAACCCAATATCTGGTGTTGTGGGGCCCACAGTACAGTCTGGGATGGTGACCAGAACACACAGTCATGTGGCTCTGACCTGGTGACCTATTGCTTGCAGGGAACCAGGAATTCTTCCATGGTTTACCTGGGTAACCTGAGAATGGACCCGATTACTTCCCACTCCGTGGGGTTTGTTCCTAACTTGGAAACACAATTGCTGTTGTTTGAGGGCCCAGATATTGGTCTATTGCTTGCTGTGTAGTCACTGCTGTACTGCTCTGCAGATACTGTCCTCTTGGTACCACCATCTTTGATTCTCCTTTTTTATTAAATATTTTTTTAATTTTTATTTTCTTTTCTTTTATTTTATTAATTACAGTTTATTCACTTTGTATCCCAGCTCTAGCTCCTCCAGCATCCCCTCTCAATCTCACCCTCCTCCCTCTTGTTCTCCTATGTCTGTACCCCAGTCCAATGATAGGGGAGGACTTCCTCCCCTTCCATCTGACTATAGTCAATCAGGTCTCATCAGGACTGGCTTCTTTGTCTTTCTCTGTGAACTGGCAGGATTGTTCTCTGCTCAGGTGGAGCTGATCCAAGAACTAGCTCATGAGTTCATGTCAGAGATGGTCCCTAGTCATATTATTGGGGTACCCTCTTGGATACAGAGCTGTCTTTGACTATCTCTATGCAGGGGTTCTAATTTATCTCCATTCATGGTCCTTGTTTGGAGTATCAGTCTCAGAAAAGACCCCTGTGCCTAGACCTTTTGATTCTGTTGTTCTCCTTGTGGAGCTCCTGTTTCCTCCAGATATTTCTATCTCCCCCTTCTGTCATAACATTCCCTTACTCTGCAAAATGTTTGGCTCTGAATCTCAGCATATGTTTTGATACCCTGCTGGGTAGAGTCTTTCAGAGGACCTCTGATAGGCTCCTGTTATTTTCTCAGACAATTAGGAATAGTGCTACCTCAAGATCCAGCTATACTACTCCTAGGCATATATCCAAAAATGCTCAAGTATACAACTAGGATATTTGCTCAACATGTTCATAGCAGCTTTACTTGTAATAGCCAGAAGCTGGAAACAAGCCAGATGTCCCTCAGTTGAGGAATGGATAAAGAAATTGCGGTACATTTAAACAATGGAATACTACTCAGCAATTAAAAACAAAGAAATCATGAAATTTGCTGGCAAATGGTGAGATCTAGAAATTATCATCCTGAGTAAGGTATCTCAGAAGCAAAAAGACACACATGGTACATACTCACATATAAGTGGATATTAGACATATAATATAGGATGATCATACTAAAATCTGTAGACCTAGGGAAGCTAATCAAGAAGGAAGACTGTGGTAAGATGCTTAATCTTTTCGTTCTTCATATCTTTTTTTTTTTTTAAGCAAGGGCAGTTACCCAGACTGAACTCAAATTTTTGCTCTCTGGTTTTGTTTTTCTAATTCTTTTTTTTTCTTTTTTAATTTTTTCACAATTTCTTCATTATATATCCCGGCTGAAGGCCCCTCCCTCAACTCCTGCTGGTCCCATCCTTCATCTTCCCTATATCCTCTTCGCCTAGTCCACTCAAAAGGTGAGTTTCCTTCCTCTGCCATCCACCCATGTCTTATCACAATACTACTCAGCTATTAAAACAAGGAAATAATATTTCTGCTCTTATTACTTCTCCATAGGCCACTCTGCTCACGTCAGAAGACTCCATACCCTGAAGCTTGCCTGCAACCTTACTGTGAAATTAACACTAAGTATAACTCATTTTACAGAGTCCCACTCACAAGACAATGTTTAATTGACCATCTCACATCCAGAAACATGTGAAATATGAAATGCTATGAAGTCTGAAACATTTGATCACAAGCATTTCAAAGAACTTGGTTCTCCTTCTGTCTAGAGGAAACACCTCAGGAAATAAGTTCAAATTGAATTCCAGAAAACAGAGGCTATATACCCCTTGGGAAATGATTGGGATGCTCCATGGAGAGGTGTATAGAATCATTCAAAACTAGGTACTTCAAGAATGCTTGATTTGCATTCAATAACACATTCCTATCATATGAACAAGAGCACAGATCCTAATAATCCTATATTTAAAAGGAGGAGAGAGTTAGCAGGGATCAGTGTCAAAAGCCATCTATCAAATTTGGCTAGTAGCATCTATGTCTAAAGACACTCCCCAGTTGAAGTCAGGCACAGAAAACTCACCCTTACATGGTTACACAACTAGGCCAGCAGCAGGGTCATACATGGAAGAGAAAGCTTTCTCCTTCACATCTCAAAATTCAGTCTGGGTTGTGATGGTTTTCAATAGAACCCCTGGAACAATATATATGTATACACAAAGAAACTTCTACAGGCTACCACTGTTCTATTACTCTCAGAGAACTTCCTGGCTGGTGTTAGTTCACCATTCCCTACATATTCATCCACTGGACTGAACTTTTCTTGTCTAAAGTGAGGCAATTGAAAACAGTAAATGTTGAGAATCAGGTTTATCAATAAGTCTTCCCTAAACACATTTTATAATACTTTTGCATGTAATTGATATTTACCATTCATTGTATTCTTTTTAAAAATAAGTTTATTTACTTTACATTCCAATCATAATCCTCCTCCCATCTCTCCCCCATTACCACCCTCCACTCCTATTGTCTCTATTCCCTTTCCCCTTCCCCTTCAGAAAAGGAAGGTCATTTCCATTGAGCTAGTTTTTCAGTTCTGTTGGATCTCAGTGGACCAAAGAACACAAAGGCCTTTCCACATTGCTTTTAGTCACAGAATTCCTTTCCAGTAAGGATACTTTCATTTTGACGATTACTCTAGAATTGTGCAAGGCTGCACCATTTTAACACATTCATAATTTCACTCCAGTATGAATCCTCTCAAGATGATGAAGATTATACAAGTATGGAATGGTTTCACCATTATAAAAGCTTTCTGTCTAATAGGATTTCTTTCATGAGTGTGAAGATGATTCTGAACTGCAAAAGTTTTTTCACATTGGTTAGAGTCAGACAACTTCTTTCCAGTATGTGTTCTTTTATGTATTAGGAGATGTTATGTGTAAAGGTTTTGCCACACAGTTAATTCATATGGTTTCCCTGAGAATGTGTTGTTGTCTTAGGAGATGACATGCAAGGCGTTATCACACTAATTATCCTCACCAGGCTTGGCTCCATTGTGTGTTTTTTCATGTTTTCGGGGACTACTCTGCTGTGCAAAGGCTTTATCACTTTGGGTATATTCATAAGGTTTCTTTCCAGTATGTGTTCTTTTATGTCTTATGAGAATACTGTTTTCTGCAAAGGCTTTACCACACTGGTTACATTCATAAGGTTTCTCTCCAGTGTGTCTTCTTTTATGGCTTAAGAGAGTACTGTTTCGTGCAAAGGCTTTACCACACTGGTTACATTCATAAGGTTTCTCTCCAGTGTGTGTTCTTTTATGACTTAAGAGAGTACTGTTTTGTGCAAAGGCTTTACCACACTGGTTACATTCATACGGTTTCTCTCCAGTGTGTCTTCTTTTATGGCTTAAGAGTGTACTGATTTGTGCAAAGGCTTTACCACACTGGTTACATTCATAAGGTTTCTCTCCAGTGTGTGTTCTTTTATGGCTTAAGAGAGTACTGTTTCTTGCAAAGGCTTTACCACACTGGGTACATTCATGAGGTTTCTCTCCAGTGTGTGTTCTTCTATGGCTTATGAGATGACTGTTTTGTGAAAAGGCTTTACCACACTGGTTACATTCATAAGGCTTCTCTCCAGTATGCGTTCTTCTATGGCTCATGAGATGACTATTTTGGGCAAAGGCTTTACCACATTGACTACATTTGTAAGGCTTCTCTCCAGTGTGTGTTCTTTTATGCCATATGAGATCAGTGGTATAGGGGAAGGCTTTACCATATAGAGTGCATTTATAAAGTTTCTCTCCAGAATGACTGCTCTCATGCCTGCAAAGGTAATTAGCACATGTGAAAGATTTATCACAGTCATTGCATTACACTGATAAATTTATCTATATGAATTAATTTCATAATTTGGTCTAATGGTAAATAAGAATCAAATTTTAAAGTTTTATCACTTTATTTACATTTATGGTTTTTCCCTTCATTATGGGTATTTTTGAAGATCTATGTGATTGTAAGAGCATTTGTTATGTGGTTCACTTTTATAACATCATTTTTTATAAGAGGTTTTTTTTTTGTATATATGAAGAGTATTGTTAGAATTCAGAGCTTTACCACAGCAATCCCATTCACAATTTTTTTTTTACTGTATGAATGACACTTCCTTTGCAAAGTGAGCCATGACAAGTAGAAGAAGTTCCAAATTCCTAGTATTCATAGGTATTTTCAGCAGTATGAGTTTGCTGATCAATTCTCAGTGAAGTTGCAAAACCAGTTAACAGCAACCATTTATCGCATTCAGAAAATCTCCTCAATGTGGGGACTAATACAAAATCAATTGTTCTTGGAGAAAGACATATACACTGCTGCTTTCAATATCCCTATGCTCATGTGTCTTAGAAACATTGTGACATATGATATACCTATTAAATTACAAGAATAATAAAAGATTCCCACATTGAATTAACACAGTTTGTTTTTTTGTTCATCATAGACATGTCATATAGGGATTAAGGTTTCTCCACAACAATAATCTTGACTCTCATAAGCTGCTCCTTTCACTAAACTTTACAATGTTACTCCATGAATATGAGTAACACTGGCTGTACTTCAACATATTTGCTTATTAGAAGGTTTTGGACACACACTGATTACCTATTCAATGTAAATACCTCTTATAATATCTGAGTAGATATAATGAGACTAAACAGATTGGCAGTTTAGTAGCTGTAATGTCCATATGATTCAAATGGTATTTTCTGTTACAACATTATTTTGTTTTCTTCTATCTTAGGGGAGTTCCTTGAAAACACAAATCAGATACCTGAGATTGAAATACATGGAATTGTGAGATTTTAATGATCATCATTACACTTAAAGCAGTGAAGTTTTTACACTGTTGCTTTTCTTTAAAACTTCCAGGACACAGCCAGGTGTGCTGCTCCATGCCTTTAATCCCACCACTTGTGAAGGCAGAAGCAGGCAGATTTGTGTGATTTTGAGATCAGGCTGGTCTAACAACCAAGTCTATGTCAACCCATAGCTACATAAGAAAACTATTTAAGAAACAGAAAATAAAAACCAGGCAACAAACAAACAAACAAAAAACAAACTTTCAGGACACATTAAAATTTCTTAAGATTCATATCTGTATCTGCATGCAAATAAATTTACCTTTTATTACTTGTAGAACTTTGAAAATATTCTTCAATATTGTGGTCTTCCCAATTGTAGCCTAAAATATAGTACCAGGAAATATATATTGTTTGAAATATCATATTATTATTAAGGCAAAACTTAAATCACTATCTTCTGTGACCCTTAGAAACATACCTGATTTATTCACCTCATTCCTCCTCATTCTCAATTGAAATTGCAGAAGAGGATCAATAACAAAGTAAGAATTGTCTCCTTATTTTAAAAGAAAATTTGCAGTCTTACCTATAGCAGTAAGGTTTTTACAGGTCTCCAACATCACATCTTTGTAGAGTTGCTTCTGGGAAGGTTCCAGCAAAGCCCACTCTTCTTGGCTGAATTTCACATGCACATCATCGAAGGTCACTGAATTCTAAAATATGCCATACATTTGTACAAAAGAAAGAGTGGCAAAAATATAAATTTATGCTTCATTGGCAATATAATCATATAATTCTAGTGCTTCTTCTATTTATTTTCTGACACTGAAGTGCTAGTGTTAGACAGTTGGGTGCTGTGCAACAAGTGAAGGAGGGGAAAAGAAAAAGCCTAAAGGTTAGATTGTAAGGAAAACTAAACGTGTGCTTTGGAAACCTGTGTTAAAGGAGTTTCATTAGTTTGTAAGGCATGAATATGAAGTAGTCATTAGTTGGGTTCTTGAGTGATCTATGAATCATCTTCAGTTACTTGGGTGAGTAGGTCAGGACCCTGTCATGAGACAGGTGGGAGAAAAAAACACATTCATGACATTTTTTCTAGCAACAAATGAGATTTGGCTATCAGGGGACGGTGAACAGATGGGTGATGTCAGTCAAAAGACAACATGGCACTGAATATCATGTTTTGACCACGGATCAGAGATGTGGCATATCAGTATATAAAAATGGGGGCTCATATATTTATGGAAGGGAAAGTGGACTACAGTGAATAAATGGATAAAAATAATGTGAGTGGCAAGCAACAATAATCATAGCTGATAACATCATATTTCTGAGTGACCAGACAAAATAAACGGCATAGAAGACATGATTATTCTTTGATCATTGTTTTGCATATTCTACTTTCTAAATCATGTATAGCCTATATTTAAAAATAAAGATTAAAACTATTCTATTAAAAAAAGAAGTGTTAATGTTATCACTAAGTCATTTTAGAAGAAAGCATAATAACAAAGTTTAACTGTGTCATATCTGAACTTTTTGAATAGGATATAGCTTTGGAATAGTCATGTCAATTAATGTGGACAAAGACAAACAGAAAGAAGAGAGCAAAATAGAATGAGACAGACACACAGAGAGAAATTAACAGATGAACAGTAATAAGTACACATCAGAGAAATTTATGAACAGTTACTAACTACAAAAAATGATGGACAAGCTGGGTGTATTCTGTCATGCCTTTAATTCCATCACTCAGGAGGCAGAGGCAGGTGTACCTTATTGAAGTGGATGCCAGCATGATCTATGCAAAGAGTTCTATTACGGACAGACTTATATAGTAAGAGAGAGCCTCCCCTAAAAGTCAATCAAACAAACACAAAAGATTGAAAGAACTGAGAGGTCTTTACTGAAACTTCTACAAGGAATTATACATTCACTCCAGTTGTATTCATTTTCCAGAAATCTGCACTGCCCTAGCTTAAACTGCAACTTTCATAAGATCTTACTAAAAGGGAATGCATGCTTATACAGCTAAAAATAGAAAGATGAAAATATTAGCAATGTAAATCATGATCATAAGTAAGCAACATAAGGCAGGAGAGATGGCTCAGCAGTGAGGAGCTCTTCCTGCTCTTGCAAATAATTGGTCTCAATTATCAGTGTTTAACTGGGAGCCACTACTATCAATTGCTATAAATTCATGAGTTCTGAACGCATCTTTGGAGTAATGTGATGATCAGGCACACAAGAGGATCATATTCATGACTTCAATCAAAATACTCATATTCAGTAAAAATTAAAAACAGATTCCAGATGTCAGGGCTGATTGCATACTGTGACAGATCAGCGGGGTAGGAGAGACTGCACAGTGACAAATAGTTGGAACTGTTTGCCCCCAAACACCATTGACTGTGTTTACCAGGTGATAAGAAACCCAATGATGAGAAAAAAAATTGGGTTCAACCTCAGAGTAGACAAATAATCCCTGGAAATTTTTCTGGGCTCTTGTGGCAGGAGTAAGGTTTTCAAGCAAATAGACCCAAGAAGCATGTCCTGATCACCTTCCCAGGCTGAACTGTGCACCCCAGGGCACCAGAGTCTGGGAGTCCCACTCTCAAGAAAACCCCACAGGAAAGGAAGCAAGTGGGACTGACCGAATGTCACCCAGTCTATCCCTGGTAAAGTCCTGTAGACTTGCAGGTGCACAGCAGCCAGCCCTGAGTGGGGCTCCAGCCGACAGACCCAGGCAACTGACTCTCCATCACAGATAGAACTGTGTGTGCCAGGGCACTAAAGGATGGGTTTCCCTGTAGGGAGAAAACCCCACAGGGAGGGAAACAGCAGGTCCCAGCTTAGAGCACTCAGCTGACCCCACCACTACCACTACCAACACCACATATGGGAATAATCTCGGAAAAAGTTCCCAGGTTCCTGTCCAGTCACCGGCTTGGAGCCACCACTCGCAAGCAAGTGCCTACACACTCTACATACCTCCAACAGTACAGACTGGGTCTTCCTGTTGGGAGAAATCCCAAAGGTGGGAGAAACATCTGGCCCTACCTCAGGACACCTAGCTCCAGAAAAGTTTCTGGTTATCTACAGGCTCCAGACTCTAGCCTCCTGCTGTACACATGAGAGTGGTGCTCACTTGACACTGATTACCACCTGGGTACTGGGGCACAGAGCTCCAAACTCAGACCTACAGAAGCCTGGATTATCTGAGAACAACCCCCAGATACTGCTCCAAAGGACAACCAGTTTTCCCTAACTAAACTGACCAAACCACAACGCACCCACAGCAGCAGCTCACTAAATTTACAGCAAGAAACCTAGCAGCAGGGAAGCTGTCTCCAGAACTTCTCTGGGTGAGAGGATAGCCCCCTTTAATAACAAAGGCAACAATTACTACTCAGGTCTGTACGCCTGAGATGAGCTGTGGCAATTTCTGAAAAACACCTGCCATTCAGTGACCATACCTAAAAAACGGAAAACTCCTTTGGAAAAAATCATCTTCCTGCCAAGGGGATTCGACCCACCACAGGATTCCAGGAAATACCAGAAAGTAACACCCAACACCTAAGATATCCCAATGGGTAGAGGCCAGTGTAAAAGCTCAACCAACAAAAAACAAAGCAATATGGCATCTCCAGAACCCAGTTATTCAGGAGCAAGCAGCCCTGGATACCCCAGCATAAAGACAATTTCAGGCCAATCTCTCTTATGAGCATTGATGCAAAAATACTCAACAAAAATACTTTGCAAACCCAATACAAAAACACATCAAAGATATCATCCACTACAACCAAATAGGCTTCAGGCCAGGTATGCAGGGGTTGTTCAATATACAAAAATCCATCGTTATGATCCACCATATTAACAAATTGAAAGAAAAATAAAGACATGATAATCTCCTTAGTTGCTGAAAAAGCATTTGAAAAAAATCCAGCATCCATTCATGTTTAAAGTATTGGAGAGATCAGGGATACAGGGCACATACCTAAACATAGTAAAGGTGATATAGAGCAATCCGATAGCCAACATCAAGCTAAATGGAGAGAAACTTAAAGCAATCCCACCAAATTCAGCGACAAGGCGAGGCTGCCCCCTCTCTCCATATCTCTTCAACATAGTTCTCCAAGTCCTTGCTAGAGTAATAAGACAATTAAAGAAGATCAAGGGAATACAAATGAGAAAGGAAGAAGTCAAAGTATCACTATTTGCAGATGATATGATAGTATACCTGAGTGACCCCAAAAATTCTACCAGAGAATGCCTAAAGCTGACAAACACTTTCAGCAATGTGGCTGGATACAAAATCAACTCAAAAAATAAGTAGCCCTCCTGTATACAAAAGACAAAATTGCTGAAAAAGAAATTAGGTAAACAACACCTTTCACAATAGTCAAAAAGGACATAAAGTATATTGATGTGACCCTAACCAAGCAAGTCAAAGACTTGTATGAAAAAATTTCAAGTCTCTAAAGAAAGAAATAGAAGAAGATATCAGAAGATGGAAAGATCTCTCATGCTCATGGCTTGGCAGGATTAACATAGTAAAAATGGTCCTTTTACCAAACGCAAATTACAGATTTAATGTAATTCCCATTAAATTACCAACACAATTCTTTACAGACCTTGAAAGAAAAATTCCCAACTTCATATGGAATAACAAGAAACCCAGAATTGCTAAAACAATCTTCCATAATAAAAGATCTTCTGGGGGTATCTCCATCCCTGATCTCAAGCTGTACTATTAGAGCAACAGTAATAAGAACTACATGGTACTTCCATAGACACCAACTAGTGGATCAACAGAATTGGATAGAAGTCTCACAAATACACCCACACACTATGGACTCCTGATTTTTGACAAAGATGCCAAAACCATACAATGGAAAAAAGATAGCATCTTCAACAAAATGTGCTGGTCTAACTGGATGTCTACATGTAGGAAAATGCAAAAAGATCCATATTTATCACTCTGCATAAAACTAAAGTTCAGGTGGATCAAAGACCTCAGGATAAACCCAGACATACTAACTCTGTTAGAAGAAAAAGTGAGGAAGAGCCTTGAGGTCATTGGAACAGGAGACAACTTCCTGAACAGAACTTCAACAGTACAGGCTCTAAGAGCAACAATCAATAAATGGGACCTCATGAAACTGAAAAACTTCTATAAGTCAAAGGAAACTGTTGTCAAAACAAAATGACTGCCTGCAGATTGGGAAAGGATCTTCACCAACCCTATATCTGACAGAAGGTTAATATCCAGTATTTATAAAGATTTCAAGAAGTTAAACAGCAACAAATCAAGTAACCCAAATTAAAAAATGGGGTACAGAGCTACACAGAGAATTCTCAATAGAGGAATATAGAATGGCAGAGAAACACTTAAAGAAATGTTCAACATTCTTAGTCATCAGGGATATGCAAAACAAAACCACCCTGAGATTTCACTTTACACCCATCAAAATGATGGAGACAAATAACTCAAGTGACAACTCATGCTGGATAGGATTTGGAGAAAGGGGAACCCTCCTTCATTGCTGGTGGGAATGTAAACTTATACAACCACTTTACACATCAACCTGACACTTTCTCAGACAATTAGGGATAGTGCTTCCTCAAGATCCAGCTATACCACTCCTAAGCATATATCCAAAAGGCGCTCAAGTATACAACAAGGACATCTGCTCAACTATGTTTATAATAGCTTTATTTGTAATAGCCAGAAGCTGGAAACAGCACAGATGGCCTTCAGTTGAGGAATGGATACAGAAATTGTGGTATATCTATACGATGGAATATTACTCAGCAATGAAAAACAAGGAAAATGTGAAATTTGCAGGTAAATGGTGGGAAGTGGAAAAGATCATCCTGAGTGAGGTACCCCAGAAGCAGAAAGACTCACAGGGTATATACTCACTCATAAGTGGATATAGGATATAAAATATAGGATAAAGATACTAACATCTGTACACCTAAGGAAGTTAATCAGGAAGTTGTATGCTGGCTAAGATGCTCAAACCCCATGTAGAAAGGCAAAGAGGATAGACATCAGATGAAGGAGAATACAGGGACAGGACATCCATCTGAGCCTACCACAGAGGGCCTTTGAAAGGCTCTACCCTGCAGGGTGTCAAGGCAGATGCTGAGACTCATAGCCAAAATTTGGGCAGAGTGCAGGGAATCTTATGGAAGAACTGGGAGATAGTAAACCTGGAGAGGACAGGAGCTCCACAAGGACAGTAACAGTTTCAAAAATTCTGTGCACAGGGGTCTTTTTTGAAACTGATACGCCAGCCAAGGACCACTCATGGAGATGGCCTGAAACCCCTGCACAAAAAGGTAGCTTATGGCAGTTCAGTATCCAAGTGTGCTTCATAGTAACGGGGACAGAAACTGTCTCTGACAGGAACTCATTGGCCTGCTCTTTGATCACCTCCCATTGAGGGGGGATCAGCCTTGACAGGCCACAGAAGAAGACAATGCAGCCACTCCTAATGAGACCTGATAGACTAGGATCAGAGTGAAGGGGAGGAGGACTTCCCTTATCAGTGGACTGGGAAAGGGACAGGGTAGGAAAGATGGAGGGTGGGATCAGGGAGGGGAGGAAGGAGGGAGGTACATGGGAGATACAAAGTGAATAAAATGTTATTAATAAAAATTTAAAAAGAACACAATAAAATGTTGAAAGATTTTTTAAAAACTATGCTGTTACACATAGTTTCAAACTATGAAAATATTGCCTGATATCAGTTATTGCTCCTAAATAAAAATAAACAAACAAACAAACAAATAAAATAAAAATAAATAAAAATGAGGAAGAATACTTCATACTCATCAAAGGAAAATTCTACTAAGATGGCATCTGTATTCTGAACAACAATGCCCCAAATACAAGGACACCCACATTTGTAAATTTGTAAAAGAAACATTAATAAAACTTAAAGAACATATCAATCACCGTACATCAATAGTGGGAGAGGTCAACATGTCACTATCATCAAGGGACAGAGCAATGGAAAAGGACTTAAACTGAGAAATAATGACACAAATTGGTGTCATGAATCAAATGAACCTAACAGATATCTAGAGATTTTTTTTAACCCAAACTGAAAAGACTCTATCTTCTTTTAGCACCTCATGGACCCTTCTTCAAAACATAACATACAGTAGGTCACAAACCAGATACAACAAGATTGAAATAATATCTTGTATCCTATCAGACAATGATAGACTAAAGATGAACCTCAACAATAACAGAAATAATAAAAAAGGAACTTCCTACAGTTGAATAAAAATGAATGCACATCATACCCAAACTCATGGGATGCAATGAAAGCAGTCCTAAGAGGACTTTTAATAGCACTAAAGGCCTTCATAAGCTATTGGAGACATCCCATACAAGCAACTTAATAGCACACTTGAAAGCCCTAGAAAAAAAAGAAGCAGACACACCCAACAGGAGTAGACCACTAGGAATAACCAAAGTCAAGGCTGAAATCAATAAATTAGAAACAAAGAGAATAATTCAAAGAATCAATGAAACCAAGAGCTAGTTCTTTGAGAAAATCGAATATATAGACAAACTCTTAGCCAAACTAAGTAAATGACAGAAAGACACTATCCAAATCAACAAAGTCTGAAAGGAAGAGAGAGATAACAGACACTGAGAAAATCAAAAGAACCATTAGCTCTCATATCAAAAGCCTATATGCCACAATCTTTGAAAAAATCTAAATGAAATATACAATTCTCTTGTTAGATTCCACTTACCAGAGTTGAATCAAAATCAGGTAAAGATATTAAATAGTCTTATATGGCCTAAATAAATAGAAGCAGTCATCAAAATCCTTCCAACATCAACAAGCAAAAAAAAGCAAAGGACAAGATGATTTCAGAACAGAATTCTACAAGACCTTCAATGAAGAGTGAAAACCGATATTCTTCAAATTATTCCACAAAATAGAAATGGATGCAACATGACCAAACTCCTTTTGTAAGACCACAGTCACCTTGATAAATCCGCAAAGACCCCAAAAAAGAAAGAGATCTTCAGACCAATCTCTTTTATGAACAATGATGCAAAAATACTCAATAAATTAACCGTAAACCAAATCCAAGAACATACCAAAAATATCATCCAACATGATCAAGTAGGCTTCATCCCAGGCATGCAGGGATAGTTCAATATATGGAATCTTAATCCATCATATAAACAAATTGAAAAAAAAAAATAGCACCAGATGATTTCCTTAGAAGCCAAAAAAGCATTTGACAATATCCAACAGTTATTCTTGTTTAAAGTCTTGGAGAGACTGGGGACAAAGGCACAGATCTAAAAATAGTAAAGACAATATACAGCATTCTTATAGCTAACATCAAACTAAATGGAAAGAAAGTTAAATTAATTCCACTGAACTCGGGGACAAGACAAGGCCACACACTCTCTCCAAATCTCTTCAATACAGTAGTCAAAATCCTATCTAGGGCAATAAGACAACTAAAGGAGATCAAGGGGATACAAATTGATAAGGAAGATGTCAAAGTATTGCTCTTCACAAATGATATGACACTATACAAAAGTGACCCCAAAAATTCTACTGTAGGGAACTCTTACAATTGAAGAACACATCAGCAATGTGGTTGGATATTAAGTTAACTAAAAAAAAATCAGTTGTACTCCTGTATGCAAAAGACAAATGGACTGAGAAAGAATTAGGAAAACAACACCCTTCACAATAGGCAGGAAAAAAAACTGACAGATTTTGGTGTTATTCTCAACAAGCCAGTGAAAAACCTATGTGAAACAACAACAATAACAACAACTTCAAGACTCTGAAGAAAGAAATTGCAAAAGATACCAGAAGATAGAAATATCTCTCATGCTCATGGATCAGTAGGATCAACATAGTAAAAATTGCCATCTTACTAAAAAACAATCTACAGATTCAATGATATTCCCATCAAAATATCAACACAATTCCTCATGGACCTTGAAAGAACAATTCTCAGCTTTATATAGAAAAATAAAAAACTCACAATAGCTAAAACAATCCTGTATATTAGCAGATCTTCAGGAGGTATCCCCACCCCTGGTCTCAAGCTCTACTATAAATCAATAGTAATAAAAACTGCATGGTACTGGAATAAAAACAGATATGGTGGAATTAAATGGAATAAAACACAACACACACACAAACAATACCCACACACCTATGGACATTTGATTTTTGTCAAAGAATCCAAAACCATGCAATGGAAAAAGGACAGCATCTTCAACAAATGGTGCTGGTCTAACTGGAAGTCCACATGTGGAAAAATAAAAATAGATCCGTATTTATCACCCTGCACTAAACTAAAGTTCAAGTTGATCAAAGACTTCCAACATAAAACCAGATACACTAAATCTGTTAGAATAAAAAGTGGGAAAGAGCCTTGATCTCATTGGCATAGAAGATAACTCCCCAAACAGAATACCAAGAGCACTGGCTCTAAAATCAATAATTAATAAATAGGATCTCATGAAATGAAAAGATTCTATGAAGCAAAGAACTTTGTGAATAGAACAAAATAACAGCCTACAGCCTGAGAAAGACCTTCTCCAACCCTACAAACAACAGAGAGCTCTATAAATAGCTCTATAAATAACAAACAAAATATATAAAGAGCTCTATAAATTAAACTCCAACAAACCAAATAATCACTTTCAAACTGCGGTACAGAACTAAACAGAGATTTCTCAACAGAGGAATATCAAATGGTGGACATTAAATGCTCAATATCTGTAGTCATCATGGAAATGCAAATAACATTCCATCTTAAACCCATCTTGGCTAAGGTCAAAACCTGAAGTGACAGCAAGCTAGTGAGAATGTGGAGAAAGAGGAATACTCCTCCATTGCTGGTGGGAGTGCAAACTTATACAACCACTTTAAAAATTAATCTGATGCTTTCTCAGAAAATTGGAAATAGTGTTACTTCAAGACCCAGCTATACCATTCCTGGGCATATATCAAAAAGATGCTCCACCATTCAACAAATATATTTGCTCAACTGTGTTGATAGCATCTATATTCATAATAGCCATAACAGGGGAACAAACTATATGTCTCTCAACCAAACCATTGTTTTACAGAAATTGTGGTACATTTACACAGTACAATGCTACTCGGGTATTTAAATACAAAAAGGAAACCATGAAATTTTCAGGCAAGTGGACGGAACTGGAAATGATCAACCTAAGTGAGTTATTCCAAAACCAGAAAGACATGCATGGTAAGTGGATAATAGCCATAGTACAGGATAAACATACTACAATCCACAGTCCTAAAGGAGCTAAATAAAAAGAGGACCCTATGGAGGATGGTCAATTCTTATTCAAAAGGGCAAATAGAATCAACATCAGAAGTGACTGCAGAGAGGGAACAGGATGAAAGCCTAACATACATGTCCTCTGAAAGGCTCTACCCAGCAGGGGATCGAAGCAGATGCTAAGACTCACAACCAAACTTTGGGCTGAGCACAAGGAATCATAGGAAAGAGTGGGAGGATAGAATGTAGAAAGACCCAGAGCTGGCAGGACCTCTATAAGAAGACCAACAAGGACAACAAATCTGGGCTCATGGTTACCTGCATAAACTGATGCACCCACCACAAACCATTCATTAAGAGGACCTGAACCCTGTTCAGATGTAGTTGAAGGCAGCTCAGTCTCCATGTGGGATCCATAGTAAGGGGGGGAGATGCTGACTCTGACATGGACTCTGTTGTCTGCTATTTGATCACTTCCCCTTGGTGGAGGGGGGATTGCTATGCCACAGAGGAAGAGGATGCAGACAGTCCTACTGAGACTTGATAGGCTGGGTTCACATGGTAGGAGAGGAGGGCTCCCTGTATCTGAGCTATAGGAAATGGGATAAGGAGGGTGAGACTAGGAAGAGACAAGGGAGAGGATTACAATTGGGATGTTAAATGAATAAATTAATTTTTAATTTAATTAATTAGTTTATTACAATGTTTTCACTTTGTATTATTGCCATAGGCCCCTCCCTCATCTCCTTCCAGTCCCACCCACCCTCCTTCTTCTCCCCCTATGCCCTTTCTCTAGTCTCCTAATTGGGGAGGAACTCCTCCTCTTCTAGCTTATCAGGTCTCATCAAAGATGGCTGCATCATCTTCCTCTGTGGCCTTGAAAAGCTGCACCACCAAGAAGGAGGTGATCAAAGACTTGAGTTCATGTCAGAGAATAAATTAAACAAATTTAAATTAAAAATAAATTAAATGTGAATAAAGCAAACAAATAAAATAAAAAAAAAAACAGGCAGGAAGAGTGTCACACACCTACAATTCAATGACTCAGAAAGCTCAGATAGTGTTAGTGTCATGAATAAATGCCATCCTAAGAAATTAAATATACTCCCTGCTAAATTTCAAATGCAAGATATGGGTGAAGATCAGCACAAAAACCTATGCTTACATATACAAAACAAAACAAAATAAAATAAAATATCTAAAACCCTATATGCCAGGCTCAGCAGCCAATAATGGTGATGTTGATGCCAGGCATGTTGCCCTAATTTAAGCCCAACACTGACTGGAGTTAGAGCTGCAAGTTCAAAACAAGCCTGGTCTACATATAAACTTTCAGGACAGCCAGGGCTACACAGAAACTTTTTCTTCATTGTCAAAAACAGAAACACCATCTTTTCTGGGAGCTTTTTTGATTCAATCAAGTACGTTCTAACCAAATTCACTATAGGCTTATTGTCATCCCATGATGAAAATGTAGTCTAACTTCAATGATCCTAAAATTCTGCAATAGCTCATACACGGTTCAAATGTTCACAGTCTCTTCTGACACACAAGAGGATCTCTTGGGTGCCACATCTTGTAACATTAGAAGCAAGTTCCATCATTCAATATAGATACACACAGAATACCCCTTTCTCATTCTTGTAGAGAGGAATGTGTACATATTGAGGGAAGACTGGACCACAGAAAGAAGATCAGCAAGGAAAACAATAAATCCTGATGCTGTTTGAAAAGGTTTAGGTGGTCCTATCCCTGAAACATCTCATACATCCCCAAGATTGCTTACTTCCACTCCCTATAGGCAAAAATCTATGGTAGGTATCTCCTAACTTAGGTATCTAAACATCTTGTAGTGTCAAGATACAACTCAGTCTTCACCCTCACTGCTTCATGCAATGAAACTTTACAGTATCTTCACTGGTAATCTGACTCTGCTAAACACTGATGGCTGGCACCAGGCTGAACTGAAGCTACAAAGAATCTATTACCTTAAATTTTACATCTTTCTTGTTTCTAGAACCAGCACAACATCTGTGAGCCTGTGAAGTTGGATTCTACATTGGGGTGGACAAATTGGGATGGACCGTTCCACACTTGGACCACTTTTGGAGCAGGTTTTATATGAAGTTCCTTCCTGGCACTAGGAATCACTCTGCCTACTCTTTCCATTAACAGAACAATTAACAGTGAGGAGTATTACTGTATGGACACCATATTAGGCTTCAAATCCAGAGCTATGTCCTTTTCTTTGATGTTGATAATCTCCTTGAAAATTACTGTCTCTGTTTCAGCACGTGACTGCCATCTGAACCTACCTAGTGATGCTTTTCTCAACAAACCAAAAACTTTACATTTATTTCTGCTCCACTTGTCTCTTTCTTTCACCGTGGTCCTGAATGTCTCACTAAAAATAACCATTCAACAGATTTAGTATTCCAAGTAAGAAATCCAACCTATTATTTTTTAATTCTGCCTTACTCAAGTTCTCAAGGCATGCATAGAGTAAGTATGATTTGCAGCTTAAATATCACACAAACGACCTCTAGCTTAATTTTCCATGGAGTCTGTTGTCCTATGATATGAACTTCCTCTGTCTGCATTATTCTCAACACTCTGATTTTCTAGGTCTTACAAGAACAGCTGATGAAGCTCTGTATACAGTTTTCTAATGCTTTTGATATCTTAAATCATGATATTTTCCATAAAAAGAGAACATTCCAAGGTTCTGTCCAGCAGTGAAATCAGTCTTTGCATATAATTTTTGTTCCAATTTGCCACTTTGTTGTTGTGACTAAATCCCCTAACCAAAAGCATGTCAGCTCATGAATGGGTTTATTCATTTAGTTTGGTACTGTGAGAGCACAGTCCATCATTTTGGGAGCTTAGCATAGGCAAAGCCTATAAAAAGCAAACCTGTCTGAAAAGAAAATTAAAAAAAGTAAAAAAAAAAAAAGAAAGATGAAATAGCTACATGTGTCAAAGAAAATGTTAAATCTAAAAGTTCCCTACCACAAAACATCCAGGAACTCTGGGACATTATGAAAAGACAAAACATGCTAATGATCAGATTAGCATAAGAATCAAAGGTTCACACGATATTTTCAACAAAATAATACAAAAAAATTTCTTAACCTAAATGTCTATCAAGGCAAAAGAAACATACAAAACACCGAAGAGACTGGACCAGAAAAGAAATTCCTCTTACCAAAGAATAATCAAAACTCTATACATACAGCCCAAGGAAAGAATAGGAAAAGCTTCAACAGAAAAAAATAAAATAAAATAAAATAAAAACACTAACCAATCAATCAAATAGACAAACAAAAAACAACCAAGAAATAAATAAAGGCAGATCTTTGAAATTAATCTTGTATTCTCAGTAAAGATGCTGGAAGTTGAAGGTCTTAGACAGTGTGCTTCTGACTCTTAATAAACTACAGAAGCCAGCACAAATTATTAAGCATGCCCAGAGACTTTCAATCAGCAAATGGAGAAAATAAGATGCTTCATGATAAGGTCAAATTTAAACATATGTATCTATAAAAGTAGCCCAACACAGGGTGCTAAATCAAGCAACACCACTACCAAAATACCAGGATTTACAATCACTGTTTGTTGATATCTCTTAATACCTTTAACCAAAATTCACCAATAAGAAGACACAGGTTCACAAAATGGATGATAAAACAGAATCCATCCTTCTTCTAAATACAACAAAAACAGCTTCACATCAATCATAGACAGTATCTCAAGGTAAAGGGTTGGAAAAAAATATTCCAAATTAATGGACTGAAGTATCAAGCTGGTATAACAATTTTAATATCTAACAAAACAGACTTCAAACAAAAACTAATCAAAAGATGGCAAAGTACAATATATATTCAAAGACATCCAGCAAGATAACATTTCAATACTTAACATGTACGCCCCAAACATAAGAGCACCCAATTTATAAAAGAAACACTTCTATAGCTTGCATCACATCCTGGCCCTGATAAACGGATAGGGGAAGACTTCAATAGGCCACTCACACCAAAGACAGGTCCTCCAGCCCAAACTGAACAGAGAAATATTCCAGCTAACTAACATCAAAAAACTAAATATACCCAAATAATGTTTACAGAACATTCCACCCAAACAAAAAGATTATTCCCTCTTCTCAGAAAACTCATATACTGTTCTCCAAAATTGATGAAATACTTGAACAGTGGAAGTATCAAAAGATATAAGAAACTAGAAATAACCTCCTGCATCCTATCAGACCACTATGGTTTAAAGCAGCACATCATCGATAATAAAAACAGTAGAAAGCTTACAAACTCACGGGAATTGAAAAACTCTCTACTGAATAAAAAAATAGATCAAGACTGATATAAAGATATTAAAGACTTTCTAGAAGTCAATGAAATGAATACACAACATATCAAAACTCACAGTACACAATGGAACTGTTGACCAGAAGACAGGCCATAGCACTATTTTTTACATTCTGAAAAAAAAATCAGAGAGATCTCTTACTAGCAACTTAACACCGCACATAAATACTCTAGAACAAAGAAAGTAAGCATAACCAGAAGGAGTAGACACTGAAAAACTATTGAACGGTGTCTTCACTGGTAAAACCGAATGTTTCCACAGGAAAAAAAATGGTGGATCCTATCAAAATTGATAATGATTAGATTTGAATAGTAGAGATCTCCTGAATAAGCAGAGGTAACTGTTTATCAGACAGCTTGGTCATTCAGTCCAAACTAACTTAATAAAGACTAAAGTTTTCTTCTTAAATAAAAAAGGATACTTTTGGTATTTCATATTAAAAATAGTTAAAGAGGTTTAAAATGTTTTAAGTAAATTCAAAAGTATAGACTTGTTTCAGTTGGAATAATTTGTAGTGAATATAACATATTTGAGCAGTGTAGTGTTAGACCATGCATGTAATCCCAACAGAGACAAGCAGTTCTATATTACTTAGTTGTTTTCTAAATTCAAAAGTTACAATGACAGGGTTCATAGCCTTAATCCCAGCATTTGGGAGGCACGTGTCTTTTACATACCACCTGGGAGGCAGAGGCAGGTAGGATTTACAGTGATTTTACTTAAAAGCTGCTTGTAAAAGGCAGGCTGAAAATCAAAGTGAATTCCCTTTATTATCTAGAAATAAATACACTTTAAGGTATATTTGTAAACTTTCAAAGATTTTTTTAACTTTAATTGAGATATTATACTTTTTCTATTTCCAAAAAAACATTTTGCCATATAAAAGATATAACATCCCTAAAAAGGCACAACCCTCACCCCAGAATTAGGGATGGGGTAGGGTTTTGATTTAATCTTTTCAGGAGAATAAAATCATCCAACTAAAGAATATGGAGACCACTGGACACATGAAACTTCTGAAGAAAATGACAGATCACCAAAAGAAAATGTCAAAAGAGAAGGAGTAAACTGGCCAACTAGTATAACTCACCTGCATGTTGTCTCTTCTGCCTTCTGCAGACATAGTGCAAACTGTCTTTATGTGATTGCTAAAGAACAATCCAAAATCTCTATCTCATATCAGAAAAGCCACCTGGTAAGAAACAGAGGAAAACAGAAAAATAAGGGATGATTCTATTGTCATGAATCTCATAATCTTCTGGCATAATGTGACTTCTGTGCTTACCACAAACTTCAATAATTAAGAATGTGTACAGTATTTGTGAAAGAATGAGGAGGTGAGAGAAAAAGCCAAAAACAGAAGCCTAAAATATAGACAAGTTTAAATGAAAAGACATAAGGAAACTAGTATGAAAAATGTGCACTGGACCAGAGATACCTTTTTTTTTCTAACTAATACAAATTAATTAAACACAGATTCCACAATTGTTACAAGACAAATATAAAATGACACCTAAATTGTTATATTTCTGACCCCCCAGCTACTACTAACCTCCTTTACAGAGAGTCCTTTTGCTCTGGAAGTCTTTTGAAAAATGGAGGTGATCATAAAGCTGGGCTGTGGCTTGCAGTCCCTCATGTCCCCTTGTGGGTTCAGGCACAGCCCAGCCCTTGCCACCACTCACACACAAAAAATGTTGGAGAATATTTTAGCATCTTTTTCCTGCTGCATGAATTATGTCACAAGATGTGGAATCTGACCTATCCACTTATTTAAAACCAGGAACCCCTGACAAAATTCTGCATCTCAGAAATTTCTTTTGTACCCTGGAATTGAATTTCCCTAAACCACACCATTGTGACTGGTAGAAATTGAACTGTTAAAAATACGTAATCAAGTATTGCTGAAAGATGACCACCACCACCTCTTTTCTTCCAGTTCCAAAACAATTTGTAAAATTTGTTACACAAAGTTGTATGTGGAATACAACATTCATCATTTCTATAAATGAGACCTTCAGTTTTCCAATCTGTCCACTGCAAAACCAATGTGCCTGATATTATAAGCACCACAAATTTCTACTGCCCAGGCAACAAAATCCTCACTTCTCTGGACAATCAATTCTCAGGAAGGGTCAGAGGCTACGGGTCTCTGACAGGATCTCCACATGGAGACAAACAGAACCACAGCCTGAACCAAAGACTGAACTACAGTCTATCTCATTCAAAGCAAATGAGGCTGTGTTAGCTCAGCAGCCTGCTCTTCCTGGCCTGGGGACAAAGGCCCCACACTCAGCATGACATGGCCTCTGGTCTCTCTCACAGCTCTTTAGAGCTACATCAGAGGAAAGTCCCAGAACAAACCCATAAACTATTTCCCACTGTTTTTCCTGACTGCTAGGCCTGCCCAGAGTCCCACATTAGCTTGAAAAATAGAGCTGAGTCTCAGGATAGAAGTAGTTCCTCTACCAGTGGATCAAAGATCAAATAATGCAGATAGCAGAGGCATTCTAGCTTTGCCCTAACCCCTACGGTAACACAGAACCCTAGTTTTGTTCTAAAAGAATGAAAATCCCAATTATTCGATTTTCAAACCTGCTAGCACAGAGAGGCAAACAAAGCACCCATCTGACCCTGGTACTCACCTCTACTCCAAGAGGAAAAATCCCCAAAAGCTCACCAGTTCAGATGACAGCTCAGGGGGGGATAGGCCAAAGGAACGCAAGGCCAAAGCCTTCTAGCTCAAAGTTCAAAAAGCCCAAAATTTACCAAGATAAAACTCCTTCCACTTTTACACTCGGTCTTAAATACATTTCAGCTGTAACTTCCACTTACTCTTTAATCCCTGTTAGCTGGTTTCTTCCTTTGCTTCCTGACCCAGAGTTATCATTATTTAATCCTGTGCACAGAGAGCTCTTGAATTAAAGGTATGTTCTAGGGCTGATGGAACCATACCATAATCACCTGTTTAGAATATACAGAAAGTTCTCAGAATTAAGGTTTGTGTTAGGGCTCAACCATACCAAACAAAGCACAGGGTTTACAGTTCACAATCTAAGGGATCACACTGGGATCAAATATCCTGCAACATCCTCATCTTGGAAATGTTTTAAAATACAATCTTCTACTTTCCCAGGGTGCCTGCTCATCTTCCAAGATACAGGTCATTTATGTTGCACACTCCATTACATGATTAGTGTCCAGTGCAGTCATCTCTAACTCATAGTTGGGAAGTCCTTCAGCCAAACTTCAGTCAAAGCCAAACAGTAACAACCATTAAAGAAAAAAAAAAAGGTCATGAATTTGATAGCAATGAGTAGTAAATGGGAGCTCAATGAAAATGAGAAATAAAACAAAAAGGATAAGGCTGTACCTAGGAATGTTGGAGTAGAAAGTTTATTTATAGATAGATGAGAGAACATAGTCAGACACAAGGAAATCTGGGACAGTCTAGAGTTGACATGACCTCAAGCTATGTGAGATTAGAGGAGAGAGGGAAGTGCAGAGCCAGAACAAAGGGCCAGGAGGATAAATGATAAATGAAAAAGACCAGGTAATCAAAACGGTTAGAATACATAAAGAAGGACAGCTGGGAGGAGGGCAGCTCAACTCCTGGGCTAGAAATCTGTGTTTGACATCCATACCTTGTAACAGGTAAGGACTGAGGGATGCTGGTAGAACCTGACAGCCATGTCTATTTGATTGTTAAGTAGCCACCATAACCATTCATCCCAGCATTTGAGACATAAGTGTAGAGAGGAAGGAGAAGGTTGAAATGATTTCTTGATAATCTCAAAAATTAATTTTAAAAGTTGAAAATGGCTTTATGGTCCAATATTCTTCAGGAAATTCAAGTATATATTAGAGCACACAATCTATTACTCACATCTTTTCTCTCAGGTTGTGCATTTTCAAATGGAGGGAGGGAAAAGCATTCCTGTTAGGCACTACAACACCGCTTTGTCGAGATCTTCTTTGTATTTGAACTAGTGTAAGTGTGGAAATTTGCTTTCCAGAAACAAGTTCAGCAACTAATCCATATTATTGATTCTCTTTGTGTATGACTCCCAGCCCTAAGTGTACACTTTACACTTTTAATGACCATCTAATATTGATTACCTGACTCATTGCCATCCTCCCTTTCTGTGTTGTGACAACACCAGCTTCTAAGTAGGTCAGGGAACTCAATTCTTACACAGGTCCCTCTTTATTTGTAATCACCCACCTCCAAACAAACAAACAAACAAACAAATAAACAAAACCCATGGAGGTCAGTAGACACTCATTCACTGATCTCTTTTTCTTCACACTGACCAGTCAGGGCCCACCTGAAAAGAGTTGCAGGATTACGTTCTAGGCATTGGGCAGTAGTGTTTAAATAAAGTGTAAAATACATAACATGTAAAAGACTGATCTACAGGAGACATTGCTTTAAACAAAAACAAAATTCAAAGCACTAGAGAAAAAGGAATGAAATTCTTAATAACTGGGGATTATCAGAGAATATTAACTAACAGGAGACTAGAGCAATGATGCATCAACAAAATTAAATTTAATAATACCAACAACTGACATTTTTAAAAATGTATTTATTTAGTATGTATACAGTGTTCTGCATGCATGTACACTTGCACGCCAGAAGATCTCAGTATAGGTGGTTGTGAGCCACCATGTGGTTGCAGGGAATTGAACTCATGACCTCTGGAAGAGCCAGTGCTCTTAACCTCTTAGTCGAAAAAAACACATAGGCATACCGACTTTGAAAAACACAGGCCATTCTCTTGTAGAGGGAAATCCATTAATAAGATACTATTTGATGTTGTCCTTGTGTACAATAGTAGCTGCTGGGACCTATAACCTGACAGACACAGCAGGAACTAGGTAGGCCATGGGTCACCATTTCCCAAAACAAGGTCATAAGATTCCCTACCCAAGGAACAGCCTGAGGATAACCACAAGGATGGGAAGGTATCTTATCTAAAAGTGGGGCATTTGCCCAGAGCAGCCCACCAACCTTGAAGTAGAACATTCAATGACACAGAAATTACCTAGCATTCCTGAGGCCAAGAGATAGCTCGCTCAATGTTAGATATGTTACCTAGCCAATCACTTTGAAAAAAGCTTGCTCTTGCTGAATGTCACCCAATCCTGTAGCTGTTAAACCAGAACTTTCTGGTCCTTCCTAAAACCCCAGTCAAAACCCTGCCATGCAGCTGCGCAGGGCTCTCCTCTCTGATCCACTGTGTTGGTGATGTTGGAGAGACCCAGCTTAAGCCCAAATAAAACTCTTTGATCTTGCATATGTGTTCTAGCTCCTGGCCATAACATGTGGGGTCTCATATTTGATCCTCAAGACTCACAAACACCCCTGGCACAGGGAACTGAACAACAGCCAATAAGTGAGAACTCTGTCTGTATCTGTCTCTGTCTGTGTCTGTGTTTCTCTAGGGTTTCTTTCGACCTTGAGGCAAAATGTGTAATCTATGTGGTCAGAAAGGTTAGAGCTGATGCTCTGGACAGCTGTGGGCCAGAGGAAGCCTGGAAAGAAAGGTCACATCTGTAAAGAAAGTTAAGCACTGAGTTTTTTGTGATCTCTAGACCTCAGAGAGGATGAATGTGCCCCTATCTGTAAAGGGTGGTAGAGTACCCAGTTTTCTGTGATCTCTGGATCTTTGGACAAGGACAATGCAGGTATCTCCTGCATCAGGGATTCACTGATATCCTACCTTCATTTTTTTCCACTGCAGGAGTGGTGGGATCTGCTGTCTGGCTCTGTGTATTTTTCTGTTTCACAAGCAATGGGATCTAGTCTGTTTCTTGTTTAACTGTTTTGACTCTCACTGCCATTTTTTTTTTTTGTCTCTGGGACTGACTGAGGACATGGGACAAAATCCTTCTATCCCCCTAGACCTGATTCTTTCCCATTCTAGGGAGGCTTGAGCCATGCTACATAGGTTCCAGTGAGAGTGGCAAGGAGGTGGCAAGGGATTGATACAGTATGTGGAGCCCCAAGCTTGGCACCTCTGCCAATGTTCTCTGGTCTCTGGTCTGGCATATCTTATCCACTACTCTGGCCTTGGGTCTGGCAGAGCGTGTCCCCTGCTCTGGACTCTGATCTCGCAGAGATTTGCTGCTGCTGTGGTCTCTGGTCTGGCAGAGTTTGGCTGGTGCTTTGGCCTCTAGTCTGGTAGACAGAGATCAACAGATATGTTGCTATTCCATTCTCTGCTCTGGCTGAAGGCAGGTCATCATTCCAAACTCGGGTGTAGTTGGATGGAGACTTATTTGGGGGTAGGTCACCACTAATGGAACAGGATAGAGGGCCCATAGAGAGACAGGCCACTGTTCTGAGTTTTGGTATTTTCTTCTTCCATTGAGCGTATTATACCCAGTACATTTTTTCCTTTGTTGTTCTTTTGTGATTTTGTTTGCTTGTGATGGTCTCAGTGGGCTGGTGATCAAACAGCTGTGCTCCATTGTGACTTTGCCTTCCCCATGCTCCCAACACTACAATCTGGGGCACCTCTGGTAATCAGTGGGAACACATATTACCACATATTTGTCTAGGAAGGCTCAGTTGGAGAGGGGTCTTTGTGTACAAAATCCTGCTGGGCTGGATCTTGTTGCCTCCTTGCTATCTCTATTAGGAAGGTCGGTGACCTGAGGTTAGCTCTGGCTTGGAACAATGACCGCCAAATAATGCTCTTAGCTGAAACGTATTGTAGTTTTTACTATTATTATTATTTGGTTAGGGTCCCCTGTAGCCCAGCCTGGCCTTAAACTAAACAGCTATAAGATGACCTTGAATTTCTGATCCTTCTGCTCCACATCTTATCAACTGAGCTACACTCCCAATCCCACAAACTTCTTTTTTTTAGCCATAAGTGGCTTCAACAAGGAAGTGAACCGAACTCAAATAAGGAAGGCTTGACTCCACTGAGCTCCTGAGCCTGTGTACTGGCACTGTACACAGAATACCCACATGAGCACCTTGATATGTCACTTATTAGCCTGGCTGTACTTATGAGATTGTCACCTGAGAATGAAGCCAATTCTTTTTTAGTCAAGGTCTCATACTGGCAACTAAAAGAATTTTATTAGAAAATCTTAGAAAGCACATGTATGATTGTGGTTTGAATGGGTGGGAAACCTCTGTCAATGTGCTCCCCAAAGTGCTAAGGATGTAAGCATGGGGAACGGGGAGGGGTAGATGAGAAATTCACCATGTCTTGGAATCTATCCCTACCCCCCAGAAAATGAGTTGCTTTACTTAATCACCAGTGCAAGAAAAAAAATAGCTAGAATGCATTTGAGGTTCAAGGTTTAGAAATGAGGCTGCAGGGGTCCTTTTGGAAATGCTTTCGAAGAACTGCATCCATTCAAGTGCAATGTTTGTAAATT
This sequence comes from Meriones psammophilus, assembly GCA_036365155.1. NCBI lineage: Eukaryota > Metazoa > Chordata > Mammalia > Rodentia > Muridae > Meriones > Meriones psammophilus. The sequence continues at coordinate 28,927 of JAEOAE010002073.1, read as the reverse complement.
CACACTGAGCAAGGAAGGCAGGGAAGGGAAGGGGAGGGGAGGAGAATAAAAAGGAGGACAGGGGAGGAACATGTTCAAACTTCCTGTCAAGAAAACAAAAAGGAAAAAAAATCTTAATGAAGTCCCACTTTTTGTATGTGTGCCCAAGAATTTTTTTTTATTATTTTTTTAATTTTTTGTGTTAAATATTTTTTAATTTTTTTAAACTTTTATTAAGTACACTTTATTCACTTTGTATCCCCACAATAAACCCCTCCTTCCTCCCCTCCTAATCCCACCTACTTTTCCCTTTCATCACGAATGATCCTCCCCAAGTCCACTGATAGGGGAGGTCCCCCTCTCCTTCCTTCTGATCTTAGTCTGTTAGGTCTCATCAGGAGTGGCTGCATTGTTTTCCTCTGTGGCCTGAGATCAAACAGCAGGTCAATCAGTTTATGTTAGAGGCAGTCCCTCTTCCCATTACTATGTAACCCACTTGGACACTAACTGTCATGGGCTACATCTGTGCAGGGGTTCTAGGTTATCTCCATGCATGGTACTTGGTTGGAGTAGGAGTCTCTGGAAAGACCCTGGTGTTTAAATTTTCTCATTCTGTTGCTCTCCTTGTGGAGTTTCTGTCCTCTCCAGATCATACTATTTCCCACTTCTTTCATAAGATTCCATGTACTCTGCCCAACACTTGGCCATAAGTCTCAGCATCTCCTTTGATAGTCTGCAGGGCAGAGCCTTTTAGAGGGCCTCTGTGGCAGGTTCCTAACTTGTTACCTGTTTTCTTCTTCTTCTGATGTCCATCCACTTTGCCTTACAGGATAGGGATTGAGCGTTTTAGTCAGGATCCTCCCTCTTGATTAGTTTCTTTAGATGTACAGATTTTAATAGGTTTTTCCTATATTATATGTCTATATGAGTGAGTCTATACCATGTGCCAAGAATTTTTAAGTTGTGTTTATGTGTACATTCCTTTCATCATATTTACATATATACTCTAAACGTTTGCTGAATAATGGTGTTTCAATGTTTTTCCCACATTTCAACTGAATTAGTTTTGGGCACTAAATCTGAATCCAATTCTTATCAATATTTGGAGGTTTTACTTGTTTTGAATGTGTGGTTTTATTTTCTTAGTTAACAGTGTATACACAGTCCCTTACACCGGGGTCATCATATTTGGCTCTCTAACAAAGTAATGAAAAACAATAAATAGTACTAATAATGTTAACGACTAAAATGAAAATAACTGAGTGCATTGTACAATGATCTCAGATGCTCTTTTCAGACAGGACATTTTATGATGAAATTTTTTTCATGAGGCACAAAATGCCTGCTAAGCTTAAGGCTTGTTTACAACATTCTCTTGAAAACAAGGTTCAAGATGCATCCTGAAGTCATAACATCAAATGATGTACAGAGAGAATATAATCACCTTTGCAGATATGATCTCCTAGGGATAAGTATGGTAGGATTCAAAGCTCAGGACACTTTCTGAGGATATGACTTCTCATAAAACCTAATGAAAAAATTGATTCATCCCAGAAAATGAGCATATACATAAAACCAACTACATATAAAGCAGGTAAATGTCAGGAGAAGGACCAGGTTAAAAACTAACACCAAATAAGTATCACTGTTGCTGTATGTGGAATTTCTACCTTATTTGGAATGCAGAGACAAGAAGACTGTTAACCCTTGTATTGAAGGAAGTGCATCTGCATAAAGAAAAGCAATGTTTCGATTCTCCTGTTCTTTTTTTCTCCTCCCCTTCCTCCTCCTTCCTTACCTCCTATATGTGAAGCAAATGTTCTACCTCTGAGTTGTATTCCTACCTTCTGTACAAAACAGGCAGAAACAGATAGTCTTTGGATATAATGAAGCCAGATGCTAAATCTCACTAAAGCTTAAAGGAAGTAACTTGTTATGGGATAAATTAAAGAGAACACAGAGAAGGCAACGGGCATAGAGTAGGCTGTCCTAGTAACAGCAGTAACAGGACAAGATAAATAGACTCCAGGAAGTTTTTTACAGATGGCACAATGGCTAGCATTAACAAATAAAATGCTACATGCTCCCATCCTTTAGGTGGGAATTCTGTATTACTATCAGATTATGAAGACTTTGTTAAAGGAATTTACTTTTTAAAAGGTTATTTGTCCTTCCACAGATAGATATTGTGAATTAGGTACCCAATACTCTGCTAAGTCCTGAACACACAAAAATGATTGATGTAAACACCACTCTTTCTCTATAAGCTTACAGTCTTGTGGGGTAATCCACCATAAACAAACCCATAGACTATGCATAGAAATGTATACATCACTATAAATTCCACTATGAAACCTAAAGGAAAGCAAGAGGTACCTAACACCCCAGAAAAGATAAAAGAACATACATATTCAAAGGCTGAGAGATGAGAACATTTTAGTTCAGTAGGTGAAATGAAAGAAGGTGAATTTGTTTTCAGTATACTAGGGAAGAAGAAAGGAATGATGATGATGATGATGATGATGATGATGATGATAATAATAATAATAATAATAATAATAATAATAATAAAAAAGATTAAAGAAGAATGGTAGCCATCCCTCTCTGCAGCTGCTGTTCTTTTCCTTGCACCCTCTCATGTGACTCTATGCCCTCTAGTGGTGACGGGAGGCAACTTCTCCATCATTTCTCTCTGGAACTGTTGATGGTTTAATCAGCAGAGCCTGCAGGGCTGGTGGCCTCCAGGGAGAACCATGAAGGGGAGGCTCTGGCAGGGTGATTCCAGGAAGGGACCATGCTTCCTCAGCCCGGTTCCGGATGGAACTCGGAACCCCGGTTGCCAGGTAACGGGAGGCCAGCAGCAGCAACAGCAGCCTGGACAGACCAGCCGGTCCAGAGGAGCTGGAGAGATGAGTCTGTTCTGCTTCCAGACCTCCACGGGCTCAGGTCTCAGAGAAGACAGCGGTGGTTACCTGTGCCGCTGCTGGAGACATGTGGTGCGCTCCCTGACACATATCTGGCCTGTTCCCCACTGGAAGACCAAGGTAACCAGGGCTGTCCTGCAGCACGGAAGCTTTCTGGTCCACCCCACCCCCCATCCACCGCAGTCGCAGCCTGGAAGAGTGTTCCTATTGGGACACTGAGGAATGCTTTTCATGCCTGCTTCCCGCTTAGGTGTAGGGAAAGGGGTCATTGGTGCCCCTAAATGTTTGCACACTTAAGGCCTCCCTCCTGCCCTGGTCCTTCCTCATAGCGAAAGGTAGTGAGCCTTCCTGCATGGCATCCTCATGCTCAGCAATGATCGCATGGATTATGTGGAGCAGATGATTCCCTATTTGCCCACCTTCTGGCCCTTTATCCAAAGATTGCCACCATCTGGTTGGTTCTGGACCTGATGCTGAATAGGCAGGAGAGTGGTTCCACCAGGGATCTAGCCAGCTCTCAGATCTTCTCCTGCTGTTTCCCAGGGCCAGTGCCCTGTGCCCTCACAGAACCAGACATGTGAGTCCCAGCAGCCTGAGTCCCAGGCCAGACCCCTTAAAGTGACATGGCCAAACATGGGCGATTGGGGCAGGGGTGGGGCTCTAACAGGTACCATTCACCTTCCCCAGGGAATGTCACATACCACCCTTTCTCATGCCCTGAGCGACCTTTCCCCATTTGTGTAAAGGATTCTGGACCCCATTTGCGGTGTTTGTTATGGATGGAGCCCCTAGCACCCCCAAACCCATCCCTGGGAAGATTCTAATAGTTCCTTCTAGATGTCTGGGTGGCTTGGGGACACGGAGCCTTAGGGGTAACACCCCCGTGGAATGTCACAGGTATAGAATCTTCAGGCGGAAAAGCAGACAAAGACATGTGTAGGCTAGGGGTGGAGGGGGAGGTGAGCAGGAAGGGGCGTTTGGGGCCAGGGAGTAGGGCCAATTTTGTCCAGGAGCCTCACCTTTGGGGTTCTCTCCCTAGGGACTGTCCCAGCGACCTCACCTGGTGGTAGAGGACAGAGGTTTCCCACTGGGCACCTTGGTTTTGAGCAGCAGAGGGAGAGACAAAAAAGGAAAGGCTCTGGGGGATACCAATGCCCCCCCTCACAGTTCCAAAGAGAGGCCAGGCTCCCGACACCGTGTCCCTCTGCCCTGCTCTCACCCACAGTGCCATCTTCTCTTTCTTGTCCCAGTGGCTGCAGAAATTCCCCCAGGATTTCTCTGGGGCCCCCGGACCTGGCGATTGTGAGGCAGCTACTGGACTATGCCAGGATCCATGTGCCCACTGCAGAGTTGGACTGCCAATCTGGGGAGATCCTCCAGGCAATGGATAAGCCCTGAAAAAGCTGAAGCCCGAGAAGGAGGAGGAGGATTAGGAGGAGGATGAGGACCCGGGGAGGGCGCCTGGTGAGGCAGCAGCTGATTCCAACCCCGTGTCCCACAGGGGAAGTGTCCTGAAGCTCTGGACAAGGAAGCAGAGGAGGAAGACTGTCAAATCGACTGTCCTGTGGGTAGGAGAGGGGACTGTGCCTTCCCTGGCATGGAGAGGCCATCTTGGGTTAGCTCACACCATTCTGCGTGCCTTCAGGCTGCTCCCTTATCCCAGATGATGGCTCACCCCTTTCTTTGCTCAGATCCAGGGCTACTTGGGGCCTCAACTGCAGAGCTGTCCATGCAAGACACCTTGGTGGCACAGGAGAAACGGAGCCTGGTTTTGGGGACAGATGCTAAGCCCGAAGAGGATGCTGAGCTCCTGGATCCCATGGCTGCAGGATCCCCAATCTTGCCAGAAGCTGGACCAGTGCAACCTCTGGCTTTAGCATCAGAGGACACACAGGCCCTTGTGGACTTGGCAGATGAGCTACTGTTTCTCTCCACTGTAGTGCACTTGGGGGCACCCAATCCCCTGTCCCCGCTGCCCGAGGTAGACATATAGTTGGTACAATTGCTGGCTGAGCTGCACCCAACGCCTGCTCCCCTTAGAGAAAAGATTCCCTTAATTTTGTATATTTTTAAATTGCTGTTTTTCACTCTTGTGTTATTGTTGTTGGTTTTATACTATTATTATTTAAAAGGTGTTGCTTACTCAACTTAAGTGATGTATTCAGAGATGGGGCCTCCCCATCAGCCTACAGTGGTGGCTTAGCCAAGGGGTATGGAGCCTGTTGGGCATGTGCATCCATCTATAGAAGATGCTGCCAGGTGTGTAGTTGGTGCGCAGGGTGTCTACTGGGATAGATTGAGCCCCAGAAAAAAAAGCCCAACAGGGCCAGTGCTTGACAGCAGAATTTTGGGGCCACAGCTGGGCCAAGAGCTAGGCTCTGAGGACCAGGACCAGGACCAGGAACAGTACCAGGACACAGCTCTGTGGACACTATCCCTGAGGGGGGAAAAACCCTATAATTTGAGATACAGAGTACATTTTGGGGGATCATTTAAATCCATGATATTTCTACATAGCCATGCCTGTTTTAGAACTCAGTCTTTGGAGCTGGGCATGGTGGCACACACCTGTAATCCCAGCACTCAGGGAAGAAGAAACTTGAATTTGAGGCAATCCAGGTCTACAAAGTAAGTCTAGGACAGACAAGACTACACAAGGAAATTCTGTCTAAAAAAACAAATAAATGAATGAACAAACACAAAAGAGAGCTCACTGTGTGGACCAAGCTGACCATAATCTCAGAAAGATTAGGTTGCCATGGACTCCCAGGTCTAGGATGACAGGGATGCACCTCTGAGCAAAGCTATTTTTAATGACTTATTCTTGAACCAAGGAATGAAAGAATAAAATAAGATGTACAAAGGTAATATTTTCCTTCTAATGAATAAACAGTAATAAGTCTTCAAATTCTATATTTATTTAAAATTGCAAAATCATTTCTGATGTTGTCAGTAAGTGGGTTTTCTCCTTTGCTTTTTTCAATTTCATCTATTGAAAAATGTTTGAGTATGTATGTGCCAGTGAGAGGACAACTTATTGCTGTTTACTATCTGTTTACATCCCATATATGAGTTTTCGACATGAAACCCAAAGAATGTTTTGGCCAGTGACAAAACTGGCTCTTATTTAAGTTTAAAAATTATTTATGTATGTACTGGTGTGTGAATTTGTATATACAAAGGCCCAAGAATACAAATATTAGAAAAATTCTATAGGAGTAATATTGGGTACCTAGAAATTGAGCTCAAATCATCAGGCTTAGAAACAACCAAGTATTTCCACTGAGACAATTCTCTGACATTCACTTGTAGATCTGAGAGAGTGTTATGAGCAAGTCTTTACTCGTAAGAATGAACTAACACATCCACAAAAATGACAGCATTATATTATTTTAATTTGTACATAGTATTTATTATTATTATTATTATTATTATTATTATTATTTCATGTTTTTCATCCTTATATGACAACAGGTTTATAATCTGGATAGAAGACAATATTTTACTGATGTAATATTTTAATTAAGTTTATTTGAGTATCAATGAACTTAGTGGGGGATGTCTGTGGTAAGCAAAACTGGCAACTTGACTTTGAACATCATATACCAATGACCAAAATGAACCCTACAAAGCTCTCACCAGGTCTTCACACATCTTTCATGGCCTAAGAACCCATACTAACATTGCACACACACAAATGCTTTTTTATTAAAATAAATATCATTGCTGTTATATTATTTAGCACCTCTAGATAATTCTCTCAGAAGGCAGTACTTCAACAATAGGTGCCATATAGTAACTAATGGGAACATGAAGAAGAATGGAAATTCAAACTATATACATACATACAGTCATACATTCATACACACTATTAAGCATTTTAACACTAACGTTGGTAAAAACAGAATACATTGGAGGAACATCTTCCACCCTTGGACGTGTACTCAGATGGCTGACACATGATAATCAAGATTTCAAATGTAGCTTTGCCTAATTACTGACATCCAAATCAGGCTTGAAAACAAACATCTTAAAGGAATTTGTGAAAATGAAAAAAAAAAATCACCACACTTTCTCAGAGACCCTTCATTGAAAAGCATGATCACACTCTATCTGATATTAATAAGCAATGGATCACATAGATGATGGGAATCCCATTCTATACTTTGCAGCAGAAAAATACCTATCACCAAGTAGAAATGCATTAGATCAACATCAGCCACAGAAAGAATATCAGAAAGACCTAATAAGCTTCTGTGATTGGATTTGATATGCATACAGCAAACTTCAATACCTACAATGTTTCAAAATATAGAACACAAACCACAATTGGTGACCTCCTCCATTACAGTATAAGTGAACATGGTAAATAATTTACTTCCTCCAAAGTGATGATGAAAAACAGATCAAAAATGTTTCTTTTTGTGATTAGATTCTTAGAATGTATAGATTTTAGTTTGTTTATCCTGTATTATATGTCTAATACCCATTTATGAGTGAGTATATACCATGTTTCTTTATGCTCCTGGGTTACCTCACTTAGGATGATCTTTTCTAGATCCCACCATTTGCCTGCCAATTTCATGATTTTCTTATTTTTAAATGCTGAATAGTATTCCCTTGTGTAAATGCACCACAATTTCTGTAACAATTCCTCATCTGAGGGCATCTGGGTTGTTTCAGCTCTGGCTATTACAAATAAAGCAGCTACAAACATGGTGGAGCAGATGTTCTTGTTGTATACTTGAGCATATTTTGGACATGTGCTGGATCTTGAGGTAGTACTATTGCTAATTTTCTGAGAAAGTGCCAGATTGATTTCCAAAGTAGTTGTACAAATTTACATTCCCACCAGCAGTGGAGCAGTATTCCCCTTTCTGCATGTCCTCTCCAGCATGTGTTGTCACTTGAGTTTTTGCTCTTATCCATTCTGATGGGTGTAATGTGAAATCTTGGGGTCATTTTGATTTGCATTTTCCTCTGATAACTAAGAAAAACAAAGCTTCTGACCAATCATGATGCCAGGGTCAGTATGCCCTGCCAGGGAGATTTACATACACCGGACCAGGGGAAAGGCTGTGTGGGCTCTGAGGACGATACTGTGCCACAGCGGCCATCAGCACTGTGAAGGGGTTTACTGGGCCTACTGCCAGGCTGCTTGCCAGGAACGCCAAAATTTGATGGTAGGTACAGCACGCGGAGTGTTCTGGGATTTGTAGGCGGTAAACTAGCAATGGCGGATGCGGGAGAAGAGGAGACAGGACAAGGCTTGACTGCAAGCAATCCTGGTAGGCATCGTGTCGCCCATACGCCATTTTTGTAGTTCTCAGATACAATCCCAGAAGACCTTGCTCCGAAGCTATGTTTGTAGTTCTCAGGCAGGTGGGTCCCTGCTGTGATGCATTTTGGGACTGTTGGTACTTCCCTGACCAGATTGTGCTCCCAAGTGGAGAAGAAATGATAATGGTTGGTCTGTGACTAGAAGCTTTGTGTTTATGTAACCGTGTCTGAGGCCAGGGAGATGGCGGGAAGTGGAAAGGGAGGTGTGTGTGTGTAGGGGGCTCAGAGCCTCCAAACCATGAAGTCTCTGCTCTCTGCATGGCAGAGTCGGAATCAAAGCCGGAAGGTGTGGGACTTCCATAATAGGTACGCCAGTAACTTTGCAGGTTTTCCGTGGTCAGCATCCTTCCTATTCAAGCTTTTCGCCAGAACTCCACATTATGATCATCCAGGGGGAGGTTGCGGGGGGTTCCCTGTCCACTGCTCGCCTGCCTGCTGAGCGGCTTGTGCATGCGGCCTACCGCAGGCAGGGGGATGGCTGGAAGAGAGGCATAAGTCTCCTCTCCCACCCCTCCTGCTTATGTCCAGGGTGAGATGGATTTACCTCCCACGGTGGTGAGGTTATTCACCACCATGTACAGGGTGTTCTGGCGCCCTCTGCTGGCCTGCAGGTGCACGAGCCGGCAGGACACTGCTTAGGGTGCTGGAGTCTGAGTAGTTAAGGTGCTCTGTGCTAATGGCTCGGGTGCTGGGGACTAAGTACACAAGGATGTGGCCACATCTGCTTGCTTGAACCATACACAGTTGGGCAAAGAGAAAAAGTAAGAGGTGGAGGAGAAGGAAGAAAGAGAAAAAGGAAGGAAAGACAAATGTTTCTGTGGGTTTTACAGAAAAACTTCCAGCTAATTAAAATGTGGGTATTATTTGGTGTTGATTTCATAGGAAAATGTACAGGTATTCATTCTATAGTGATATTAATAACTGATGTTTTTCCACATGGTAAATAAAATATTTTCGGCCAGAAGGAAGGTGTAGAACATGGCAGATCAACACATTATATTTAGAGTCTATCAAATAAGAATGATTTGATGAACGTTTTCAGAGGAAGCTTCTAATATTCAAAGACAAGAACTATCCCTGGATTAATGAATTTTCTCTAGTCACCTACACCCTCCCAGTACCCAGGAGATTCTTACTTCCATAATTTCCGGATTGACAATTTTGATTGCTCACCTCCTGCTTTGCTGTGTGGAAATAATAAACCATACCCAGGAAATATTTCTATAAAGATTAAACCAGAAAAATGATGTGATGAGCATTTCTGAGCCTACCTATTCCATATGGTGTGCAGTGTATGCAGTGGTGCTTGCCCTCTATAAAATGCTGTTGAGCAAAACAGAAATGAGATCTGAAGAAGATACAAATACTGACTGACTTTAACCATGCCTGGGTAGCATCACTTGTAGGCCAGGGAAGCGTTGGGATCTTATATCATTGGTAAGTAATTTATGTGGTGAAGCCAATAAAACATTTTCATCTCATAATTAAAAGTACAAGTTAAAATGGAAAAGGGTTCTGTCACAGAGCATATATGTATGTCTGTAATTTTCTTACATGATTTTTTTTTTTTTTACATTTTAATGTTTAGTTGCGTGAAGACTGTTAAAATGATTCTCTGCTTTCCTCAGTGCATGTTGTAGTGTCTGTTAGGTCAGGATTGATGCAGTTGACATGGGATTAAAAGAAAAAAGACAGGCATTTCCACAAGCAGAATTTTTTTCTCTCACACAGAATACTAATGTCCTAGTCTTTTGAGGGGGGAGTTGAGATTCTGTGCTGTAGTACCAGGGACTTGAAGATTTCATTGTCATGATGGAAAAAAGACATATTGTGGCAATTCAGTGTATAAATTTCTGCCCTTAGTCCTGCCTCTGATGTTTCATTTAGTAATTGTGTATGCTGGCAGTTATTCTTGAGCATGGGGTAGATTTGAGCAAGCATTTCCAGTCTTGAGGTGCCTATATTTGTTAGGGTTTCTATTGCTCTGATCAAATACTGTGTGTGTGTGTGTGTGTGTGTGTGTGTGTGTGTGTGTGTGTGTGTGATTGTGTGTGTGTGTATGCATAAAATAACAATGAAATAAACACCGTCATCTTGTAAAAGACCAATGAGGGGTGTATGGGAGGGTTTGGAAGGAGGAGTGAGGAGAGGATAATGATGAAATTATGCTTGAAATTACATCATAATTGGAAAATGAAAGAAATGATAAAAATAGTAAATAAAATCACTATCATTGATGTATTAAACTTTTCTTGAAGGCAGCAAAATTGTAATTGAAATTTTTGTCTAGCACTCTTTGCCACTTTTTTTTTGTAGAATTGAGTCTCGTACTACTGGCCTTTTCCTGAAAGATGTTTATAAATTTCTATTATTTTGTTTGTTTTCTTAGTGTTCCCTTGAGGGACAACCTGGGAATGAGAAAAAAAACAATTGTGATTCTTTGAATTGAAGCCAGGTGCATAGAGCTCTTGAAGGGTGGGGTGAACTGTTCTGAGAAACAACCAGCTGTAATCTACAACCAGCTGTAAACTATAAAGCAAAATGATTTGATTTTCAGGTATAAAAACCCTGTGCTTTGCATGTTTGGGGTCGTCTTCTGCTGTTGGAAGGGCGACCCTATCGAGATAGCAATAAAACCTCTTGCTTTTGAATTGAGCTGTGGTCTGTGAGAGTTCCTGTGAAGGGTGCGATCCTGAGCAGTGAGACTCCATGTCTTACATTTTGGTGCATTTGGCCAGGAAACAGCATGCCCCTTCCCAACCCTCATCAGACTGGGCTCGGAGGTTGATCTCAGAAGTAGTCTGATTTCTGGTATACCACTCTATCTGGGAATTGGATGACACTCCAGATTCCATCTGGGGAGGCTAGGTCTGTGAAGGTCTTCCTCCCATCTGTAGGAGTCAGCTGCCAGGAAGCAGCCTCTGCATCTGGGTAGGCCAGGTCTGTGATGGTCCTCCTCCCATCTGTTTCTCATCGGAGATGGCTGCTGTGAGGCAGCCTCTCAATCAGAATTCTTTGGTACCACCCGCAAGTGTGTCCTTATCTGAATTGCCTGTTGTGTTCTCTTTGTCTCTTTGTTGCTTCTTTGATTTTCTTGGTGGACGACTTTATTATGGGACAGACTGTGACTTCTTTTTGACCTTCCCACCACTAATCACCCAGCAGGTCTGCAGCAGGGTGCCGCCAGTCCCTCGGCACCACTGCAGTCGCCACCAGATCCCGAAAGTGAAAGTGATCCATGGGCAGAAACATGGAGTTGCTGAGCAGCTCAGCCAGACTCCATGGCCCTTCCTTTGTGGGTCTATGGGCCCCCTGATGATGATGGAAATCAATAAGTGGAAGGCCCATAACCCCATTTTCGAAAATCCAATAGCTCTAACTGATTTGTTTGAATCTGTCCTATTCTCACACCAGCCCACTTCAGATGATTGCCAGCAACTCTTGCAGGCCCTCCTGACTACTGAGGAATGGGGGCGGGTTCTCCTTGAGGTGAGAAAGAATATGCTGGATCAGATGAGAGGCCTTCTGTCCTCCCTAATGAGATTGATGATGGCATTCCCCTCACCTGCCCCTACTGGGATTACAACACACCTAGAGATAGGGAGCACCTGAAAGTCTACTGCCAGACTCTAATGGCGTGTCTCTGTGGGGCCACTCGATAAGCCCACCAATTTGATGAAGGTAAGAGAGGTGGTTCAGGGGCTGGATGAATCTCCTGCAGCTATTCTTGACTGGCTGTAGGAGGCTTACTGCCAGTTTAAGCCCTATGACCCTACCTCAGATGAGCATAGGGCAATGGTGACTATAACCATTATAGACCAGTCAGCCAGAGATATTCGTAGAAAAATCCAGAAAAATAGAGGATTTACAGGACAAGTCATTGAAGGATTTAGTGCAGGTAGCAGAAAAGGTTTTCTACAGCTGGGAGATGGAAGAAGAGAAAGAGGAAAGAAAGCAGAAGGAGCAAGAAGCGAGAGAAAGTAAAAGGGATAAGAAGCAAGAGAGAAAGTTGTCTAAGATCCTGGCCACTGTAGTGCAGGAGAGTTGTAATGATAGGGAGAGAGTTCCTAGGAATTGGAGGGGCCCTCTGTTTAAGGATTAGTTGCCTATTGCAAGGAGAAAGGACACCGGATCAAGGGTTGTCCAAAAGGAAGAAAAAGTCAGTCCACTTCTTGGTGGACACTGGTGCCCAGCATTCTGTTCTGTTACAAGACTTAGGAGCTAAAAAAGAGAAAAAAAATGTGGGTCCATGAAAACAATATTCATGGACTACCCAAAGAACAGTGGACCTTGGAGTGGGCCGGGTATCCCACTCATTCTTAGGTGTCCCTGAATGCCCATACCCACTGTTAGGGCGAGATATCCTAACTAAGATAGGGGCCCATATCTGTTTTTTAAACCAGATGGCTCACAGGTGACAGACAACAAGGAGATCCCATTCATGTACTGACAACGCAACTGGAAGATGAATACCGCCTGTCTGAAAAGGTAATAAGTCCAGAAAAAGACATTGACTGGTGGCTACAGAGACATCCCAGGGCCCCTATGGGCTGAAATGGATGGCCTAGGAAAAGCAGAGAGACAGCCCCCAGTTCAAATAGAGCTGAAGCCTCAGGCTATCCCAATCACAGTGCGATGATATCCAATGTCTAAGGAAGCCCGTGACGGGATTCGCCCTCACATACAGTGGCTCCTTGACCTAGGGGTTCTCAACAGGTGCCAATGCACCTGGAATACTCCATTGCTGCCAGTTCGGAAGCCTGGGAGCAACGACTATCAACCCAGTATAGGACTTGAGGGAAGTTAACAAACAGATCATGGACTTACACCTATCATGCCCAACCCGTGAAATCTGTTGAGTTCCCTTCCCCCTCACAGGGTTTGGTATACAGTACTGGACCTTAAGGACACATTTTTGTTGTTGTTGTTTCCAACTCAGCCCTACCAGCCAAGACATTTTTGGTTTTGAAATGGAAAGACCCAGACTCAGGGTATCAGGCCAGCTTACATGGACTCAACTTCCTCAAGGGTTTAAAAATCCTATTATAATGATGAAGCCCTACACTGGGACCTGGCACACTTCTGGGCCACCAATCCCCAGGTTCTTCTCCAATATGTGAATGACACTCTATTAGCTGAAAATTGTAAAGAAACCTGCCTTAAAGCCACCGACTAGCTTTTACTAGAGCTGGGTGACCTTGGCTATAAAGTATCGGTGAAAAAGGCCCAGCTCTGCAGGAAACAGGTCAGTTAAGAGATGGCTATCAGAGGCTAGAAAAGAGACTGCATTTTGTATTCCCCCTCCATGGACTACTGAACAACTGAGGGAAATTTTAGGTACATCTGGGTTTTGCCGGCTGTGGATTCCGGGATTTGCCAAGATGGCAGCCCTTCTGCATGCCCTTACAAAGGGCAATGACTCTTTCATCTGGGGAAAGGATGAACAAGCCACATTTGATAATATCAAACAAGCCTTAATATTGGCCCCAGCATTGGGACTCCCTGACTTAACCAAACCCTTCCATCTTTATGTGGCTGAGAATCAGGGAATGGCCAATGGGGTGCTAACACAGAAAATTGGACCCTGGAAGAGACCGGTAGCCTATCTATCCAAAACACTTGATTCAGTAGTGGCAAGATGGCCAACCTGCCTGGCAATAATAGAAGCAGTGGCGGCACTAGTATAACATGCAGACAAACTGACTCTGGGACAGGACCTCACCATCTGTGCTCCTCATGCCCTTGAGAGTGTCATAAGGCAGCCACCTGATTGATGGCTCATGAATGCCCACATGACACAATGCCAGGCCTTGCTCTTGAATAATGATAGAGTCATCTTTACTCTGGCTACAAGGCTAAACCCTGCCACCATATTGCAGGATCCAGAAATCCAGCCCCTGGAGCATGATTGTTTGCAGGTTCTAGCAGAGGAACAGGGATTGCAGAAGGAATTGAAAGATCAGCCTCTGCCCAATGCCGAGGTAACATACTGTATGGATGGGATCAGTTTTTTGAGAACAGGAAGGTAAAGGCACAGGCAGCAGTAGTAGATGGACATAAGGTAATATGGGCCCAGGCGTTGCCAGAGGGCACATCTTTTCAGCGAGCTGAATTGATTGCTTTAACCCAGGCATTAGCTCTGGAAAAGGGCAAAAAGATAAACATCTACACTGATAGTTGGTTTGCCTTACCAACAGCCCATGAGCTCGGGGCCATCTATCAGCAGAGAGGCCTGCTAACATCAGCCAGTAAAGAAATAAAAAATAATAACAAGATTTTGGCTTTGCTCAATGCCTAGTTGCTGCTGGACAAGGTAAGCATTATTCATTGCCCAGGCAGCAAAGGGCAATATCATGGCCGATCAGGAGGCTAAAGCAGCTGCTAGAGAAAACTCTGTCCAAGTGGTACTAACTGCTGAACTGCCCAGAGAAGAATGACTAAACTACTCAGAAAGTGACTTAAAGTTAATGTGGCAAAAAAAGGGAATATTTGACACTGACTTGGGGGCATGGATAAACTCCGAAGGTAAGATCATTCTACCACAGGAAGATGCTGAGAGATTAATAACTCAAATGTATAAATGGACTCACTTGAGGGCAAACAAATTGGCTGAAGTTGCCCGCCAATCCCAGTACTGAATAATAAACCTCACCACCTTGACTGAGTGAGTGACTAGGGCGTGTTAACCTTGCCAGAGAGTAAACATAGGTAAGAATTTCCAGAGCCCAGGGAAGCTGCTGAGAGGAACTGTGGCAGCCTTTTTGGAGTTAATGGAAAATTTGGTGTTAATGGCATCTGAGCAGTGGAACCCTGCCTCTTAACTTTGGCTATTTTCCAAAGTCCAGTTTCTTATAAACTGACCTTGGTGGTCCTACAGCAGACTGCTCTGACCCTGAGAAAGTGTGTATGTGCAACCATAGTAACCAGTCAGCAAGCTCTGTGTAACCTTGAGTGAGCTCTCCTATGTTCTGACCAAGTAAAGCTCCTACATGAGAAACTGCTTGTACTTTTTTGCCTACTTGTTTACCTGACGTCCATTAAATCAACACCTGGATCAGCATGTAGACTTGGTGTCCTTCTCTGTGTCACCCTGTCTCTATCTCTCTCCCAGCCCTCTCTCAGGTGGTATTCATGTGTTACTGCTGGCCAGTGACAAGGAACTAGACCTGGAATGCATTGGGAAGTGGATTTCACTGAAAGTAAACCATCCAGGTATGGCAATAAATATCTCCTGGTTTTTGTGGACACTTTCTCAGGATGGGTGGAAGCTTTTCCCACAAAGAAATAAACCGCCCTGATCGTGGCCAAAAAAATTCTGGAAGACATTTTTCCTCGGTTTGGTATTCCAAAGGTAATTGGGTCAGACAATGGGTCAACCTTCATTGCTCGGGTAAGCCAGGAGGTGGCCAGGTTTCTGGGGCTTGAATGTAAGTTACATTGTGCTTATAGACCCCAAAATTCAGGACATTTAGAGAGAATGAATAGAACTCTCAAAGAGATTCTCATCAAATGGAACATGGAGAATGGCGGTGACAAGGCGGTGCTCCTTCCCTTGGCTCTCTTTAGGGTCAGAAATACTCTCTCCATATAGGCTTAACAGCCTTCGAACTACTATATGGGTTTCTGTTCCCTGACTCTTCTTGGGTACCCCCTTGATAAAACTATTGGTAACTCTGACTTGTACAGGCTGAAAGAATTGCAGCTTATTCAGAAAGAAATTTGGAGCAAGGTTGGCAGTGCATATGTGCCTGGGTCCTTTTAGGTGCCCCATCAGTTCCACGTTGAAGATCTGGTATATGTGCAGTGACATGGCAACCAGAATCTGGAACCTCGGTGGAAGGGTCCTTATTACATCCTCCTCACCACGCCAACTGCAGTCAAAGTAGAGGGCATCACAGCTTGAATCCACATGTCACATGTTAAGCATGTATTTCATCAACCTGCAACACCTGGAATGTCCAAGCCTACAGCTATCGGCTGAAACTGAAACTCATCAGGGACAATAAACTCACTGACCAGAACTCCCCTTTGTCAGGGAAAGTGTAAGTACAGTTCAAGTCCTGATATTCCAGAAAGAATATCAACCCCTCCATGAGGTTGATCCACAAT
Source organism: Meriones psammophilus (assembly GCA_036365155.1). NCBI lineage: Eukaryota > Metazoa > Chordata > Mammalia > Rodentia > Muridae > Meriones > Meriones psammophilus. Next base: position 12,575 of record JAEOAE010002073.1, on the reverse strand, counting down.
TTTAGGGTTAAAATTGAAGTAAAAAAGGAGGGGGTGAGGGACCACCTGGGAATGAGAAAAACACCTGTGATTATTTGAATTGAAGTCAGGTGTAGAGAACTCTTGAAAGAAAGGGGCAACTGTTCTGAGAACAAGTATCAACAACCACCTGTAAACTATCTACAACCAGCTGTATACTACCTAAAACCAGGTATAAACTATCTTCATGCTATTCTTGCTGAACAATCAATGTATAGAGCAAAAGTGGTTTGAATTTCAGGTATAAAACCCTGTCCTTTGCATATTTAGGGCTGTCTCCTGTCTTTGGAGGGGGAACCTTATAGAAATTGGAATAAAACTCTTGCTTTTGCCTCAAGTTGTGGTCTATGAGTGTTCCTGGGGAGTGCACAATCCTGAGCTCCTGAGCAGTGAGACTCCAGGTCTAACAACATGAAACTAAAACGCTTTTGCCATCCTTTATTTAGGTGGTGAAACAGATTATAAAATGGGAAACCACTGTTCCAGCTATGCAACAGACAGGTTTATATCTAGACCATTCACAGAAGTCATAAAATGTAAACATGAAGAAACAAACAAACAAACAATCTAGAAAAGATCATCCTGAGTGAGGTATCTCAGAAGCAGAAAGACATACAGGGCATATACTCGATTTTAAGTGGAGGCTAGACCTATAATTTAGGATAAACATACTAAAATCTATAAGAAGATAAACAAAAAGATAAACAAGAAAGAGGACCTGGGTTAAGATGATCAATCCTCACGTAGAAAGACAAATGGGATGGACATAGGAGAAAACAAGAAACAGGACCCTAGCCTACCACAGAGGACCTGGGAAAGACTCTACCTAGTAGTATATCAAAGCAGGTGCTGAGACTCATAACCAAACCTTGGGCAGAGCACAGGGAATCATATAAAAAAAGGGGGAGTTAGTGTGACCTGGAGAGGGCAGGAACTCCACATGGACCAAATATATAAGGGCACAGGGGTCTTTTATGAGACTGTATCTCCAACCAAGGACAATGTACACATAGAACCTAGCACCCCTGCTCAAATATAGTCCATGTTAGCTCTGTATCCAAGTGGGTACCATACTAAGTGGAACAGGGACTATTACAGACATGAAATCAATGGCTGGCTCTTTGACTTCCCCCCCTCACAAGGCAGGATCAGATTTGCTAGGCCACAGAGGAGGACATTGCAGCAAACCTGATGATGACTGATAATCTAGGGTCCGTTGGAACAGGCGGAGGCCCTCCCCTATCAGTAGACTTGGAAAGGGTTAGGTAGTAGATGAGGGAAGGAGGTAGGAAAGGGAGGGAATGAGGGGACTGGTCTACAGCTTGGATACAAAGTTAATAAACTGTATCTAATATTAAAAAATAAAAAGTAAAAAAGTGGAACATAAAACAAAGTTCCTAAAGATGAAACACAAAATGCTGACAGTTTTTTGTTTGTTTGAAGACAGAATTTTTCTGAATAATTTTGGCTGTCCCGGACACTCTTTATAGAACAGCCTGTGCTTGAACTCACAGAGATCCACCTACCTTAAACTTCCTGAGTGCTAGAAATGCAGGTGATCACCAACAGCCTGAGCTGCTGACAGTTTATTTTGTTTTAGCATTTTATTATTGTTGTTGTTTCATGCACTACATCACAACTGCAGTTTCCTGTTCTTCCACTCCTCCCAGCCACAAACTATCCACCTGTACTCTGCCCAACTCACATCTTCTTCATCCACTGCTTCTTTATTTTCAATGAAAAGAAATGTGAAGGCATAGCAAGTTATAATAAGACTAAGAACAATCCTTCATATCAGAGTTGGTCAAAGCAATACATGAGGAGAGAAAGTGTAGCTAGAGCAGGAAAAAGAGTGAGAGACACCCCCATTCTCACTGTTGGAAGTCCCTCAGCAACATCAGGATAATGATGATAAGGTGTATGCCAACAACCTAGGTCACAAGACTCATAGAATGTTTATGTTTTTGTCCTTCAGTCTCTGTGATCCCCTATGAGCCCAATTGACTCAGTGGGCCATGCTCTTGTTGTGTCCTTGATATCTCTGGTTCCTACAATAACGTATTCCCTCATTTCTGGGGTTCCCCTGGGTACATCATTGTCTTTGGCTATGGGTCTCTGCATCTGTTCCCATCAGACGCTGGGTGATGTCTCTCTGATGACAACTGGGTTAGGCACTCATCTATGATTATAGCAAAGTATCTTTCATTGACATATGTTGCCTTTCATTTTTACAGATATCGTGTGTCTGTAGGCTATCTTGACTCTGGTTCATGGTCATCCAGGCAGTGTCAGGCATGGACTTCCCCTCATAGTGTGGGCCTCAATATGTTTTCTGTAGTGTATTTAATATTAATGGGTTGGGGTTTTCCTTCTAGTATCTTCTGTAGGGCTGTAGGGCTGCATATATACTGGGTATAGTAGTCTGGGTTGGCATCAGTGGTCTCTCAGTGTCTGCATGATATCCATCCGAGCCCTTCTGGCTTTCATAATCTCTGCTGAGAATTCTAGTGTGATTCTGATAGGTCTACTTATTATTTGAATGATGTTTTGGTATTAGCAGTGTCATGCATGGAACAGTTAATTTTCATGGTGTCATCCCCATGTAAAATAGAATATCCGTAACGTAAGAAAATGAAAAATGAACACACTTTAATGTGTGTTGAGGGAATTAAGACAAAGAAGGGACTAATTTGAGGTAAAAATAAACTATATATAAATGCTGCAAAAAATTAAAATATTTGTAATTCAATTACGATATTTTAGAATATAACTGCATCAAAAAATTAATTCCTAGTCCATCAATATACCCAAAAAGTTATGTAGCATTTTTGACTTTGCATGGTGATGAATATTTTTTCTATAACTCCTCATATGTCGATTACTGTTGTTTAAGTGATTCCTGAATGAGTTACATAACATTATTAAAAGCAGAAAATTTGGTAGTTCTATGTGAAAGATGATTATATGCATAGTTTATTTTCCCTCTAACTCTCTCTTTATAGGAAAGGATTTATGAGAATGATTTACAATCTGTGAGTCAATTAATTCAACAGTTGATGGCTAAAAAGGGAAAATCGAGGAATCTATTAGTGGCATAGTCCATTTGGCTGGTTGGTGCAACTCATCTTCAAATACACCGAAATCCTCAAGAAGAAGGTTCTATAGTCAATGAAGAAATAGACTTGCTACAAAAGCAAAAGGGAACAGGCAAAGAGTAAAATATTCCTTCTTCCATGTCCTTGTATAGGTTGCCAGTAGAAGATGAGGCAAATATGAGTGGTTGGTCTTGCAGTTTGAAGATATGGATTAAAGGACTGTTTTTCAGCCTTATAGATCCAGAAGAGAAGTAGAGAAGACCATTTAAAATAAGGAAGAGTGCTTTACAATTGTGTCCTTAATTTGGGTGTTTTGCTTAATTCCATATGCAGTCAAGTTAAAAACCAAGACTCATGATCACACCTCTTTTCAGCTTGAAAGATAATCATATCTCCTCTTTACATTAATTTCCAAATGAAAAGAATAACCTGGTCATAGTAATGCCTAAAAATAATTTAATGACGGAGAATACAACAGAAGACAAATTACATATTTATCCTGATCATAATTGAAGCTAACATTATATAACTGTCCTTCAAAAACCGTCCAGGTTAGAAACAACAAAGTTCATGTTAGAAACAACTCTCCGCCACCTCTGGGCCACTCCACAACACCTCCCTCGTAGGGCAACCCACATTAAGCACAAGGATTCTCCTCCCACCTTCTATGTGTGTGCAGGGTCCCTAGGTCCAGACCAAGCATGCTCCTTATTTGATGGCTCAGTCTCTGCAAGACCCCTGGTGGTTGGGTCAGCTGTTTCTGTTGGTCTTCTTGTGAGGTTCCTCGCACCTCCAGGGCATTCCATCTTTTCCCCAACACTTACTCAGGATCCCTAGAGCTCTGCACCTTTCTTAGGTGCAAGTCTGAGCATCTGTCCAAGCTCATTTCTGGCTGGAGTCTCTGAGACAATGGTCAGGTTAGGGTCCAGGCAACAGGGATTTACAGTCCCAATTCTGGGCGTTCTCAATGTGGTCAAATATCGTCCAACAGAGCCTGATATTCTTCTTCTGTGAGAGGAGCCTCAAGTGTTGGTTCGATCTGCTCCCATGGTACATCTGGGTCCAGAGCGACTGGTCCCTGTTCCTTTTCCACTGTTCTCACCAGTTGCTCCAGGAGGGGCTGGACAGGGCAGTAGTTGCTGGATTCTGGGTAGGCCTCTGTGAAGAAGGTGAGCTCGGGTCTTGACATCAATGCTTCTGCACACTGGCCTCCTGCAGAACCCAATGTCAACAAGCTGTCCCGTGAAGCCTCCTGCTCAATGCAGCACGATGCTCCAGGAGCCCTTTCCAGGCCAGGAGAGGCAGGCAGGTCCTCACCTTTAGCTGTGCTGCCTCCAGCGTGGCCTTTCTGCCTGGCCTTTCTGTTCTGGAACCATATGTGGACGGTGTCCTCAGGGAAACCTGTGCTCAGTGCCAGTTGCACCCTCGTGGCATAGTCTGGAGATGGAGAGATCTCAAAAGCTTGCATTAGCATACTGATCTGTGCTGGACTAAGCCGCGTTCGAGGACTTCTCCGTTCTGAGGGTGGGCCTCTTGCTTGTTGTACCCTGGTGACAAGCTTTTCAGGAGGCTGTTGGGAGGCTTCATGGCTGGAGCCTGCGGTGGTCTGCTTTGAGATCTTCCTCGACATGCCAGTTCTAGTTCTGCGGTTTTGAAACCACACGCAGATGGAGGACTCTGGAACTCTGAATTCCCTGGCAAGTTCCTGCCTGGTCCTGAAGCTTGGGTAAGGTGTCTTGGCGAAAACTGAGAGCAAGACCTCCTTCTGCTTGGCCTGCCAAACAGTCTTTTGACGCCGGGATGTCTTTGCCGTGCTGCTGCCACCCACATCTGCCTGATCTTCCATCCTGCCGAGGACACTTTGACAGGAGTTCTTCCTCTCCAGTGTGTACTGAGAACAACACCCAGGAAAGTGCAGACTATGGCAAATGCGTAAAGGGGTCCGCTGCTCACGCTTAAATACCAACCTGAGGCCCCACCCACTCCCTCGAGGCCTCCAATTACAGGCCAAACTGTGGAAAGCTCCTCTGCTTCCAAACTGTGAAACCCTTCCTTCCTCCTGCGAATTTTCCCATATCCCACCCTAAAGCAGCCTTTCCAGAAACAGTTGACCTTGCGTTCTACCCAAATTCCACTGCTTAGCTCACAGTACGCACCTGTGTTGGAACACAAGGAGTTTGAGGGGAGAGTCTAAGGCATGGCTTCTGATGATCAGGCAAGGAGAAGAGGCATAAGCCAGGAGCAGTCTTTGCCTACTTTAACAAGGTCATTCATTCAGCTCTGGCTGATGCTCAAGGAGGAACGTGGCTAGAACAGATCTTGCACTCTGCGTGTGCCGTCTGCCTTAAGTTCCTTTGAGCATCAGTCTCCCGGTGTATGATTTCAACAATCTAAATATGGTTAGGACCCTGCAAGTCTAAGCATTTGGGCAAAGAGTAGACTTATCCTGCAGAAAGACTCCTGGAATTATTTCTGAATTTCTCCTTCAGTGGCAGGCCACAGAAGGTGTCAAGTTCCCTCTTGGTTCCTCTGGTTCCACCTATTTAATCCACAATATACTTTGTCCTACTGGAGAAATTTTACAAATTCCTAGAAACTGTATGAACCTTCAGAAGCACACATTGTGGATCCCAAGACTTTTGGGAGAGGATACTGAAGTCATTTCCTTCATTTCAAGGAACAACATTTGTTGCTGCCATTAATTTGGATCTCTGATCATTAGGCAGTGTTTTCCAGAACACACAATTTCCGGTACTGCCAAATGTGCCTGTTGTTCTTCAGGGTGTGGCTTTGCCCTAGATGGAGGAGAACAGTAACAGCTGAGCAGTTCTACCCCTGCCTTATTTTTGCATCTCCTGTTTTACATGTGCCATAATTTTAACTTTTTTCTTGCAGCCCCATCGACAGTACCTGGGTGTACAATAGATTCTGTAGAAGTTATTCTGCTTCTTCCGGAGATCCGCTTTACCATCCCTGAAGACACAGTTCCATAAACAGCTGTATTTCCTTTGTGACATAGAACCCTTGCGGATAGGGTCAGAGGTTTATCTGCAGCCAGATGCAAAGCTGCGCTGCTGCATGCAGTGGTGTGTATCAAATCTGAAATCCTCAGTTGAGATTTTCCTACCTGCCTAGTACCTCATGGATGCCTGATGTGAGACAGCTCGTATTGTTGCATGAGGGGCCTAAGCCTGACAGGCCCCTCTGTTGGTTTCCTGATTGCAAGAGGTTAGCCTGTATGTCCCTCTCAGAGCAGTGATCCCTAGACAAGTGCTTTCCCTTGCCACAGCTGCCATGAAACCCCGGGAACCTTTGCATTCCCTTGGAGCCAGAATCTGCTTGTTCCCTTCTGTGAGTAAAGGGACCACTTGCTTCTGTGTTAACACACCTCCTATTTTGGGTTCTAGAGATTTTAACCTCACAGTTTTTTTGGTAAATGCCCGGATTCACCCAAAATAGCACACCGGGTGTTTTGCGAACTGGGAACTCTAGCTGTAGCTTGTCCTGTGAGGTCGGCATGATGCTCCTGAGAGCCAATATCAGTTGTCTCTCTTAATCATTCATCTCTTGGGGCCGCTCCTCCTTTTCATGCTCTAAATGCTCTCCTACATGTGGTAATTGCAGTATCATGTGCCAATAATTGCATCAGTGCTTATCTGGTGTCAGTCTGGTACTGCCCTCTTGAGAGCTGAACCCAATCTCTGTATGAAGTTGGTGAACAGTCTTCTCCAGGGCTTTGAATTACCTTAGTGAATGAGGCGGTTGTTTTGCACAGGCTCCTAAACAGATCCCTGCACCCTTAACACTGCAACATGACATTATTCAGTGACTTCATCATCAGAACAAATGAGGGACCACCTGGGAATGAGAAAAATAACTGTGATTATTTGAATTGAAGTCAGGTGCAGATAGCTCTTGAAGGGCGGGGTGAACTGTTCTGAGAAACAACCAGCTGTAAAGTATAGAGCAAAAGTGATCTGATTTTCAGGCATAAAAACCCTGTGCTTTGCATGTTCAGGGTCATGTCCTGTCTTTGGAGGTGCGACCTATCTCGACAGCAAGAAAACCTTTTGCTATTGCATTAAGTTGTGGTCTGTGAGTGTTCCTGTGAAGGGCACAATCCTGAGCTCCTGAGCAGTGAGACTCCAGGTCTTACATTTTGGTGCGTTGCCCGGAAAACAGCGTGCCCTTCCTTAACCCTCAACAGACTGGGCTCAGAGGTCGAGCTCGGAACAGGTTAGTCTGATTTCTGGTATACCACTGGTTCTCTTTAGTCACCTATCTGGACCTTTTTGGTCGTCTGCTCAGTCACTGCAATAGACATATTTGTCAGAATATCGATTGACTGGGAACTGGAGGACATTCCCAATTCCATTTGGGGAGGCTAGGTCCTGCATGGTCTTCCTCCCATCTGTTTCTCTTCAGAGACAGCTGTTGTGAGGCAGCCTCTCAATCAGAATTCTGTGGTACCACCCATAAGGGTGTCCTTGTCAAATTGCCTGTCTTGTTCTTTTTGTCTCTATCATTGTTGCTTCTTTGACTTTCTTGATGGATGACTTTATTATAGGACAGGCTGTGACTATCATGTTTTTGAGGTGAGATACAAGGCACATATTTCTTTGAATATGTCCTATTCTCACACCAGCCCACTTGGGATGATTGCCAGCAACACTTGCAGGCCCTTTTGACTAGTGAGGAAGGAGACGGGTCCTCCTTTAGGCAAGAAAGACTTTGCCAGGAATGGACAGGAGGCCTTCCATCCTCCCTAATGAGATTGATGATGGCTTTCCCCTCACCCACCCCAACTGGGATTACAATGTATCCGGAGGTAGGGAATGCCTGCAGGTCTACCGCCAGACTCTAATATCATGTGTCCATGGGGCCACTCAAAACCCACCAATTTGATGAAGGTAAGAGAGATGGTTCAGGAGCCAGATAAATCTCCCACAGCCTTTCTTCAACGGCTGATGGAGGCATATAGCTGGTTTACACCTTAGGACCCTACCTCAGATGAGCATAAGGCAATGGTGACTATAATCTTTATAGACCAGTCAGCCACAGATATTTGTAGAAAACTCCAGAAAATAGATTGTTTACAGGAAAAGTCATTAAAGGATTTAGTGCAGGTAGCAGAAAAGGTTTTTTACAGCCGGGAGATGAAAGAAGAGAAAGAGGAAAGAAAGCAAAAAGAGCAGGAAGTGAGAGAAAGAGAAAGGATAAGAGGCAAGACAGAAAGTTGACTAAGATCCTGGCCACCACAGTGCAGTCATAAGGATAGGGAGAGAGTTCCTGGAAATCAGAGGGGCCCTCTGGCTAAGGATCAGTGTGCCTATTGCAAGGAGAAAGGACACTGGATCCAGGATTGTCCCAAAAGGAAGATGAAGCCCTACACCAAGACCTGGCGCACCTCCAGGCCACCAATCCCCAGGTAACTCATCTCCAATATGTGGATGATATACTATTAGCAGCAGATTGTAAAGAAAGTTGTTTTGACGCCACCGACCAGCTGTTGCAAGAGATGGGTGAGCTCAGCTACAGCGAAAAACCCCCATCCTGCAGGTCAGTTTTCTGGGATATATATATTAAAAGAGGGAAAGAGATGGCCTTCGGAGGCTAGAAAAGAGACTATTTCATATTCCCCCTCCACATACTACTGAACAACTGAGGGAAATTTTAGGTACAGCGGGGTTTTGCCGTCTGTGGATTCCGGGATTTGCCAACATGGCAGTCCTTCTGCATGCCCTTACAAAGGGCAGTGACTCTTTCATCTGGGGAAAGGATGAACAAGCTGCATTTGATAATATCACTCCCTGATGTAACCAAACCCTTCCATCTCTATGTGGCTGAGAATCAGGGAATGGTCAATGGGGTGCTAACACAGAAAATTGGACTCTGGAAGAGACTGGTAGCCTATCTATCCAAAATACTTGATTCAGTAGTGGCAAGATGCCCAACCTGCCTGGCAATAATAGAAGCAGTGGCTGCACTAGTATAACATGCAGACAAACTGACTCTGGGACAGGACCTCACCATCTGTGTTCCTCATGCCTTTGAGAGTGTCATAAGGCAGCCACCTGATTGATGGCTCATGAATGCCCACATGACACAATGCCAGGCCTTGCTCTTGAATAATGATAGAGTCATCTTTACTCTGGCTACAAGACTAAACCCTGCCACCATATTGCAGGATCCAGAAATCCAGCCCCTGGAGCATGATTGTTTGTAGGTTCTAGCAGAGGAACAGGGATTGCAAAAGAAATTGAAAGATCAGCCTCTGCCCAATGCTGAGGTAACATACTGTATGGATGGGATCAGTTTTTTGAGAACAGGAAGGAAAAGGCATGGGCAGCAGTAGTAGATGGACATAAGGTAATATGGGCCCAGGTGTTGCCAGAGGGCACATCTGTTCAGCGAGCTGAATTGATTGCTTTAACCCAGGCATTAGCTCTGGAAAAGGGCATAAAGATAAACATCTACACTGATAGTTGGTTTGCCTTACCAACAGCCCATGAGCCCGGGGGCCATCTATCAGCAGAGAGGCCTGCTAATATCAGCCGTTAAAGACATAAAAAATAAAAACAAGATTTTGGCTTGCTCAATGCCTTGTTGCTGCTGGACAAGGTAAGCATTATTCATTGCCCAGGACAGCAGAAGGGGACTTCTGAGGCAACAAAGGGGAATAACATGGCCAATCAGGAGGCTAAAGTAGCTGCTAGAGGAAACTCCGTCCCAGTGGTACTAACCGCTGAACTTTCCAGAGAAGAATGACTAAACTTCTCAGAACGTGACTTAAAGTTAACATAGCAAAAACAGGGGATATCTGACACCGATGTGGGGGCATGGATTGACTCTAAAGGTAAGATCATTCTGCTACAGGAAGATGCTGAGAGATTAATTACTCAGATGCATTAGTGGACTCACTTGTGGGCAAAGAAATTGGCTGAAGTTGCCGGCCAATCCCAGTACTGAACACTAAACCTCACCACCCTGACTGAGAGAGTGACTAGTGCATGTGAACCTTGCCAGAGGGTAAACATAGGTAAGAGTTCCAGAGCACAGGGAACTGGCTGAGAGAAACTGTGGCAGCCTTTTTGGAGTTAATGGCAAATTTTTGAGTTAATGGAGCAGTGGAATCCGGCCTATTGGCTTTGGCTATTTTCCAAAGTCCAGTTTCTTATAATCTGACCTTAGTGGTCCTACAGCAGACTGCTCTGACCCTTAGAAAGTGTGTGCAATCATAGTAACCAGACAGCAGGCTCTGTGTAACCTTGAGTGAGTTCTCCTATGTTCTGACCAAGTAAAGCTCCTACATGAGAAACTTCTTGTCCTTTTCTGCCTACTTAAGTGTTAACCTGACGTCCATTAAATCAACACCTGGATCAGAATGTAGACTCAGTGTCCTTTTCTGTGTCACCCTGTCTCTATCTCTCTCTCTCAGCCCTCTCTCAGGTGGTATTCATGTGTTACTGCTGGCCAGTGACAAGGAACTAGACCTGGAATGCATTGGGAAGTGGATTTCACTGAAAGTAAACCATCCAGGTATGGCAATATATATCTCCTGGTTTTTGTGGACACTTTCTCAGGATGGGTAGAGGCTTTTCCCACAAAGAAAGAAACCTCCCTGGTCATGGCCAAAACAATTCTGGAAGACATTTTTCCTCGGTTTGGTATTCCAAAGGTAATTGGTCAGACAATGGGACAACCTTTGTTGTTCAGGTAAGCCAGGAGGTGGTCAGGTTTCTGGGGCTTGATTGGAAGTTACATTGTGCTTATAGGCTTCAAAGTTCAGAACAGGTAGAGAGAATGAATAGAACTCTCAAAGAGACTCTCACCAAATTGACCATGGAGACTGATGGTGACTGGGCAGTGATCCTTCCCTTGGCCCTCTTTAGAGTCAGAAATACTCCCTCCATATTAGGCTTAACTCCCTTCGAACTACTATATGTGGTTCCTGCTACCCTGACTCTTCTTGGGGACCCCCTTGACCTAACTAGTGGTAACTCTGACTTGTTGTCCATGCTGAATGGACTGCAACTTATTCAGAAAGAGAATTTGAGCAAGGTTGGCAGTGCAAATGCGCCCAGGTCCTTGGAGGTGCCCCATCAGTTCCAGGTTGGATATGGTGTACTTGTTATGACACCACAGCCAGAATCTGGAACCTCGGTGGAAGGTTCATTATTGTGTCCTGCTCAACATCCTAACAGCAGTCAAAGTAGAGAGCATTGCAGCTTGGATCCATGGGTCACATGTCAAGCCTGCTCTTCATCAACCTGCTGACACCTGGAAAGTCCAAGCTTCCAGCAACCTGTTAAAACTGAAACTCATCAGGGACAATGACAGACAATGGTACCTCTGGGTGGTGCTGTTTGTACTCAATTGGATAACTATTGATGGGAGCTTTAGTGATCCTCACCAGGCTCACAAGGCCCTGGAAGGTATATATGGTAAACCCTGTGATTGCAAGGATGGGGTGATGAATGGCAGAGTCTTACTAAATGGTGAGATTTGGGGGCCCAACAAGGCCTATGCTCAAGTTGAGTGATACATGGACATATAGAGCCCTACAACCTTCAGAGAGCACTCCAAGTTTAGAATGGCATTGTGTAACCAAGCCTAAAATGATTCTTTATGTAAATTTGTGCCTAATGCCTTACCCTTGTGATACCTACCAACAGGCTGTGCATAGGAGTTCCTCTAGGGTTGTGCAACAATGTACTGGAAAAGATAACATCACCTATTTCACTGTCATATTAAACCAAGTCAGGGAGGAGATGAGGATAGACGATTGGTTCCACAATGTGCCAACAGGAGTCCATGGATCTTAATTACTCCAAGCCCCTTGTTCAGGGATGGTAGGAAAGCCTGTATGCTGAAGAAAGGTACCTCCCATTCACCTCTCAGATGGAGGAGGGGTGCAGGATCAGGTCAGACAAGAACAGGTTAAACGATGCATTGAAGAGTTAATAGAAAAAAAGAATACTCCTCCCTCAATTACCACCCTCTGGTTCTTCCTGATAGTAGAGGAAACTTTATTTTAGACCCCCAGACTGTAGATGTTATTACTGCCACTCATAGCCTCCTAAAGGACACCAACCATTCGCTTGCAAGTGACTTCTGTCTCCGCCTCTGACAAGGGCAGCCTGTTCCTCTGGAGCTCCCCACTAGTGCCACTTATTCCACTGCTGAGGGGTCCTGACATTCAGCACCCCCTATGAGAGTGCAGCCTCTCTTCAAGCAAAATGTTACTTGTTTGACAAAACCCTACAAAAATGATAGCTCAGATCTACCTGTAGGGGTTGCTACCTTTGCCATTTGTGATTCAACAATTGACATCTCCACAGCTCTCTGCCCTGACAATAACACTGTTTTCTTATGCAAGAATAATAAAGCCTATACGTTCTTGCCCACAGATTGGACTGGGACCTGTGTACAGGCAACTCTCTGATATTAGCATCATTCCAG
>JAEOAE010003499.1:0-85067 GCA_036365155.1 Meriones psammophilus | reverse complement strand
TCAGGACCTCTAAAGTCTAAGATCTTAACCTTTCTATATTGTTGGGGTTTCTATTAGATCATGTAAATAACAGTTGACATTCTCGTGGGCCTTTAATTTATTTTTTTAATCAGGTATCATCATGGGAGGAAATCCTACCCTATCAGAGCACTAGGGAAAGGGAATAAGGAGAGAAAAGGGAGGGTGGGTGGCATGAGGAGGAGATGAGGGAGGGGGCTGCAGCAGGGATACAAAGTGAAGAGATTGTAATAAAGGAATGAATAAACAAATAAATATACATTTTTTAAATTAAAAAAATAATTTATTTTTGACATAGTTTCTCTACATAGCCAAAGATGGACTCCAACTCACAGTGCAGCTGAGACTGGCATCAAACTCTAAATTTACCTACCTTGCCTTCCAGAGGGTAGAGATTATTGGTGTGTATTACTAAGGCCACACATACTCTCTCCCTCTACATTGCACACTTTAAAATTCTGAAACTGTCAAGAAAGTCCAAAATATTACTAAAAACTCACGTGATAAAAACCAATGAACTGCTCCTGCCATCAACTTTCCTCTATTGCTCTACACCATTTTTAAAAAGATGTTCTTCTACAGCCAGCTTCTTTGCTGGCTTCTGTTGAACAGCATCAAGATGATAAGGACCTCCTCCTGAGGCTGTAGCTCAGCTGGTAGAGTGACTTCCTAACATGCATGAAGTCCTGGGTTTGATCCTTAGCACTTTTGTAAGAGAGATATGGTAGTAAACACCTGTAGTCCCCAGCACAGGAGAGGGAAAGATAAAAAGACAGAAGTTCAAGGTCATTCTCAGCTACATGTAGAGTTTGCAGGCAGCCTAGGTTACATGGAACCATGTCTCAAAAGGGGAGAAGCACCTGGCCAGATGGGTCAGGAGTTAAGATTGGAAGTTACTCTTGTATATGACCTGAGGTCACTTCCCAGAACCCACATCTCATGGCTCATGACCACCTGTAACTCCAACTGTAGGGTAGCTGATTTGTCTTTTGGCCTGTTAATGCAGTGAAATTATTTTGAAAAAAAAAATTAAATTCTCTTATATGTTTATTTGTTTGGTCGGTTGGTTGGTTTTGGTTTTTCAAGACAGTGTCTCACTATGTAGTCCTGGATGTCCTGGAATTGCTGTGTACACCAGGCTAGACTTGAGCTCACAGGAATCTGCCTGCATCTGCCTCCTGTTTGTTTATTTGCTTGTTTGTTTTAGTTTTGTACCTCTTTTTGTCATCTGAGGAGGCCAGAAGAAGTCACAAAATCCTGTGGAGGTGGACCAGCTGCTTTGAGCTACCCTAAGTGGATACTGTGAATTAAATTTAAATTTATTTTTGGAATAGCAGGAAGTGTTTTATCTACTGAGCTATTTAGCTCATTTTTGGCCTCAGTTTTTTTATTATTATTATTTTAATAGATATAAGTAAATCTGGGTAATCTGGGGAGGTAGCTCAATGGTAGGAAGTGTGCTAAGCATATATAATAACAAAGACTTCATCCTCAATGCTGAAAAAAAAGCTTGTTTTGTTTTGCTTTTCCTTTTCAGACACGACCTCATTTAGCTGAGGATGGTCGTAAACTCACTAACCAAGGATATGCTTGAACTTCTGATTCTCCCACATGTATTTACTAAGTGCTTTAATTACAGGCAATGCCACCAAGTCAAGTTTTATGTGGTGTTGTGCTCGAACCCACAGCTTCATGCATGATAGGCAAGCACTATACCAGCTGAACCACATCCCCAGCTGATTTGTTCTAGGAATTTTTGCTTTATTCTTTCACAAATATTGTGCACAATCTAAATTGTTTTTGCTGTAAAGTAATCACAGAAGTTGTATTTTGTCTCTGTGTGTAAAATGTCTTCATAATCCTGAGAATTCTTAGGTTTTTTTTTTTTTTTTTTTCACATGGTAAATTCAGTTGGCAGCATGCCATCATAAAATGACTGGTTGTCACCATCCAAAGAACATGCATGGGCTGGACCTTGGCACCCTACACACATCTAGCTGATTGGCAGCTTTGTCTTCATGTCAGTCACCTAACATTTGAAATGGGGGCTGTCTGTGACATGGACACATTTGCCTGTTTATGAATCACTTTGCCCTTGCTGGGCTGCCTTCTCTGGCCTCACCAGAGGAAGATGCATTTAGTTTGTATGCAACTTGATGTGCTGAGGAGAGTTGGTATGAGGAGCCTCCCCTTTCATGAGAAGAGGAGGAGGAGTAGGGGAAGAGGATGGGAGGATGATACCAGGAGGAGAGGAGGTATGGAGCTGCAAGCAGGATATAAAGTGACAAAATAAATAAACTAATGAGAAAATGGCAGGTTTCTATGTAAATGAGAGATTAGGTTAACTGAAGATTTCTATTGAAGGCTCTTCAATTGAGTGTGACAATATCTCTGAGCAAGTGGCCCTGAGCTGGAAAAGAGAGCTAGCTGAGCATGGAATGATGAAGATACAAGAGCACAAGGCCATAACAATATTTGCCATGGCTTTTGACTTAGTCTTTTCAAAACTTAGTTTCTATTCTAGGCTTCCACATTGATGGATTGTGGTCTGACCCATTCATGACCTGAGATGTTTTTGTTTAGAGTATTCAATCACAGCAGCACATTAGCAGGTTAGGAAAAAGAAAATGTATGTCAAAAGTTACTTTGTTCCTGGACAGACCTGAGAATGTTCTCTTTTTAGAGGATTGTGGAAAATATCAGATCTTGAGGTGGCAAAAGTCCAGAGCTTAATTGGCTCTTCCTTTAGGACCTGGAAGTTCAGAATGTTGAGTGTAGTGCATACAGAGGAAGTGGATAGCCTAGGATTTCTGTGGAAAATTGACTCCATAGAAATTTAAGCTATAGGTCATTTGAGTGGTAATTTTGCCCCAAATCTTTCTTAGTCTGCTCATGTTCTAAGAAATTAAGTAAGGTAGAACTGAAAAATGGGAAATGGTTTCCTAGATGGTGATGTTTGCTTTTAAACCTGGCTTGGATGTTATTCAAGGCTACATTTGAAATCTTGATTCTCATGTGAGAGCCTTTGGAGTATGAGTCCAAGGATGGAAGATGTACCCACAATATGTTCTGTGTTGTCAACATATTTTACCCATGTTAATATTTAAAATGCTTAATAGAATATATGTATATATGTTTGTATGTATTGTTTGAAGTTACATGAATCTTCATGTTGTTGTTTGTTACTATAAGGGACATCATGCTGAAGTTCTGCCTTCTAAGAGAATTATCGAGAATGCTAGATAATGTAACAACAGTGAGATTTGTTTAAAAAAAGGCATGTTATATGTATGTAATGTAACTATGAGTACTTAGGCCATTACAGATATGTGAAGACATGATGACAAATTTGGGGATTTATTATGACCATCAGTACACGATGGTCAAAATTATGTTGCCAGTTTGCACTTTGGATTTTTTAGACAGTGTATTTTTTATTTTTATCCCAGCTGCAGCCCCCTCCCTTATGCCTTCCCAATCCCACTGTCCCTCTCTCTGAGTCTATTAAATACAAAAATATATTTTGCTTTTTGACTTTATAACCCAATATGATCCCTCCTTCCTCTGCCCGCATTCCACCCTCAAACTTCTCTCTCTCTCCACCTAGAGAAGGGGAGCCCTCCTCTCCCTGTATTAACCCATCACAACACATCACATTACATCAGGACCGAGCATATCCTCATCTATTGAGGCCAGGCAAGGCAACCCTGACAAGGGGAGGTGATGTAAAAGCAGGCAGTAGAGTTCACATTACCCCACTTCCCACTCCACCCACATGGACCAAGCTGCTGATCATACAGATAAGTTCAGTGGACCTAGGTCCACACTACACATGCTCCTTAGATGATGTTTCATTTTCTGTAAGCCCCCCACCCCACCCGGGTCTGGGTTACTTGTCTCTGTTGTTCTTCTTGTGGCTTTCTATCCCCTTCAGTTTCTTCCATCGTTCCCCCAGTACTTCCACAAGACCCCCAGAGATCCACCCCATGCTTAGTTGCAAGTTGCAGCATCTGTCTCCATTGGCTGCTGGGTGAAGCCTCTGAGATAACAGGCATTTTTACACTCTTCTACAAGCTCAGAAAAGCAACATTTATAGTTTTATTGGCTGGCTCTCTAGTGTAAGGTGGGTCTCAGGTTGGCCCAATTATTGGTTGGACTTTCCCTCAATCTTTGTTCCCTCATTATCCTTAAACTTCTTGTAAGCAGGGTAATTTGTGGATCGTGGGTTTTGTGGCCCAGTTGTTGTTCCCTCTCTCTACTAGTCCTGGCTGTCTAGGAGGTAGTCACTTAATTTTCCATGTCTCTTTTCCCCCTGCCGCTTCATTAGAAGTCTCAGCTAGAGTCATACCCATTCACACCCAGGTCCTCTCAGGAACCTTCCCTGTCAAGTGACTCCAAAGAGAAACCACCTCAGTTTCCCTTCTTGTTCTCAGCTCTCTCACCTCCTACTACAATTCTCCCCACATCTGATACCCACATTTGTTTCCCTCCCCACTCCAACTTCCACCCAGTTCCTTTTCTTCATCCACTTCTGCTGTCTGTTCTGTTTTCTATTCTGAGTGACATTTGGCAACCTCCCATGGGCCCTTCTTGTTACTTAGCTTCTTTGGGTGAGTGGATTCTAATATGCTCATCCTGTACTATAGGTCTAATATTCGCTTATTAGCAATGTGTTCATTTCTGTGTCTGGATCACCTCTCTCAAGATGATCTTTTTTAGTGTTATCCATTTGCCTGCAATTTCCATGATTTATTTTTAATAACTGAGGAGTATTCCATTCTGTAAATATATTAGTAGTTCTTTATCCATTCTTCACTTTCTGACTATTACGAATAAAACAACTATGAACATAGTAGAACAAATGTCTTTGTTCTATAATGGAACATCTTTTGGATGTATTCTCTGGAGTGGTATAGATGGGTATTGAGGTAGAACTATGCCCAATTTTCTGAGAATGCACCAGTTTGATTACCAGAGAAGTAGTACAAGTTTGCACTCCCATCAGCCTTGGAGGAAAGTTCCCTTTTCTCCACATCTTCACCAGAATGTGTTTCACTTGAGTTTTTTTTATCTTAGCAATTTGAATGGTGTAAGATGGAATCTTAGAGTCATTTTGTTTTCCATTTGTCTGATGGCTAAGGACTTTGATCTTTTCTTTAAGTGTTTTTCAACCATTTGAGATTCCTCTGTTATGACTTCTCAGTTTAGCTCTGAAACACAGTTTTAAATTGGTTTAATTGATTTGTTGGTGTTTAATTTCTTAAGTTCTTTGTATATTTTGGATATTACCTTTCTGTCTGATGTAGGGTTGATATAGATATTTTCCAAATCTGTTGACTGCTGTTTTGTTCTATTGATAGTGTCCTTTGATTTACAGAAGCTTTTCAATTTCTTGAGATGCCATTTATTGTTGATCTCAGAGCCTGTGCTGCTGTTGTTCTCCTGTGTTAATTAGTTCCAGAATTTTCTCCACATTGTCTTCTATATGATTTAGAGTCTCTGGGTTTATGTGACGGTCTTTGATCCCCTTGGACTTGAGTTTCTGCAGGGTGATACAAAGGGTCTATTTTCATTTTTCTATGTGTAGACATCTACCACCATTTGTTTAAGATACTGTCTTTTTTCCATTGTATAATTTTGGCTTCTTTGTTGAAAGTAAAGTTCCAATAGGAGTGTGGGTTCATTTCTGTGTCATTATTCCAATTTTATAGGATTGTACTGTTATCAAGGGTATTTTATTTTTCCACTTGAATTTAATGTTTGCTCTTTCAAGGTCTGTAAAGAATTGTGTTGGAATGTTGTTGGGAAATGGATTGAACCTGTAGACTCCATTTTTAAGAATGCTGTTTTAGAGAAAGGGGATAAAGGGAGCATTTGGGAGGGGAGGAGGAGGAGGGATGCAAAGTGAATAAACTGTAATTAATAAAATATTTAAAAAAGAATGTTGTTTTTCTATGTTAATCCTATATATCCATGAGTTTGGGAGATCTTTCCATCTTTTGATATTTTCTTCAGTTTCTTTCTTTAAAGACTTCAAATTCTAGTCATAGAGGTCTTTCACTTCATGTTGTTTGTGGCTACTGTACAGGGTGTTGTTCCCCAAATTTTATTCTCAGCCCATTTTTTATTTGTATACAGAAGGAATAATGAAAAATTTAGTTGTGCTTCCAGCCACTTTGTGGAAAGTGTATTTCAACTGTAGGAGTTCTCTGGTAGGATTTCTTGGGTCACCTAGGTATACTAGGAAATCATCTGAGAATAGTGATACTTTGAATTCTTCCTTTCCAATTTGTATCTCCTTGATAACCTTCAGTTGTCTTATTGTTTTGGCTAGGACTTAAGGAGTATATTGAAGAGATATGGAGAGGGGAGGCATCTTTGTCCTGTACCTCATATTAGTGGAATTTCTTTAAGTTTCTCTCCAAATAATTTGATGTTAGCTCTCACCTTGCTTTTTCCTGCCTTTATTATGTTAAGTATGTGCCTGATTCCTTATATGCCTGATTTCTCCAAGTCTTTTAACATGAAGGGGTGTTAGATTTTGTCAAAGGCTTTTTCTCATCTAATGAGATGATCATGTGATCTTGATCTTTCAGTGTGTTTATATGATGGATTACATGGATGTATTTTCATATGTTGAACCATCCCTGTATCCCTGAGATGAAGCCAATTTTTTTTTCATCGTTTATATCTTTGATGTGTTCTTGGATTTGTTTTGCGAGTATTTTATTGAATATATTTGTGTTTCAAACAGCTAATAGCTGTCACGTGGGTGCTGGGAATTTAGCTGGAAGAACAGACAGTGTTCTTAACCACTGAAACATACCTCCATCCCCCATGTTGCTTATTTATGATTAACATTTAAATTGCTAATATTTTCATTTCTCCTTTTGTAATTGTTCAAACATACATTTCATTTTAAAAAGATCACATTAATATTACAGTTTAAAATGAGCCACTTCAGGTTTCTAGACATGTATGCAAAACTGGAGTGAATGTATAACTCTTTGTAGAAACTTGAGAAAGATCTTTAAAGTTTTTTGTCTTGTTTTTTTTGATTAATTTTTGCATATTATTCAGGATTTTATTATGTACCCCTGAGTGTTCTGGAACTTATTGCAAAGAACAGTCTACCATTCAGCTCTGTGGAATACCATTCAGCCTCTGTTTCCTGAGTGATTTTGGAATTAAAGTCATCAGAAAATACACCCAGCCTGCCCATTCTTATAATATTCATGAATCGTTTATTCTATTTCTCTCATGGGGGCTCAGTACTGTTGATCTGTTTACTCTCTCTCTCTCTCTATCTATCTGTTAATTGACATTTCTCTTGCAAGGCTATATCCTACTAAAAGGATGCACCTCTCTAATTTCTTTGAGTTTACTCCTAAAAAGAGTTGGTGATTACATTACAACTTGTGTGTCAGAAAATAAGTAGAACAGCCTGAATACATTGAAAATATTGTAAATGAAGGATACATTTCCAGTATTCTAAGTATCATGCTTTCTGTTGTACATCTGTGTGGATATTTTAGACAGCATTGACCTACAATGATGTGCATGTGAATTTCACTCGAGAAGAGTGGGCTTTGCTGGATCTTTCCCAGAGGAATCTCTACAAAGATGTAATGCTGGAGACCTACAGGAACCTCACTGCTATAGGTAGGACGGTGAATTTTCTTTACTTTTTTAAAATATGGGGAAAACTCTTTATTCATTATTGAAGTGCTTCTGTAATTTCTCTTGAGGAAGAGGAAGAATGAGGTGAATGGTTCTTTGATTGACCACAGATCACAACTTAAATTTTGTCTTATTTCCAATAATAAATCATACATTTTCTTTTACTGTATTTTAGGCTACAATTGGGAAAGTCATAATATAGAAGAACATTTTCAAAGTTCTAGAAGACATGCAAGGTAATTTTCATTGTATGCTGATATGAATATCGTTTTGAGAAATTTTAGTATGTTCTGGAAGTGTGAAAAAGAAGGGACAGTTTAAATGAACTGTTTTAAGTGTATTTATTGATGATGACTAACTTGTTACTAAACCATGTCCCTCCATGTTAGGTATTTGATGTTTGTTTGCAAGGCACTCATCTAAGAAAGAATGCAAGGAAATCATACTTATGCAAGATCAATATTTAAATTGTTTACTCATTAGCACTATGAGGTAAAACTGCAATTTGTTTAGTCTCCTACAACTCAGATATTGCCAAATGTATTCACAGTAAATAGGTTATGAAAGTATATTCAAAACATTATACTAATCAACTCATCCATAATAAAATGGGGTTATATGCTTGTAGTAATATTCCTAGGTTTTTTGAGAAGGGCAGTTTTTTAGAGTCAAGAATGTTGTTGTGCAAAAAAACATAATCCCTATTGCACATGACTGTGATGAACAAAAATCAAATGTGTGAATGCATCATGAAATCATGTTATTTATTATTATTCTTTTAATAATTAGTTATATCATCATGTATTATAATGAGTTCAAGTCATTTTAATATATGTATATTGAAAAAAACAATGTACCACCCAGAACAATTAAAAGGTATACTACTCCCCATTTTGTGTAGATGTTTAAAAATTGATACCAATTGTCCTTTATATGGGCTATTTAGAGCTGCCAGCAGTACAAATAATGACACAGAGGCATTTTAATATTTTAAAGCTTAGGCAATTTAACTGGGCAGATTCTGAACACCTTTTTTCCCTAACACAAACCTAGCACAGTGTCCCAATGCATGGTAAGTTCTAACTCTTTGTTCATGTTTATGTCTATCTGTTAACCTCACTGTCATGCTGGTGAGTGGCCTGTCATTTTCTTTCTTCTTCCCAGCAACCCTCTCTCACTCAGAAGTTCTGTCCTCCATTTTGTGCCCTGCTATTACTTATTAGCTCTTTCTTATTTCCAATAGATAAGTAAGGAAGGACAAATGTTTACAAAATATAGGACAGGTGATTGGACATTGAACTAACAATACTATGTTTTTGTCAGTACTTAGCTGTGATTGCTGGCTCAGCAAACAGCATTCCCATATACTGACACACTTTCACACAATATGCACTAACATCAATTAACTGGCTATTTGCCTTCATTAGGAATTCTCACAAAATCACACTGCAAAAATAAGTTTTAGGAATATACAATTATTCTTTTACTCACAGTTATCTTTACATATTTAGTAAGGTTCACAGTGTGGAGAAAGTTATTAATCCAGTCAGTGTGTTAAAGCTCATAGGTATTGCAGTTTTTGACAAACATGTGGTAAAACATAGAAGAAAGGATGTGATAAATGTGAGCCAGGTAACCAGGTAACAAATATTTTTACGATCACAGGTATTTTCAAATACGGAAAACAACCCGTAGGTAGAACACTGTGAATATTAAAAAATGATGCAAACTCAAGATGTAATTCTTCTTTACCTTTAATTCAAACTGTAAAATTATGTCATATGGACAAAAACAATCCATTAGTGTAATGAATGTGGTAAAGCTGTCATATGTGCCAATTATCTTTGCAGGTATGAAAACAGTCATAGTGAAGACAAACTCACTGAAGATAGTCAATATGACGTCTTTGAACATCACAGAAGTCCCCACACATGTAAAAGTATGAATACTGTTGAGGATCACTATGAATGTAACCAATATAGTAATGCATTAGCACACAACAATCATATCTTAAGACATAATAGGAAACATATAGGAGAGGAACCTCTTGAATGTTACCAATATGGTAAACCCTATGCATCTAACAGTGATCTTCAAAGACATAAAGGAACACACACCGGAGAGAAACCTTATGAATGTAATCACTGTGGTAAAACCTTTGTATGTAACAGTCATCTCTTAATACATGAAAGAACTCACACCGGAGAGAAACCTTATGTGTGTAACCAATGTGGTAAAGCCTTTGCACAGAACAGTCATCTCCTAAGACATAAAAGAACTCACACTGGAGAGAAACCTTATGAATGTAACCAATGTGGTAAAGCCTTTACACAGAGCAATATTCTCCTAGTACATAAAAGAACTCACACTGGAGAGAAACCTTATGAATGTAACCAATGTGGTAAAGCCTTTACACAGAGCAATAGTCTCCTAGTACATAAAAGAACTCACACTGGAGAGAAACCTTATGAATGTAACCAATGTGGTAAAGCCTTTGCATGGAACAGTGATCTCCTAAGACATAAAAGAACTCACAATGGAGAGAAACCTTATGAGTGTAACCAATGTGGTAAAGCCTTTGCATGGAACAGTGATCTCCTAGTACATGAAAGAACTCACACTGGAGAGAAACCTTATGAATGTAACCAATGTGGTAAAGCCTTTACACGGAACAATAGTCTCCTAGTACATAAAAGAACTCACACTGGAGAGAAACCTTATGAATGTAACCAATGTGGTAAAGCCTTTACACAGAACAATAGTCTCCTAGTACATGAAAGAACTCACACTGGAGAGAAACCTTATGAATGTAACCAATGTGGTAAAGCCTTTACACAGAACAATAGTCTCCTAGTACATAAAAGAACTCACACTGGAGAGAAACCTTATGAATGTAACTAATGTGGTAAAGCCTTTGCATCAAACAGTGATTTCCTAAGACATAAAAGAACCCACACTTGAGAGAAACCTTTTGAATGTAACCAATGTGGTAAATCCAATGCAGATAACAGTAGTTTCCAAAAACATAAAAGAACTCACACCGAAAAGAAACCTTATGAATGTAATCACTGTGGTAAAACCTCTGTACATAACAGTCATCTTCTAATACATAAAAGAACTCACAGTGGAGAGAAACCTTATGAGTGTAACCAATGTGGTAAAGCCTTTGCACAGAACAGTGATCTCCAAAAACCTAAAAGAACTTACAGTGGAGAGAAACTTTATGAATGTAATCAATGTGGTAACGCCTTAGCATCGAACAGTGATCTCCTAAGACATAAAAGAACCTACACTGGAGAGAAACCTTATGATTGTAACCAATGCGGTAAACCTTTTTCATATAACAGTAGTCTTCTAGTACTTAAAAGAACTC
The DNA here is from genome assembly GCA_036365155.1 of Meriones psammophilus. Taxonomy (NCBI): domain Eukaryota; kingdom Metazoa; phylum Chordata; class Mammalia; order Rodentia; family Muridae; genus Meriones; species Meriones psammophilus. The sequence goes on along the minus strand of JAEOAE010003499.1, from coordinate 73,996 downwards.
ACAAATGACAAAAAATTTATGAATGTAACCAATGCGGTAAAGCCTTTGTATCTAGCAGTAAGCTCCTGCTACATAAACAAACTCACAATGGAGAAAAACCTTATGAATTTAACCAATGTGCTAAAGGCTTTGCATGAAACAGTAATCTTGTAATACATAAATGAACTAACACTGGAGAGAAACCTTATGAAATTAATCAATGTGGTAAAGGCTTTGCATCTAACAGTGATCTCCTAAGACATAAAAAAATTCACACTGGAGAGAAACCTTATGAATGTAACCAATGCGGTAAAGCCTTTGCAGATAACAGTGTTCCCCTAAGACATAAAAATCTTTGTTGCAAAAAAAAATTATGAATATAACTAATGTCATGAAGTCTTTTCATGTAACACTTATCTTAAACAAGAACATTTATTGGATTGAAACAGTATGAATATAACCAATGTGTCAAAAACTTTGCATGTCATCATAATCTCTATGTACATAGAAGAAGCACACTGGATATAAACTTTATGAATTATAACAACTGTGATAAAGCATTTTGACATAATATTAATCTCCTATGATATAAAGAATGCATACTAGAGAGAAATATTATGAATATAACAAAGGTAAGTCATTGCATGTAACAGTAGTCTCCTAATACAAAAAAGAACTCACACTGGAGAGAATTCTTATGGATGTAATCAATGTGTTAAAGCCTTTGTATGTAACACTCATCTCCTAATACATAGCAGAGTTCACACTTGAGAGAAACTTTATTAATGTAACTATGTAGTAAAGCCTTTTCATATAACAGTCATCTCCTAATAGAAATTTGCTCTTCACAATCATCTTCAAATGAAATCATCTGCAAATGAAAATTAAATACTCCTGTCTTGTTTTGGAATGTTAGTTATTTCTTAGGAGTAAAGACTTGTTCTTAAGACTTTCTCAAAACTGCAAGTGAATGTCAGAGAATTGTCTCAGTGGGTAAATTTAGTTTAGCCTGATGATTTGAGCTCAATCCCTGAGTAGTCCATATCACTGCTACAGATTTTTCCAATGTTTCTATAGTTGTACTGCTGTATATGCAGATTCACACACTAGCAGATATGTAAATATATTTTCATGCTAAAAAAAGGCCAGTATGGTCACTGGCCAAAAGATTCTTTGTGTTCCATGTCAAGAACTTACATATAAGATGTACATAATAGCAATAAGTTGTACTCTCACTAGCACGTATACACCATAACATATGTATGTGCACACAAACACACTCCAGCATTTTTAAATTTTATTTCATTTTTATTGCTTACAGTTTATTCACTTTGTATTCATGCTATAGACCCCTTCTTCTCCCCTCCAAATCTCCCTCTTCTCCTATGCTTCTCCCTCAGTCCACTGATAGAGGAGGTACTTCTCTCCTTCCATCTGAACCTAGTCTATCAGGTTTCATGGGGACTGTCTTCATTGTCTTCCTCTGTGGACTGGTAAGGCTGTTCCACCTGCAGGCAGAGGTGATCAAAGAGCCAGGCCCTGAGTTCATGTCAGAGACAGTCCTTGTTCCCATTACTAGGGTACCCTCTTGGACACTAAGCTGCAATGGGCTAAATCTGTCGGGTATTACATTATCTCCATTTGTGGTTCTTGTTTGGATTATGAGTCTCCAAATATCTCTGTGTGCAGAGTTTTTCATTCTATTTCTCTCCTCATGGAGCTCCTGTCCCCTCCAGGTCTTTCTATCTCCACCTTCTTTCATTAGATTACCTGTACTGTGCCCAAAGGTTGGTTATGAGTCTCAGCATATGTTTTGATACCCTGCTGGATAGAGTCTTTCAGAGGCCCTCTGTGGTAGTTTCCTGTCCAGTTCCCTGTTTTCTCTGTCTTTTGATGTCCATCCCGTTTGCCTTTCTGAACAAAGATTGAGCATCTTACCCAGGGTCCTCCTTCTTGATTAGCTTTTTTAGCTGTACAAATTTTAGTATTATATATCTTATATCCAGTTATAAATGATCAAATTAACAAAGCAATGGAGCCACTTATAGATGACAGAAATTATTTGTAGAATTTGAAGACTTATTGTTATTCTTGAAAAGGAAAATGGTTCCTCTGTACATCTTATTTTATCCTTTAATTTATTGATTCTAGGATAGACCACTTAAAAATCATAGCTTGGCTCAGAAGTGCATCCTTGTCACCATAAACCTAGGATTCAGTGGCAGGCTGATCTCTCTGAGACTGAGGCCAGATTATTCCACAGACTGTATTCTCTGTTTTTTTTTTTTTTTTTTTTTTTTTTTTTTTTTTTTTTCTTGTGTTCTTGTGTAGCTTTGATTGTTCTGGACTCACTTTGTAGACCCAGCCATCCTCAAAATTACATAAATCTGTCTGCCTCTTCCTCCTTGAGTGCTGGGATTACAGGTGTGTGCCACCATGCCCAACTCCACAGACACTTCTAAAACAGGCATGGCTATGTAGGAATATCATGTATCAAAATAATTTCAAAATGCAAACTATCTTTCAAGTAATAGATTTTTTTTCCTGAGGGATAGTGTACACAGTGATGTTAGAAGTTTTCTGAAATTGGGCTCTCTGTCCTTTCTGTAAGTGAGAACTGTAGCATTGCAATATCCCTCTCATAGATCAGACATTATTACCAGACATCATTGCTCCCTGAGCAATCTACTTTCACGGCCTCATTTACTTCATTTTCAGCTAAGAACTGTGGTCAAAAGTAAACATTCCAGAGGCATTTCTGTCCATAATTTTAAAATTTTTACATCTCTTTCTGCCAAGAAATGCCAAGAGTGCCTTTTTATCTCTTATTTTTACATTATTTTCACATTCAGAATAGGACTTAATTTAGAATGTCTCTGAGTAGACAAACCCACATTTGAACTTATCCATATGCCGTAAGTTAAATTCCGGTGCTTGCTTTCTTGAAGCAAACCATTGCTTTGGAAAGGACTCTTATGCTCTTCTTGCCTGTGCCAGGAAAATCTCTTTCTCAGGTCTTGTGTCTTTGCTGGTATAACAAAACACCAAAAACACAGGCTCTAAGAGCTACAATCAATAAATGGGACTTCATGGAACTGAAAAGCTTCTGTAAAGCAAAGGATACTGTCTACAGATAGGGAAAGGATGTTCACAAACTCTATATCTGACAGAGGGCCAATATCCAGAATATATAGAGAACTCAAGAAGTTAAAGAGCAATAAATCAAATAATCCAATTTAAAAAAAAGGTACAAAGCTAAACAGAGAATTCTCAATAGAGGAATGGCAGAGAAACACTTAAATGCTCAATGCCCTTAATCATCAGGGAAATGCCAATCAAAACAACCCTCAGATTTCACCTTACACCCATCAGAAGAGCTAAGATCTAAAGCTCAAGTGACAATACATGCTGAAGAGGATGTTGAGAAAGAGGAACCCTCCTCCACTCCTGGTGGGAATGTAAACTTGAACATCACGTTGGAAATCAATCTGGCACTTTCTCAGACAATTAGGAATAGTGCTTCCTCAAGATTCAGCTATACCACTCCTAAGCATATATTCAAAAGATGCTCAAGTATACAACAAGGACATTTGCTCAGCCATGTTTGTAGCAGCTTTATTTGTAATAGTCAGAAGTTGGAAACAACCCAGATGCCCCTCAACTGAGGAATGGGCAAAGAAATTGTGGTACATCTACTTAATGGAATATTACTCAGCAATAAAAAAAAAAAAAAAAAAAAATTATGAAAATTGTAGGCAAATGGTGGGAACTGGAAAAGATCATCCTGAGTGAGGTATCCCAGAAGCAGAAAGACACACAGGATATATACTACTTATAAGTGGATATTAGACATATAATATAGGATAAACATACTAAAATTTATACAACTAAAGAAATTTATGAATGAGGAGGACTCTGGCTATGATACTGAATCCTCATTCAGAAAGGAAAAGAGGATGGACATCAGAAGAGGGAGAAAACAGGGAACAGGACAGGATCCTACCACAGAAGGAATCTGAAAGGCTCTGCCCTGCATGATATCAAAGAAGATGCTGAGACTTGTAGCCAAATTTTGGGCAGAGTGCAGAGAACTTCAAGAAAAAAGGAGGAAATAATAAGACATGGAGAGGAAACGTGCTCCACAAGGAGAGCAACAGAACCAAAAAAATCTGGGCACAGGGGTCTTTTCTGAGACTGATACTCCAACCAAGGACTACTGGTGGAGATAAACTAGAACCGTGCACAGATGTTTGCCCATGGCAGTTCAGTGTCCAAGTGGGTTCCATTGTAATGGGAATATGGAGTGTCTCTGACATGAACTGATTGGCCTGCTTTTTGATCACCTCCCCTGGAAGGGGAAGCAACATTACCAGGCCACAGAGGAAGACAGTGAAGCTATTGGTGATGAGCCCTGATAGACAATGATCATAGGGAGGGAGAGAAGGACCTCACCTATCAATGGACTTGGGAAGGCACATGTGTGGGGGATTGGGAGGGAGGATGAGATTGGGAGAGGAGGAGGGAGGGGGCACAGAGGAGTCAAAGTGAATAAAGTGTAATTAATAAAAATTAAGGTTAAAAATGTAAAGAAGCCAGATTTATAAACTCTCATTGGTCAAATGACAAAACAATTTAAACATCAAAGTGATCTGCATTTCTATGTCCTCCCAAAATTCCTATGTTGAAGTCCTGAGACCCAAAGTAATAGAACTGCATGAGATCTTTGGGAAGTACTCAGGTCTGGGAGGTGAAGCCCTTATAAATAGATTCATAACCTTATTGAAGAGATCCTGTAAAATCATGTGACCCTTTAGAACACTGAGTTTAAAGGGAAAACAGGACTGTAGAGAAGCATGTCCCCAACTAGACCTTATAATTTAACTTTAGACTTTCCAGAGTTCACAACTATGAAAAGCAAAGCCTTTGTTTATAAATCATTTGTCACTTAGCCCCAGCAGACTAAAACAAACAATAATAGTCCAGTCCACTACAGAAGGCACATAAATCATGAAACCATATTGATGTAAGTGTATGGCAAATTTATTAACATTTTGATGAGGACCAAGACACAGAGTGCCAAGGTACTCATGGGGGTACAGGGTATTAATTCTGTAGTAGAAAAGCCTGGAAAACACTGATTACAAGCAATCAAAGTGAAAGTATGTACCACCTGACAGGTCACAGTGTGTTACACTTTTGTGATACCCTGGTACCAGTTTATATATTGATCCATGAGAACACAGAGAGCTTATAGAGAGTCTATTAAAATAACTAACATGGGATATTAGCCATATAATACAGGATAACCATGGTACAACCTGCATTCCTAAATAAACTAAGTAACATGGAGGGTAGAAGAGAGGATACTTGAATCCCACTAAGAAGGGGACAGACATGGGAAGTGGAGGGAGAGAGGAGGTGGGTGGGAGAGGGGGTGAAGGGAGGAACAGGACAGGAGATCAGATATGGGAAAGTGCACATGGGGCTAGGAAAGAAGGGAAATTGGTGTTGCAGCATCACTGAGATAAGATGAAGACCTGGAATTCTGGAGGTACCTGGGAAAATATGGGGGTGTGAGCCTGGCTGAGATGCCTAGCAGCAGGGATATTGAGACTGAGGTGGACACATCTCATAGCCAGTGAAGGGAGGGGGACACCAACCAACACACAAAACCTTCGACCCAAATTTGTCACCTACAAGATATGCAGGAATAAAAGATGGAACAGAGATTGAGGAAGTGGCCAACCAATGATTGGCACAACTTGAGACCCAACCCATGGGAAAGACTCAACTTCTGACACTATTAATAATACTCTGATATGCTTGTAGACAAGAGACTAGAATAACTATCATCTGAGAGGCTTCATCCAACAGTTAATGGAAACAGTTGAAGAGACCCACAGCCAAACAAACATTAGGCAGAATTTGGAGAGTCTTGTGGAAGAGTTAGAGGAAAGATTTAGGGAGCTGGGAGGGGGGTAGTACACCAGAAGACTTACATAGCCAGCTCACCTGGGAACATGGGGCATCATAGAGACAGAACCACCAACAAAACAACATGCTTGGACTAGTCCTAGGACCCCTCCACATATGAAATTGAAGGGCTGTTTGTCCTCAAGTGGGTCCCCTAACAACTAGATCAGGATCTGTCTCTGACTTGGGCTCCTATCTCTGTTGCTCCCTCTGGATCCCATTTTCCTAGCAGGGCTGCCTTGTCTTGCCTCAGTGAAAGAGGAGGTACTTAATACTGATGTAACGGGGTGGATTGGTTGGGGGCTATCTGGGGAAAATGGGTGAGTGTGATGAGGGCTGAACTGGGAGGAGAGGAGGGAGTGGGGTTGTGAGTGGGATGTAAAATGAACAACTAAATAAATTAATGAAGACAAAATACAATTGACCCACAGTCATCAAAAGTGACAGGATCATGAAAAAGATGATGGAACTATTCCATATTGAAAGAGACTAAAGAGATAAAGAAACAATACAACACTTAAATGTACCAACTTCCTTGACAATTATGTGAGTAATGACATTGTCAACAAAACCCCAAATTAAATGCAATACTGTGTTAATATGAATTAGCTGTTTTGATAACTGCACTGTCATTATGTAAGACAAAGTTCTTGTTTGTATAAAATCAACACTAAAACCATTCTGAGTGACAGGGCATAAAGTCAACAGCTTCATCTCAAAATGTGCAAAGTAAAACAGCAATTAACTGTACATACTTGGAACTATCTTCAAGTTTGTTATTGTTTCAAAATTGTTGTGGGGAAGTGTGTGGTCTTTAACTCCAGCACTTGGGAGGCAGAGGAAGGCATATCTCTGTAAGTTCAGGGCCAGTCTGGTCTACATAGGGAAGCCCAGGAAAACCAGTTCTCTGTAGAGAGAATTTGTGTCAAAAAAAACCACACTAAATAAAATTGTTGTAAGGAGAAGAACAATGTAACTGAAAACTGAAATAGATTAAAAACAAAGCTGATTCTCCACACTGGCAATCTGGGTAAGACTATGTAAGAGACTATGTAAGTGAAATGACATGACATTTTGGAGCAGCAAGAAGATTCTCTAAATACAGCCCTCAGTCTTCTTTTTTTATTGTGTATGTGTGTGTGGGGGGGGTAAAGGATGTGGGTAAAGGATGAATACTAGTGAACACATGGGAAGGTCAGATGACAACTCTGGGCAATCAGTTTTGCCTTCCACCTTTTCAGGAATTCAGGGATCAAACCCAGGTCTCCAGGCTTCCCCAGCAAGAACCTTTATCTGCTAAGCCAACTTACCGACCTGCAAGTGATTCTCTTAAATGACCTCAATTAGGAAATAGTGAGAAAAAAAATGTGAAGGGTCCCTTCTCTTAAAAAAGTTCTTAGGGATGAATAAATAATAAAAAGAGATGAGTAGAACATTAGTACACTAGTGCTACCAACGAATAACAATCATCCAAACACAACCTAAGCACCTCCTGAGACAGGGGCTGCTGGGCTGGTAGCTAAAATTCTTTGCAATTGTAAAACTGGAATAATCCTGAAATAAGAGAGCTTTCCCAGCTCTACAGTAACCTTGTTATTACATCCCGCTTATCTACACATAGCAACAAAGAGATACATATAGGAAAGTAAGCCTGCGTGAACACTGTATACTCCTTGTTGTGCAAGTCCATCAAAGTATAAACAGCAATGTAACTGCCAAACTGTTCTTTATGAAGAATTCTCTGATGAATAAAGAGAACAATCAAATCACGTGGAAGCTAAGTGAGAGAGAGCACCTGCAGTGGTTGGCTGGCTGTCTTTACTTAAGAAGAGTCATTTCATTCTGGAATGCCTGTACATAGGTCCTAAAAAAATGTTTCTAGAAATGTGCACGGATCCTGTAGACTTTCCAAGTACCCTGCTTTTTTTCGACCCGAATGTTCAAGCTCCCCCACCCCACGAGCCCCAGGGCAGGCAGGAGGCAGCACTGGACTCTCTGCAATTCCTTTCTGGGAGGACTGGCCCCAGCATCACTCTTCCTCAGGATGCAGGCCAAAGTGTATCCTTAGGAACTCCACACACTGTGCTTCCGCCCTCCCAACCCCTGAGGCTAGACGGCACAGTCTCGGGTACCAGCAGCCAGCACAGAAGCTCTTGTCTGAACGCGGGCAGGCTCTCCCGACCCACCCAGCCTGCCAACCCCCGGTTGTACCGCCCTGGCCTCGCCCCGCGACCCCATCCTGCGGGTCCTTCACAAAGCCCACAGCCAGCCAGACTCGGCTGCACCGCGATGGCTGATACCCTTGGACCTGCAGCTCCTCCACCTCGGGACCCAACCCTCTCGCTTCCTCGCCTCCCAGCCGCGATGACAGGCCCAGCACCACCTAGCCCAATGGATGGATGCTGGGGACGGAGGCGGAGCCCAGATGCTGAGGACGGGGCGGAGGCGGAGCCCGCGGACGGAGGCGGAGCCCCGGGGGCGGAAGCGGAGCCCAAGAGGGTGGAGGGACGGACCCCGGGAGATGGAGGTGAAACCTGGGGCTGGGCGGGGGCAGAGCCCTGGGTGGAGGGAGGAACCCGGGGCAGGGGTTGGAGCCCGAGGCGGGGAGTGGAGTCTGCGGCGTAGGCGGAGCCTGGGGAAGGAGGGAGGTGGAGTCCGGGGGAGCAGAGGCGGATACGGGGGCGGAGCCTGCAACGGAGGCGGAGCCCGGGGGCGGGGGCGGTGCCCGCCCCACACCCTTACCTGGCTTCTCCTGGTCTCAGCCTACCACGATGAAGTAGTCCACTAACCGAGCCATGACAGCCGCCACCTCTCCCGGGAAGAGGGTTCCTGTCACTGCCCTCTTGGCCACCATTGCCCACCTGGCCCAGGACGAGCTCAGCGTTTTCCCTTTGGCGGCTGTTGCCATAGCAATGGCGCTTCCGTCACGCTGGACAATGGAGGCGCGCACTGCGCCTGCGCCGCGCCGCGCGCAAGCCCCTCCCCCGTCCCACCCGAGCGGGCTCGGCCTTCGGGTTCCTCTGAGGCCGCTCAGACCCGCGGCTCTGAAAGTGGGCGGCCGGGTGCATTCTCACCACGGAGGCGGAGCTCTTAGAGGCCGGGCATCTGCTTCAACACCCCCCCTCCCCTATTCTTTATTTCCCTGGAGCAGGGTCTTTCCTTCCGCCTTCTCTCCCTTTTGCAGTGCGGGGAGAAGGGCATGGAAGGGGTTCGGGGTCTGTGGAAAGTTTGCTCTTTTCTGCTGCCTGCTTGCCACTGGCAGCAGGGAGGAGATTCTCTCGCCCTCGGCTGGAAGCTTGGAATTTGCATCGCTAAGGCTTTCTGGCTGCACGTTTTTTGTTTATGTTGTGCAGATGTGCAGATGGGAATTTTAGAAACAAGCCACCGAGCTGGCTGGGGAGGAAAAGACTTGTGCAATCTTCAGAGGCGCCTATGGTTTCTGGACTGCCTGGGCTGGGGGCGGTCAGCTTGGGCTTTCCTCTGAGTGCCCAAGAGAGTTGGGTTCCTCCTAGGAACAGGGCATCAGGGCATCCAGGGATCCTCCTGAAATGGTCCTGTCTCTCCCCAGGGAGGCCTGCCCACCCGAATTTCACTGTTTTTTGTCTCCAAGTTCTGGTAGCTGAAGCAGGTATTAACTTCCAAATTGCTCTATTGCAAAAGTGCAATCAGATAAATTCATGGGGTTCTTTGTCCAGTCTAGAGATTATCCTAGTTGACTGAGTTTATTTTTTTTTATTTCTTTATTTTTATTTTTTAATTTCCATTAGTTACAATTTATTCACTTTGTATCCCCCCTGTAGCTCCCTCCCTCCTCCTCTCCCAATCCCATCCACCCTCCCCCTTCTCCGCCCATGCCCCTCCGACAGTCCACTGATAGGGCTGGTTTTCCTCCCCTTCATTCTGATCCTAGTCAATCAGGTCTCATAAGGACTGGCTGCATTTTCTTCCTCTGTGGCCTGGTAAGGCTGCTCCCCGCTCAAGGGGAGGTGATCAAAGAGCGGGCCAATCAGTTCATGTCAGAGACAGTCTCTGTTCCCAAAATATCCACTAGTTATGTTTTCAAATTTGGCTGGCACAACAGTTGGATGAGTTTACTTTGTCACTTTTTCTTAATGATCATGAAGTTTTAGTAGTTGAATGTGTACACAAATTAAGACTGAAGCTTTCAGAACCTGTGGTTTAGAAATTATCTTTGTGAGGATATCATTCATTGAGGGGTTTGATCCTTAATATATTGTATGTAGTAGATGCCAATGAGCTTAGAGCAACACATACACCTTCTGCCAATGACTAGCAGGAAGCTAGTGACTAGAGCTGTGAACTCAAAGAGTCCAAAGGGTCATCACCTCAGTTGCTCTGATTGACAAGTTCTCTTTTTGGGCCAGCGTTTCCCTTCCCGATTCCATGCTGGTAATTGAACTTATGGTCTCATACAGTGTAGGAAAGCCTTCTACCATTAAGCTATATTCCCAGTGACAGGGCAGACCTTTTCAGCAGGGGTCTGAGTGGGTTTGGCTGGGCCATGCTGTAAGAATTGAAACTGAGGGGTACTTTAACTCAGGGCCTCCTTTGTAAATGGCTGCTAGTCAGACAGAGGAGTCAGCATAACTGAAGTGATGAAGAATAGGTTGTTAAAAAAAAAGAGTAGGTTGTTTTTCCAAATAATTAAAGCAAACAAAACAGCCGACACCAATCATGTCCTTGGGAGCTCTTCCTCCACCTTTTCAGTAAAGAGAATCTCACTTACTCCAAAGACAGCCTGTTCCAAGGCTTAACAGCAACGTTAGAAAGAGCTTCCTTATGAAGTCAGGGTTGGCCCCCTGTAACTGCCCTTGTGTTCTCTGAAGCTACCGCAAGGGGAGGGACACCACATGACTGTGTCTGATTTTTAAAAATTATTATTGTCGGGTTTTTTCTCTCAGTTTTACCTATTTTTTTTTTTTTTTTTAAATTTGGGGTAAGGGACTGAAGTGATGACTACGCAGTTCAGAGCATTGTATTGCTCATCCAGAAGACCACATCCAGAAGACCACATCCAGAAGACCAGATTTGACTCCAAGCATTCGCTTGACAATTCAAAACCATAACACCAGGTACATGGTATCCTCCCCTGATCTCCTCCAGAAACAGGCATGCATGTGGCACATGAACATGCAAAATCCATACACATAAAATAAACAATCTTTTTATACTTGGAATAAATTTGTATATCATAAAAGTAAATATACACTCCAGTGGCATTTAATATATTCACCATTGGACAATGAATACAGGTGTCTTTTTTGTTTCAAATCATTTTCATCACCCACCCAAAATCCATTAAATATACACTACCATTTCTCTCTCTAGGCCCTGGCAATAACCACTCACTTTCTGATTCTATGGGTTTGCCTGTTTCCTATAACTTGAATTAATCTTGTCTCGAATATTGTTTCCTATGTTTTTGGTTTTTGCTTTTTGGTTGGTTGGTTAGTTGATATTTTGAGAGAGGGTTTCTCTGTGTAGCCTTGAATGTCCTGGAACTCTCTTTATAAACAAGGCTGGCCTTGAACTCACAGAGATCTCCCTGCCTCTTCCTCCTAAGTGCTTGGATTAAAGGCATGAGCCATCACACCAGCACCTGGCTTGATTCCTAGTTTTATCCCTGATGTATCATTAGGGCTGCCTTGTACTACATCAGAGCATCAGTACTGCATTTTCCCTTACTACTGAATAACCCTCTACTGTATGTACACAACAATGATTTGCTTATCCACTGGTAGTTTGGGGCATTCTTTCTGTCTATCACCATGACCATGTATAGAAAATATGTGAGTGGGTCTAAAGAGATGTCTCAGTGGCTAAGAGCACTGGTTGCTCTTTCAGAGGTCCTGAGTTCAATTCTTAGCACCCACATCATAGTTCATAACCATCTATACTAGAATGTGATGCCCTCTTCTGGCATACAGGTGTACACGCAGATAGAGCACTCACATACGGAAAATAAATCTTAAAAGAAAAAAAAAAATGTCTCTAAGTACCAATTTGGAATTCTCTTGGTATATCCTTAGGAGTAGCACTGCTGGGCAGTGGTGAATTACATATGGTAATGACTTTACCTACCAGCACTGAACAAGGATTCTAACTTTATTTCAAACTTTATATCTTTGTCAACACTTGATTTCTTGTTTGTTTTTTTTTTCTTAATATTATAAGCATCTTAAGAGGTATGGATTACTTTTTGTTGGTTTGTTTGTTTGGGGTTTTTGTTGTTTTGGTTTAGTTTTTGTTTGCTTGCTTTTTAAGACAGGGTTTCTCTGTGTAGCCCTGGCACTCACTCTGTAGACCAGGCTGGCCTCAAACCCATCGATCTGTCTGCCTCATACTCCTGAGTGAGTGCTGGGATTAATGGTGTGCCCCAAAACTGCCTGGCCTGACCTCCCTGTTGCTCCATTTACAGGCATGTGTCACCACACTTGCTTTATGATAATTTTTGTTTTGTTTTGTTTGTTTGTTTGTTTGTTTGTTTTGGTTGGTTGGTTGTTGTTTTGCTTTGCTTTTCAAGATAGAATCTCCCTGTGTAGCTTTGCCTGGACTGGACTAGCTCTGTTGACCAGGATGGCCTCGAAATCACTGAGATCCAGTGTGTGCCACCATGCCTGCTGACCTCTTTTTTTTGAGGGGGTATTTTTATCTTTTGTGTAAATGAGTGATAAGATTGTTTTACTTGTATGTATATAAGTGTACCACATGTGTGCCTTATATCCCAGGAGGCCATATGGCATCAAATTTTCTGTAACAGGAGTTACAGAAGATTGTGAACCACCATGGACATGCTAGGAACTCTGCAAAAAAAAAAAAAAAAAAAAAGAGAATGTTTTGCTTTGTTCTAAGATTTATTATGTATACAATGTTGTGTTTTCATATACACCTGCTTGCCAGAACAGGGCAACAGATTTCATTATAGATGGTTGTGAGCCACCAAGTGGTTGTTGGGAATTGAACTCATGACAAAAAGCAGCCAGTCCTCTTAAGGAATGAGCTATCCCTCCAGCCCCACAGAAAATACAGAAAAATACAGAAAGTATTTTTCATCACTAAGCTATCTCTTCAGCCCCTCTGGCTTCCTCTTTAATCTTTGTTATTTCTTTTTGGGAAGCACATGGTGGGAGTGTAGCTCAGTTGATAAGAGGTGGAGTAGACGGATCAGAAATTTAAGCTGTTTAGTATAAGGCCAGGCTGGGCTACAGGGGACCCTAACCAAGTAATAATAATAGTAATAACTATAATACGCTTCAGGTAAAAGCATTATTTGGCGATCATTGTTCCAAGCCAGAGCTAACCTCAGGTCACCAACTTTCCTCTGAGAAGAAGCAAGGAGGCAACAAGGTCCAGCCCAACAGGATTTTCTGCATACCGATCCCTCTACAACCGAGATTTCCCAGCCAACCATGTGGAAATGTGTGCTCCCACAGGAGACCAGAGGTGCCCCAGCTTGTAGCGCTGGCAGTATGGGGCAGGCAAAGTCACAATGGATCACAACTGTTTTGTCACCAGCCCACTGAGACCATCACAAGCAAACAAAACCACAAAAGAACAACACAAGAAAAAAGGCACTGGGTACAATGCGTGCAAAGAAAATGGAAGAAAAAATACCAAAACTCAAAACAGTGGCCTGTCTCTCTATGGGCCCTCTATCCTGTTCCATAAGTGGTGACCTACACCAAAATCAGGATCCATCCAACTACACCACAGTTTGGAATGGTGTCCTGCATTCAGCCAGACCAGAGAATGAAGCAGTAAAATATCTGTTGATCTCTACCAGACCAGAGTCCAAACACCAGCCAAACTCTGCCAGACCAGAGACCACAGCAGCAGCAAATCTCGGCCAGATCAGAGTCCAGAGCAGCATCCAAACTCTGCCAGACCTGAGGCCAGAGTAGTGGCTAAGCTCTGCCAGACCAGAGACCAGAGAACATTGGCAGAGGTGCCAAGCCTGGGGCTCCACATACTGTATCCATCCCTTGGCACCTCCTCGCCACTCTCACTGGAGCCTGTGGAGCATGGCTCAAGCCTCCCTGAAATGTGAAAGAATCAAGTCTAGGGGGATAGAAGGATTCTGTCGCATGTCCTCAGTCAGTCCCAGAGACAAAAAAAAAAAAAAAAAAAAACAAATGGCAGCGAGGGACAAAACAGTTAAACAAGACACAAACAGCTATATCCCATTGCTTGTGCAGCAGAAAAATACACAGAGCCAGACAGCAGATCCCACCACTCCTTCAGTGGAAAAAATGAAAGTAGGATATCAGTGAATCTCTGATGCAGCAGCTACCTGCATTGTCCTTGTCCAATGATCCAGAGATCACAGAAAACTGGGTACTCTACCACCCTTTACAGATAGCGGCACATTCATCCTCTGAGGTACAGAGATCACAGAAAACTCGGTGCTCAACCCTTTACACATTTGTCTCTTCGAGAGGGGGTTCTGGAAAGTCTTCCAGGCCCCCTCTGGCCTACAGTTGTCCAAAGCATCATCTCTAACCTTTCTGAACGCACAGATTACAAATTTTGCCCCAAGGCCCTAAAAGGGAAACTAGAGAAACACAGAGAAAGACACAGACAGACACAAACAGAGTGCTCACTTAGTGGCTATTGTTCAGCCCCAAGTGCCAGGGGTGCTTCGTAGTCTTGGGAATCCAATATGAGAACCCATATGTTATGACCAGATTTTAGGGTCACCAAAGATCACCAGGAGCTGGACCACATATGCGAGAGCAAAGAGTTTTATTTGGGCTTAAGCTGGGTCTCTCCATCATCACCAATACAGTGGATCAAAGAGGAGCCCTGAGCAGCTGCATGGCGGGGTTTTGATTGGGACTTTAGGAAGGACCAGGAAGTTCCAGTTTAACAGTTACAAGATTGGGTGACATTCAGCAAGAGCAAGCTTTTTACAAAGTGATTAGCTAGCTAACATAACTAACATTGAGCAAGCTATCTCTTGGCCTCAGGAATGTTAGGTATTTTTTGTGTCATTGAATGTTCTACTTCAAGGTTGGTGGGCTGCTCAGAACAAATGCCCCACTTTGAGATAGGATACCTTCCCATCCTTGTGGTTATCCTCAGGCTGTTCCTTGGGTATGGAATCTTATGACCTTGTTTTGGGAAATGGTGACCCATGGCCTAGTTCCTGCTGACCTTATGGTAGAGTGATTATTCTGTGACCTTTAGGTGACCTTTTTTAGGCCTAGTTTCTGGTGATGTTTGGAGGTGTCAGGTAGGTTTTCTCAGTTCTAAAAGATCCATTTGAATTTTGTGGAGGTTGTAAATGGTATGTCCTGTGTCAGAGAGCACTCCAATATCAAGCTGTGATATAGAAGAGTAGAAGTGATGATGTAAAGAATTTACTATTGCTGAGAAACTAGTGGTACCAGTTAGAGTTTAGCTGAGGGAAGACTGCCTGTAAAACACTCCATAGACAAGTAGTATGTTAACCAGGCCTCTTAGAGATTAGGATCTTAGGATATACATGTTTGCTCACCAGGATTGTCTATAAAAGTGCCAGGGTGATGTTTTTTTAATTTGTAAATTCCCAACACGTATTTATTAATTCATGAATGCAAATAAAAGCAGACCAGATTTGGTGGTGTACAATTTGAGTCAGGTACCTTGATCCAGTAAATATTGAATTTCACATTAAGGGACTGTCCTATGCCCATATATACAATCCTCATTGACACAGTTCTGTCAGTTCAAATTTGAGACAGAGGCTATGGGCTAAAGCTGTGTCTGACAGGTTACAGGTCTCAGAAGCTAATATTGGACACAGGGGCAACATCAAACAGTATCTTATTAATGGCTTTCCCTCTACCACAGAATGGCCTGTGTTTTTCAAAGTCTGTATGCCTATGTGTTTTTTTCAACTAAGAGTTTAAGAGTCATGAGTTCAATACCCACCAAGCACATGGTGGCTCACTACCATCTATAATGAGATATAGTGCCCTCTTTTGGTGTATAGGTGTGCATGCATGCAGAACATTGTATACATAATAATAAATAAATAAATATTTAGAAAAGTCAGTTGGTATTATTAATTTTTTGTTGATGCATCATTTTTCTAGTCTCTTATTAGTTAATATTCTCTGATAATCCCCAGTCATTAAGAATTTCACTCCTTTTTCACTAGTACTTTGATTTTTGTTTTTGCATTGTGTCCTATACATCAGTCATTCACATGTTATGTAGTTTATACTTTATTTAAACACTGAATGCTACTTCTACTACCCAGTGCCTAGAACATAATCCTTCAACTCTTTTAAGGTGGGCCCTGACTGGTCAGTGTGAAGTAAAAGAGATCAGTTAATGAGTGTCCACTGACCTCTCTGGGTTTTGTGTGTTTGTTTGTTTGCTTGGAGGTGGGTGATTACAAATAAAGAGGGAACCTGTGTAAGAACTGAGTTCATGACCTACTTTGAAGTTGGTGTTGTCACAACACAGAAAGGGAGGTGGAGGAGGGAAGATGGCAATGAGTCAGGTGATCAATTTTAGATGGTCAGTAAAAGTGAAAATTGTACACTTAGGGCTGGGAGTCATACACAAAGAGAATCAAGAATATGGATTAATTGCTGCACTTGTTTCTGGAAAGCAAATTTGTACAGTTACACTAGTTCATAAACACAGAAGATCTGGACAAAGTGGGGTGGTAGTGCCTAACAGGAATGCTTTTTCCCTCCCTCATTTGAAAATGCACAAAGAGAAAAGGTGTGAATAATACTTTGTGTGCTCTAATATATACTTGAATTCCCTGAAGAATATTGGACCATAAAGCCATTTTCAACTTTTAAAAATAATTTTTGAGATTATAATGAAATTGTTTCAAGCTTCTTATTCCTCTCTACTCTTACGTCTCAAATGCTGGGATGAATGGTTAAGGTGGCTACTTAACAATCAAAGCAGACGTGGCTGTCAGGTTCTCCCAGTATCCCTCAGTCCTTACCTGTTACAAGGTATGAGTGTCAAACACACATTTCTAGCCCAGGAGTTGAGCTGCCCTCCTCCCTGCTGTCCTTCCTTATGTATTCTAACCATTTTGGTTACCTGGTCTTTTTCATTTATCATTTTCCTCCTGGCTCTGTGTTCTGGCTCTCCACTTCCCTCTCTCCTGTCATCTCACATAGCTCAGGTCATGTCAACTTTACACTGTCCCAGATTTCCCTGTGTCTGACTATGTTCTCTTGTCTATCTATAATAAACTTTCTACTCAATATTCCTAGGTACAGCAATATCCTTTTTGTTTTATATCTCATTTTTGTTGAGCTCCCATTAACTACACCTTGCTTTCAAATTCATGGACATTTGTTTCTTTAATGGTTGTTACTGTTTGGCTTTGACTGAATTTTTGCTGAAGGACTTCCCAACAATGAGGAAGAGATGACTGCACTGGACACTGATCATGTAATGGAATGTGCAACACAAATGTCCTGTATCTTGGAAGATGAGCAGGTGCCCTAGGAAAGGAGAAGATTGTATTTTAAAACATTTCCAAAATGAGGGTGTTACAGGATATTTGATACCAGTGTGATCCCTTAGATTGTGAACTGTAAAAACCTGAGCTTTGTTTAGTGTGGTTGAGCCCTAACACAAACCTTAATTCCAAGAACTTTCTGTTTATTGTAAACAGGTGATTTTGGTGGGGTACAGTCAGCCCTAGAACATACCTTTAATTCAAAAGCTCTCTGCACACAGGATTTACTAATGTTAACCCTAGGTCAAGAGGCAAATCAAGAAACCAGATGACAAGAATTAAAGAGTAAGAGAAACTTTCAGCTGAAATGTATTGAACACAGAGTGTAATAGTGGAAGGAGTTTTAGCTTGGTAGATTTTGGGCTTTTTGAGCTTTGAGCTAGAAAGCCTTTGGCCTTGGGTTCTTTTGACCTATTCCCCCAAGCTGTCATCTGAACTGGTGAGCTTTTGGAGCTTTTTCCTCTTGGAGGTGAGGTGAGTAGCAGGGTCAGATGGGTGATTTCTCTGTCTCTCTGAGCTAGCAAGTTTTAAAATCGAATAATTGGGATTTTCATTCTTTTATAACAACTCTAGGGTTCTGTGTGCCCACAGGGTTTAGGGTAAAGCTAGAATGCCTCTGCTATAAGCATCATTTGATCTTTGATTCACTGGTAGAGGAGCTACTACTGTCCTAAGACTCAGCTCTATTGTTCAAGCTAATGAGGTACTCTGGGTAGGCCCAGCAGTCAGGAGCAATAGTGGGAGGTAGTTTATGGGTTTATTTTGGGATTTTCTTCTCATGTAGCTGTAAAGAGCTGTGAGTGAGACCAGAGGCTATGTCATGCTGAGTGTGGGGCCATTGTCCCCAGGCCATGAAGAGCAGACTGCTGAGGTATCATAGCCTGATATGCTTTGAATGAGATGGACTGTAGTTCAGACTGTGGTTCAGGCTGTGGTTCTGTTTGTCTCCATGTGGTGATCTTGTCAGAGACCCTTGGCCTCTGACCCTTCCTGAGAACTGATTGTCCAAAGAAGTGAGGAGTTTGTGGCCTGGGCAGTAGAAATTTGTTGTGCTTATAATATCAGGCATTGGTTTTGCAGTGGACAGATTGGAAAACTGAAGGTCTCATTTCTAGAAATGATGAATGCTGTATTCCTCATACACCTTTTTGTAACAAATTTTACGAGTCGTTTTGAAACTGGAAGAAAATAGGTGGTGGTGGTCATCTTTCAGCAATACTTGATTATGTTTTTTTTAACCTTTCAACTTCCACCAGTCACAATGGCATGGTTTATGGAAATTCAATTCCAGGGTACAAAAGGAATTTCTGAGATGCAGAATTTTGTCAGGGGTGCCTGGTTTTAAATAAGTGGATAGGTCAGATTCCACATCTTGTGACATAATTCATGCAGCAGGGAACAGATGCTAAATTATTCTCCCAACATTTTTTGTGTGTGAGTGGCGGCAAGGGCTGGGCTGTGCCTGAACCCACAAGGGGACATGAGGGACTGCAAGCCACAGCCCAGCTTTATGATCACCTCCATTTTCCAAAAGACTTCCAGAGCAAAAGGACACTCTGTAAAGGAGGTTAGTAGTATCTGGGGGGTCAGAAATATAACAGTTTAGGTGTCATTTTATGTTTGTCTTGTAACAATTGTGGAATCTGTGTTTAATTAATTTGTATTAGTTAGAAAAAAAGGTATCTCTGGTCAAGTGCACATTTTTCATACTAGAGTTTCCTTTTGTCTTTTCATGTAAACTTGACTATATTTTAGGCTTATGTTTTTGGCTTTTTCTCTTACCCCCTCATTCTTTCACAAACACTGTACACATTCTTGATTATTGAAGTTTGTGGTAAGTACAGAAGTCACATCATGCCAGATTATGAGATTTGTGACAATAGAATCATCCCTTATTTTTCTGGTTTCCTTTGTTTCTTACCAGGTGGCTTTTCTGATATGAGATAGAGATTTTGGATTGTTCTTTAGCAATCACATAAATACAATTTGCACTATGTCTATAGAATGCAGAAGAGATAAGATGAAGGTGAGTGATACTATTTGGCCAGTTTACTCCTCTTTTGACATTTTCTTTTGGTGATCTGTCATTTTCTTCAGAAATTTCATGTTTCTAGTGGTCTCCATATTCTTTAACTGTATGATTTTATTCTCCTGAAAAGATTAAATCAAAACCCTGCCCCATCCCTAATTCAGGGGTGAAGATTGTACCTTTTTAGGCATGTGATATTTTTTATAGGGCAAAATGTTTTTTTGGAAATAGAAAAAGTATAATATCTCAATTAAAGTTAAAAATATCTGTGAAAGTTTACAAATATACTTTAAAGTGTATTTATTTCTAGGTAATAAAGGGCATTCACTTTCATTTTCAGCCTGCCTTTTACAAGCAGCTTTTAAATAAAATCACTGTAAATCCTATGTGCCTGCCTCTGCCCCCCAGGTAGTATCTAAAATGCATGTGGCTCCCAAATGCTGGGATTAGGGCTATGAACCACCAACACCCTGTCATTGTAACTCCTGAATTTAGAAAACAACTAATTAATAGATAACTGCTTGTCTCTGCTGGGATTAAAGGCACTGTCTATCACCACACTGCTCAAATATGTTATATTCACTCCAAATTATTCCAACTCAAACAAGTTTATACCTTTGAATTTACTTAAAACATTTTAAACCTCTTAACTGTTTTTAATATGAAACAACGAAAGTATCTTTTTTTATTTAAGAAGAAAACACTAGTCTTCATAATTTTTTTTTGGACTCAATGACCAAGCTGTCTGATGAACCTCTGCTTATTTGGGAAATCTCTACTATTTAAATCTAATCATTATCAATTTTGATAGGATCCACCATTTTTTTTTTCCTGTGGAAACATTCGGTTTTACCAGTGAAGACACAGTTCAGTAGTTTCTCACTGTCTACTCCTTTTAGTTATTTTTACTTCTTTTTGTTATAGAGTATTTAAATGTGCTGTTAAGTTGCTACTAAGAGATCTTTCTGACTATCTTTTTTCTGAATGTGCTCAGTGGTATGAATTGTCTTCTGGTCAACACTTCCATTGTGTATTATGAGTTTTGATATGTTGTGTATTCATTTCATTGACTTCTAGAAAGTCTTTAATTTCTTTCTTTATTTCAGTTTGGATCCATTTTTTATTCAATGGAGTGTTGTTCAATTTCTATGAGTTTGTAAGCTTTCTATTGTTTTTGTTATTGGTGATGTGCTGCTTTAAACTTTAGTGGTCTGATAGGATGCAGAAGGTCATTGCAAGTTTCTTATATCTTTTGAGACTTCCACTGTTCAAGTATATCATCAATTTTGGAGAATAATATATGAGTTGCTGAGAAGAGGGAACAATCTTTTGTGCTTGGGTGGATGTTCTGTAAACATCTTTTGGGTATATTTAGTTTTTTGATGTTAGTTAGGTGGAACATTTCTCTGTTCCGTATGGTCAGGAGGACCTGTCCATGATATATTGAAGTCTTCTCCTATCAGTTTATAAGGGCCAGGATATGATGCAAGCTGCAGAAGGGTTTCATTTATAACTTGGGTGCTCTTATGTTTGGGGCATAGATGTTAAGTATTGAAATGTTATACTGCTGGATATTTTTTTCAATATGTTATGTCCTTTGCCATCTTTTGATTAGTTGTTTTTGAAGTCTGTTTTGTTAGATATTAAAATTGCTTTACAAGCTTGATACTCTAATTCATTTATTTGGAATATCTTTTCCAACCCTTTACCCTGAGATAATGTCTATCTTGATGTGAAGCTGTGTTTGATGTATTTAGAAGATGTTTTATCATCCATTTTTGTGAGCCTGTGTCTTTTTATTGGTGAGTTTGGGTCAATGGTATTAAAAGATATCAACAGTGATTGTAAATCCTGGTATTTTGGTGGTGGTGGTTTTAGCACCCTGTGTTGGGCTATATTTATAGATACATACTGTTTAAATTTGACCTTATCATGAAACATCTTATTTTCTTCATTTGCTGATTGAAACTTTCTGGGCATGGTTAGTAATTTGTCTTGGCTTCTGTAGTTTTTTAGAGTCAGAAGCACTCTGTCTAAGCCATTCAACTTCTAGCATTTTTACTGAGAATACAGGATTAATTCCAATAGATCTGCCTTTTTTTTTTTTTTTTTTTTTTTTTTTTTTGGTTTGTCTGATTAGTTGGTTAGTTTGGTTTGTTTTTGTTGTTGTTTTTTGTTTTCCATTGCAGCTTTTCATATTCTTGCTTTGTTCTGCATGTTTTGTATTTTAATTATTCTGTGCCAAGAGGACTTTCTTTTCTGGTCCAGTCTCTTTGGTATTTTGTATGCTTCTTGGCTTCTTGTGCCTCCATAGTCATCTTCTTCTTTAGGTTAAGAAATTTTTCTTGTATGATTTTGTTGAAAATATCTTCGATGAGAATATAGTGGCCTTCCTTATCTTTTTTGATTAACTTGGGTTGAAAGTCTATTTTATTAGATATTAGGATGGCTACTCCAGCTTGTTTTCTGGAACCATTTGCTTGAAAAACAGTTTTCCAGCCCTTTACTCTGAGGTAATGTTTGTCTTTGTTGCATAGGTATGTTTCTTGGATGCAGCAGAATGTTGGATCCTGTTTCGTTAACCATCCTGTTAGCCTGTGTCTTTTTATTGGTGAGTTGAGTCCATTGATATTGATAGATAATAGTGACCAATGCATGTTAATTCCTTTTGTAATGGAGTCGATGATCTAACCCTGTTTCATTGCTTGTTTTCTTTTCATTTTTGTTGGGACATTATCTGTATGCCCTGTTTTCTTGGGTGAATTTGTTTTCATTGGATTGGAGTTTTCCTTCTAGTATCTTCTGTAGGGATGGTTTGCTGTGTAGATATTGTGTAAATTTAGTTTTGTCATGGAATATTTTGTTTTCTCCATCTATGTTGATTAAAAGCTTTGCAGGGTATAGTAGTCTGGGTTGACATTTGTGATCTCTTAGAGTCTCCATGATACTTGCCCAGGCCCTTCTGGCTTTTATAGTTTCTGATGAGAAGTCCGGTGTGATTCTGATAGGTCTACCTTCATATGTTACTTGGCCTTTTTCCCTTGCTGCTTTTAATATCTTTTCTTTGTTCTGTAGATTTAGTGTTTTGACTATGATGTGATGTGATGTGTTTCTTTTCTGGTCTAGTCTATTTGGAGTTCTGTAGGCCTCTTGTTTTCTTTTGTATATGTAAGCATAGGTTATTGTGTTGATCTTCATCAACATCTTGCATTTGAAATTTGGCAGGGAGTATATTTAATTTCTTAGGATGCCATTTATTCATGACAGTAACACTATCTGAGCTTTCCAAGTCATTGAATTATAGGTGTGTGATGCTCTTCTTACCTGTTTTATTTTTTAATTTTATTTGTTTTATTCACATTTAATTTATTTTTAATTTAAAATTTTTTTTTATTTATTCTCTGACATGAACTCGAGTCTTTGATCACCTCCTCCTGGGTGGTGCAGGCTTACAAGGCCACAGAGGAAGATGATGCAGCCATCCTTGATGAGACCTGATAAGCTAGAAGGGGAGGAGATCCTCCCCAATTAGGAGACTAGAGAAAGGGCATAGGGGGAGAAGAGGGAGGGTGGGTGAGACTGGAAGGAGATGAGGGAGGGGGCTATGGCAAGGATACAAAGTGAACACATTGTAATAAATAAATTAATTAAATTAAAAAATAATGTATCCACTTAACATCACAATTTTAATCTTCTCCCTTGACTCTTCCTTGTCTCACCCTCCATTCTTCTTTCCTCCTTATCCCACTTCCTATATCTCAGATACAGGGAACCCTCCTCTACTACCATCTGAACCCAGCCTATCAAGTCTCACTAGGACTTCCTGCATCCTCTTCCTCTGTGGCATAGCAATGCCCCCTCCACCAAGGAGAAATGATCAAATAGCACACAACAGAGTCCATGTCAAAGCCAGCACATTTTCCCCTTACTATGGATCAAACATGGAGACTAAGCTGCCTATCAGCTACATCTGAGCAGGGGTCTGGGTCCTCTTCATGAATGGTCTTTGATGGGTTCATCAATTTCTGCAAGTCCCCATGGGCCCAGATTTGTTGTCCTTGTTGGTCTTCTTATGGAGGTCCTGCCAGCTCTGGGTCTTTCTACATTCTATCCTCCCACTTTTTCCTATGATTCCCTGTGCTCTACCCAAAGTTTGGCTGTGAATCGTAGCATCTGCTTCGAAACCCTGCTGGGCAGATTCTTTTGGAGGATATGTATGTTAGGCTCTCATCCTCTTCCCTCTCCTCAGTCACTTCTGGTGTCGATTTTATTTGCACTCTTGCATAAGAATTAAGCATCCTCCATAGGGTCCTCCTTTTTATTTAGCTCCTTTAGGTCTATAGATTGTAGTATGTTTATCCTATATTATGGCCATTATCCATTTACAAATGAGTATATACCATGCATGTCTTTCTGGTTTTGGAATAACTCATTTAGGATGATCATTTCTAGTTCCATCTACTTGCCTGAAAATTTTATAGTTTCCTTTTTTTTTTTTTTTTAAATACCGGAGGTGCATTCCATTGTGTAAATGTACCACAATTTCTGTAAAACAATGGTTTGGTTGAGAGACATATAGTTTGTTTCCCTGTTATGGCTATTATGAATATAGATGCTATCAACACAGTTGAGCAAATATCTTTGTTTAATTGTGGAGCACCTTTTTGATATATGCCCAGGAATGGTACAGCTGGGTCTTGAAGTAACACTATTTCCAATTTTCTGAGAAAGAATCAGATTGATTTTTAAAGTGGTTTTATAAGTTTGCACTCCCACCAGCAATGGAGGAGTATTCCTCTTTCTCCACATTCTCACTAGCTTGCTGTCACTTCATGTTTTGACCTTAGCCATAATGGGTTTAAGATGGAATGTCATTTGCATTTCCATGATGACTACATATTTTGAGCATTTAATGTCCACCATTTGATATTCCTCTGTGGAGAAATCTTTGTATAGTTCTGTACCCCAGTTTTAAATTGGATTATTTGGATTGTCGGAGTTTAATTTCTTGAGTTCTTTATATATATATATTGTTTATTAGCTCTTTCAGTTGTATGTAGGGTTGGTGAAAATCTTTTGTCAGGGTGTAGGTGGCCATTTTGTTCTATTGACAGAGTTCTTTGCTTCATAGAAGCTTTTTGTTTCATGAGATCCTATTCATTAATTCTTGATCTTAGAGCAAGTGTTCTTGGTGTTCTGTTGAAGAAGTTACCTTCTATGCCAATGAGATTGAGGATCTTTTCCACTTTTTTTTTTTCTAACAGATTTAGTGTATCTGGTTTTATGTTGAGGTCTTTGAACAACTTGGACTGCAGTTTAGTGCAGGGTTATCTATATGGATCTATTTTCATTTTTTCACATGTAAACTTCCAGTTAGACCAGCACCATTTGTTGAAGGTGCTGTACTTTTTGCTTTGCATGGTTTTGGCTTCTTTGTCAAAAATCAAGCGGCCATAGGTGTGTGGGTTTATTTATGGGTCTTCACTTCAATTCCATTGATCCACTGATTGTTTTTATTCCAGTACCGTGCAGTTTTTATTACTATTGATTTAAAATAGAGCTTGAGATGAAGAATGGTGTTACCTACTGAAGATCTGCTATTGTACAGGATTGTTTTAGCTATTCTGGCTTTTTTATTTTTCCATATGAAGCTGAGAATTGTTTTTTCAAGTTCCTTAAGGAATTGTGTTGATATTTTAATGGGACTATCATTGAATCTGTAGATTGTTTTTAGTACGATGGCAATTTTTACTATGTTGATCCTACTGATCCATGAGCATGAGAAATATTTCTATCTTCTGGTATCTTTTTCAATTTCTTTCTTCAGAGACTTGAAGTTTTTTTTTTTTCATATAGGTTTTTCACTGGCTTGTTGAGGACAACATCAAGATACATTATTTTTTTTTTCCTGGCTATTGTGAAGGGTGTTATTTTCTTAATTCTTTCTCAGTCCATTTGCCTTTTGTATACAAGAGTGCTACTGATTTTTTTGAGTTAACTTTATATCCAGCCACTTTGTTGAAGTGTTTTTCAACTGTAGGAGTTCCCTAGAGTAGAATTTTTGGGGTAATTTTTGTATACTGTCATATCATCTGTAAATAGTGATATTTGATTTCTTCCTAATAAATTTGTGTCCCCTTGATCTTCTTTAGTTTTCTTATTGCCCTAGATAGGACTTTGAGTACTGTATTGAAGAGATTTCGAGAGAGTGTTTAGCCTTGTCTTGTCCCCGAGTTCAGTGGAATTGATTTAACTTTCTTTTCATTTAGTTTGATGTTAGCTATGGGGTTTCTTTACACTGTCTTTACTATTTTTAGATATGTACCTTTGTCCCCAGTCTCTCCAAGACTTTAAACAAGGACAACTGTTAGATATTGTCAAATGTTTTTTCACCATCTAAGAAAATGATCCTCTATTGTTGTTGGGTTTTTTTTTTTTTTTCAATTTGTTTATATGGCGGATTACATTGATGGATTCCATATACTTATAGTCTATTTTATTATATATTAGAATGGCTACTCCTGCATGTTTCTTGGGTCCATTTTCTTGGACCCTCCTTCCAGATCTTTACTCTCAGGCAATGTTTATCTTTGTGACTTAGATATGTTTCTTGTATGCAACAGATTGTTGGGTCTTGTTTACGTATCCATTCTGTTAGTCTGTGTCTTTATTGGAGAGATAAGTCTATTGATGTTGAGGGAAATTAATGACCACTGGCTGTTAGATCCTTTTATTTTGATGTTGCTTGTGGTAGTGTGTTTGTGTGCTTGGTTACTTTTAGTTTTGCTGTAGTGACATAATTTTTTCCCTGTGTTTTCCTGAATGTAGTTAGCTTTCCTGGGTTGTAGTTTCCCTTCTAGGAGCTTCTGTACCTCTGGATTTGAGGGTAGGTATTGTTTAAATTTGTTTTTGTCATTAAATATCTTGTTTGCTCCATCTATGATGACTGAGACTTTTGCTGGGTATAGTAGCCTGGGTGGTCATCTGTGTTCTCTTAGGGTCTGCATGATGTCTGTTCAGGTTCTTCTGGCTTTCATAGTCTCTGTTGAGAAATCAGGTGTGATTCTAATGGGTTTGCCATTATATGTTACTTGGCCTTTTTCCTTTGCAGCTTTTAGTATTTTTTCTTTGTTCTGTATACTTACTGTTTATTATGTGGTGGGAGGATTTTCTATTCTGGTCTAATTTATTGGGTGTTCTGTAGGCCTCTTATATTCTTATAGACCTCTCTTTTAAGTTGGGGAAATTTTCTTCTATGATTTTGTTGAAAATATTTTCTGGGCCTTGGAGGAGGGAATCTTCTTTTTCCTCTAGTCCTATCATTTTTAGGTTTTGCTTTTCATGTTGTCTTGGATGGTCTATGTCAGGAACTTTTTAGATTTAACATTTTCTTTGATAGCTACATCTATTTCTTCCATTGTGTCTTCCACACCTGAGATTCTTTCTTCCCTCTCATAGTCTATTCATTATGCTTAGCTCTGTAGTTCCTTTTTTCTTCCCTAAGTTCTTTCTCTGCACAATCTCCTCCATTTGTGTATTCTTTAATTTTTCCAATTCTATCATCAGATCTTGAGCCATTTTATTGATTTCCTTCACCTCTCTGACTATTTTCCTTCAACCCCTTCAGCTGTTTGTTTGAACAATCCTCTGTTTCTTTAATATCTTTTAGTGATTTAAGTATTTCCTCTCTAAAGGCCACAAATTGTTTGGCTGCAACTTCCTGTATTTCTTTAAGGATGGCCACAATCTCTTTGTCTTTATCTTCTTCTATTTCTTTGCAGATGGCAATATTCTGTTCGACTTTATCTTCATCTAGGTCTTTACGAAGTTTATTTGTCTCCTCTGTTATCCTGTTCATAAGCACAGATGTAAGGTCATCTTCTTAAATTTCATTTACTCTGGGTTATCCAGGGCTGCTTGCTCCTGGATAACTTGTTCTAGGGATGCCATATTGCTCTGTCTTTTGTTGGTTGAGCTTTTATGCTAGCCTCTACCCATTAGGCTATCTTAGGTGTGGGGGGTTAGTTTCTGGTACTTCCTGGGATCCTGTGGTGGGTCAAATCCGCTTGACAGGAAGATGATTTTTCCCAAAGGAGGCCTCCTCAGCTTTTTGGGTATGGTCACTGAATGGCAGGCGTTTTTCAGGAATTTCCACAGCTCACCTCAGGCATATAGACCTGAGTACTAATTGTGGCCTTTGCTAGTAAAGGGGACTATCCTCTCACCCAGAGAAGTCCTGGAGACAGCTGCCCTGCTGCTGGGTTTCTTGCTGTAAATTTAGTGAGCTGCTGCTGTAACCTGGTTTGTTCAGTTTAGTTAGGGATAACTGGTTTTCCCTTGGAGCAGTATCTGGGGGTTGATCTCAGGGAACCCAGGTTTCTGTAGGTCTAAGTTTGGAGCTCCGTGCCCCAGTCCTCAAGTGGTAATCAGTGGTAGGTGTACACCACTCTCATGTGTGAATCAGGAGGCTTGAGTCTGGAGCCTGTGGATAACCAGAAACTTTTCCAGAGCTAGGTGTCCTGAGGTAATGCCAGATGTTTCTCCCACCTTTGGGATTTCTCCCAACAGGAAGACCCAGTCTGTACTGTTGGAGGTATGTAGAGTGTGTAGGCACTTGCTTGCAAGTGGTGGCTCCAAGCCGGTGACTGGACAGGAACCTGGGAACTTTTTACGAGATTATTCCCATATGTGGTGTTGGTAGTGGTGGTGGTGGGGTCAGCTGAGTGCTCTAAGCTGGGACCTGCTGTTTCCCTCCCTGTGGGGTTTTCTCCCTACAGGGAAACCCATCCTTTAGTGCCCTGGCACACACAGTTCTATCTTTGATGGAGAGTCAGTTGCCGGGGTCTGGCGGCTGGAGCCCCACTCAGGGCTGGCTGCTGTGCACCTGCAAGTCTACAGGACTTTACCAGGGATAGACTGGGTGACATTCGGTCAGTCCCACTTGCTTCCTTTCCTGTGGGGTTTTCTTGAGAGTGGGACTCCCAGACTCTGGTGCCCTGGGGTGCACAGTTCAGCCTGGAAAGGTGATCAGGACATGCTTCTTGGGTCTATTTGCTTGAAAACCTTACTCTTGCCAAAACAGCGCAGAAAAATTTCCAGGGATTAGTTGTCTACTCTGAGGTTGAACCCAATTGTTTTTCTCATCATTGGGTTTCTTATTACCTGGTAAACACAGTCAATGGTGTTTGGGGGCAAACAGTTCCAACTATTTGTCACTGTGCAGTCTCTCCTACCCCTCTGATCTGTCACAGTATGCAATCAGCCCTGCCATCTGGGATCTTTTTAATTTTTACTGAATATGAGTATTTTGATTGTATGTATGATTATGAACCTCTTGTGTGCTTGATCATCACAGTAGTCCAAAGATGTGTTCAGAACTCATGAACTTATAGCAATTGATAATAGTGGGTCCCAGTTAAACACTGACATTTCAGACCAATTATTTGCAAGAGCAGCAAGAGCTCCTCACTGCTGTGCCATCTCTCCTGCCTTATGTTGCTTACATATGATCATCATTTACATTGCTAATATTTTCATCTTTCTATTTTTAGCTGTTTAAACATGCATTCCCTTTTAGCAAGATCTTATTAAAGTTGCAGTTTAAGCTAGGGCAGTGCAGAATTCTAGAAAATGAATACACAACTAAAGTGAATGTAAAATTCCTTGTAGAAGCTTCAGTAGAGACTTCTGAGTTATTTCAATCTTTTGTGTTTGTTTGATTGACTTTTAGGGGAGGCTCTGTCTTACTATATAAGTCTGTTTGTAATAGAACTCTTTGCATAGATCATGCTGGCATCCAATTCAATAAGGTACACCTGCCTCTGCCTCCTGTGTGATGGACTTAAAGGCATGACAGAATACACCCAGCTTGTCCATCAATTTTTGTAGTTAGTAACTGTTCATAAAATTCTCTGATGTGTACTTAGTACTGTTCATCTGTTAATTTCTCTGTGTGTCTGTCTCATTCTATTTCTCTTTCTTGTCTCTGTTTGTCTTTGTCCATATTAATTGACATGACTATTCCAAAGCTATATCCTATTCAAAAAGTTCAGATATGACACGGTTAACCTTCATTATTCAGTTTTCTTCTAAAATGACTTAGTGATAACATTAACACTTATGTTTTAATAGAAAAGTTTTAATCTTTATTTTTAAACTATAGACTATACTATAATAGTATAGTTTGTACTATAACCTATAAACTATAGATTTAGAAAGGAGAATATACAAAACAACGATCAAAGAATAATCATATGTTCTATGCCTTTTCTTTTGTCTGGGAACTCAGAAATATGATGTTATCAGCTATGATTATTGTTGCTTGCCACTCACATTACTTTTACCCATCTATTCACTGTAGTACAATTTCCCTTCCACAAATATATGAGCCCCCATTTTCATATACTGGTATGCCACATCTCTGATCCCTGTTCAAAAGATGATATCCAGTGCCATGTTGTCTTTTGTCTGACACCACCCATCTGTTCACTGTCACCTGATAGCCACATATCATTTGTTGCTAGATAAAATATCATGACTGTGTTTTTTTTTCCTTCCACTTGTCTCATGACAGTGTCCTGACCTACTCACCCAAGTAACTGAAGACGATTCATAGATCACTCAAGAACCCAACTAATGGCTAATTCATATTCATGTCTTACAAACTAATACAAACCTTTAACACAGGTTTTCAAAGCAAGCCTTTTCTTTCCTTTACAATCGAACCTTTAGGCTTTTTCTTCTCCCCTCCTTCACCTGATGCACAGCACCTAACTGTCTAACACTATCACTTCTGTGTCAGAAAATAAATGGAAGAAGCACTTGAATTATATCATTATATTGCCAATGAAGTATAAATTTATATTGTTGCCAGTCTTTCTGTTGTACAAATGCATGGCATATTTTAGAATTCAGTGACCTTCGATGATGTGCATGTGAAATTCAGCCAAGAAGAGTGGGCTTTGCTGGAACCTTCCCAGAAGCAACTCTACAAAGATGTGATGCTAGAGACCTGTAAAAACCTCACTGCTATAGGTAAGACTGCAAATTTTCTTTCACTTTTAAAATAAGGAGACAACTCTTACTTTGTTATTGATTCTTTTCTGTAATTCCAATTGAGAATGAGGAGGAATGAGGTGAATAAATCAGGCATGTTTCTAAGGGTCACAGGAGATAGTGATTTAAGTTTTGCCTTAATAATGATATTTCCAATAATGTATATTTTCTGATACTATATTTTAGGTTACAATTGGGATGACCATAATATTGAAGAACATTTTCAAAGTTCTACAAGTAATAAAAGGTAAATTTATGTGCACACGGATACAGACATGAATCTTAAGAAATTTTAATGTGTCCTGGAAGTTTGTTTTTTGTTTCTTTGTTGGCTGATTTTTATTTTCTGTTTTTGAAATAGTTTTTTTTTTTCTGTGAACCTGTGGATTGACTTAGACTTGCTTGATAGACCAGCCTGACCTCAATGTCATAGAGTTCTGCCTGTTTCTGCCTCCACAAGTGCTGGGATTAAAGTCATGTACCAGCACACCTGGCTATGTCCTGGAAGTTTTAAAGAAAAGCAACAGTGTAAAAACAGCACTGCTTTAAGTGTACTGATGATCATTAAAATCTCACAATTCCATGTACTTCAATATTAGGTATCTGATCTGTGTTTACAAGGCACTCCCCTAAGATAGAAGAAAATAAAATAATGTTTTAAC
This sequence comes from Meriones psammophilus, assembly GCA_036365155.1. Taxonomy (NCBI): domain Eukaryota; kingdom Metazoa; phylum Chordata; class Mammalia; order Rodentia; family Muridae; genus Meriones; species Meriones psammophilus. The sequence goes on along the minus strand of JAEOAE010003499.1, from coordinate 42,798 downwards.
AGAAAATACCATTTGAATCATATGGACATTCCAGCTACTGACTTGAACTGCCAATCTGTTTAGTCTCATTCTATCTATCAGATATTTTAAGAGGTATACACATTGAAATGGTGATCAGTATGTGTCCAAAACCTTCTTATAAGCAAATATTTCACAGTACAACCAGTGTTACTCATTTTCATACAATAACATTGCAGTTTAGTGAAAGAATCAGCTTACGAGAGTTAAGAATATTATTGTGGAGAAACCTTAATCCCTATATGACATGTCTATGATGAACAAAAAACAAACTGTGTTAATTCAATGTGGGAATCTTTTATTATTCCTGTAATTTAAATAGGTATATATATATATATATATATATATATATATATATATGTCACAATGTTTCTAAGACACGTGAGCATAGGGATATTGAAAGAAGCAGTGTACCTGTCTTTCTCCAAGAACAATTGATTATTTAGTATTCCCGACTTTGAGTAAATTTTTCTGAAAGTGATAAATGGTTACTATTAATTGGTTTTGCAACTTCACTGAGAATTCATCAGCAAACTCATACTGCTGAAAATACCTATGAACAGTAGGAATTTAGAACTTCTTCTGCATGTCCTGCTCACTTTTTAAATGAAGTGTCATTCATACAGTACAAAAACTTGTGAATGGGATTGCTGTGGTAAAGCTCTGAATTCTTACAACACTCTTCATATATACAAAATAAAAACCTCTTATAGAAAAATGATGGTATAAAAGTGAACCATGTAACAAATGTTTTTACCATCACAGGCATCTTCAAACATACCCATAATGAAGGGAATAACCATTAATGTGAATAAAGTGATAAAACTTTAAATTTTGATTCTCCTTTACCATTAGACCAAATTATGAAATTAATTCATGTAGATAAATATTATTAATAGTGTAATGCAATGACTGTGGTAAATCTTTCACATGTGCTAATTATCTTTGCAGGCATGAAAGCAGTCATACTGAAGAGAAACCTTCTAAATGCACTCTATGTGGTAAAGTCTTCCCCTATACCACTGATCTTGTACGGCATAAAAGAACACACACTGGAGATAAGCCTTACAAATGTAATCAATGTGGTAAACCCTTTGCAGTAAACAGTCATCTCTTAAGCCATAAAAGAACACACACTGGAGAGAAACGTTATGAATGTAACCAGTGTGGTAACGCCTTTGCACAAAACAGTCATCTCATAAGACATAAAAGAACACACACTGGAGAGAAACCTTATGAATGTAACCAATGTGGTAAAGCCTTTGCAGAGAACAGTACTCTCTTAAGCCATAAAAGAACACACACTGGAGAGAAACCTTATGAATGTAACCAGTGTGGTAAAGCCTTTGCAAAAAACAGTCATCTCATAGGCCATAAAAGAACACACACTGGAGAGAAACCTTTTGAATGTGACAAGTGTGGTAAAGCCTTTGCAGAAAATAGTACTCTCGTAAGCCATAAAAGAACACACACTGGAGAGAAACCTTATGAATGTAACCAGTGTGGTAAAGCCTATGCACAAAACAGTACTCTCTCAAGACATAAAACAACACACACTGGAGAGAAACCCTATGAATGTAAACAGTGTGGTAAAGCCTATGCACAAAAGAGTCATCTCATAAGACATAAAAGAACACATACTAAAAAGAAACCTTATGAAGATACCCAATGTGGAAAAGCCTTTGCACAGCAGAGTAGTCTCCAAAAACATGAAAAAACACACAATGGAGAGAAGCCTGGTGAGGGTAATTAGTGTGATAAAGCCTTTGCATGTGACAATCATCTCCTAAGATAACAATGCATTCTGGAGGGAAACCATATGGATATAACTATGTGGCAAAGCCTTTGCACATAACATCTCCTAATACATAAAATAACACATACTGGAAAGATGTCTGACTGTAACCAATGTGAAAAAACTTTTGGACTTCAGAATAATCTCCACACTCATGAAACAAATCCGAATGGACAGATAGCCTGTGAGTGCTTGTAACATGGTGAAACCATTCCACATTTGTATAATCTTCATTATCATGAAACGATTCATACTAGAGAGAAAACTTATGAATGTTTTAAAATGGTGAGGACTTGCACAAATCTAGAGTCATCATCATCATAAAAGTATCCTCACTGGAGAGGAATTCTGTGGATATAAGCAATGTGGAAAGGCCTTTGTGTACTTTGGTCCACTGAGATCCAACAGAACTTAAAAACTAGTTCAGTGGAAATGACCTTCCTTTTCTGAAGGGGAAAGGGAATAGGTGTAATAGGAATGGAGGGTAGTACTGTGGGAGAGAAGGGAGGGGACTATGATTGGAATTTAAAGTAAATAAACTTATTTTTAAAAAGAATACAATGAATGGTGAATATCAATTACATGCAACAGTATTATATAATAAGTTGTTTAGGGGAGCCTTATTGATAATCCTGATTCTCAACATGTACTGTTTTCAATTGTCTCACTTTACACAAGAAACTTTTAGTCCAGTGGATGAATATGTAGGGAATGGTGAACTAACACCAGTCAGGAAGTTCTCTGAGAGTATCACAACAGTGGTAGCCTGTAGAAGTTTCTGTGTGTACACATACCTTTTGTTCCAGCGGTACTATTGAAAAACATCACAACCCACACTGAATTTTGAGATATGAGGGAGGAGGCTTTCTTTTCCTTGTATGACCCTGCTTCTGGCCTAGATGTGTAACCATGTCAAGGGTGAGTTTTCTCTGCCTGACTCCATCTAGAGAGTGTCTTTAGACAATCAACACCACCAATCAAATTTGATAGATGGCCTTTGACACAGATCCCTGATAAATCTCCCCTCCCTTCAAATATAGGATAATTTGGTTCTATGTTCTTGTTCTTCTTATTCATACAATAGGAATGTGCTGTTTAATGCAAATCGAGCATCCTTGAATTGCCTAGTAGTAAGCAGTTATCTACACCTATGTTTGGAGCATCCCAGGCACTCCCCAAGGGATATAAGCCTCTGTTTTCTGTTTTCTGGAATTAAAGTTGAACTTACTTTCTGAGGTGGTTCACAGTGTGTCTCATCACTGTTATGCTTACAGGTCTTTCAAGCTTTATACGTCATCTTCTGGCCCTCCTTCCTTTTGGGCTGGTGGGAAACAGCCTCCAGGCAGCAAGAGAACCACGTTCTCTGAAATGCTTGTGATAAAATGTTTCACACTTCATAGCATTTCAAATTTCACGTGTTTCTGGATATGAGATGGTAAATCAAACACTGTCTTGGGAGTGGGACTCTTTAAAATGAGTTATACCTAGTGTTGATTTCACAGTAAGCTCACAGGTAAGCTTCATGGTATGAAATCTTCTGAGGTGAGCACAGTGGCCCATGGAGAAGAAATAAGAGCAGACATTTTATTTCCCTGTTTTTAGTAGCTGAGTAGTGTTCCGATAATGTATGGGTTGATGTCAGAAGAGTGGAGCTCCTCTTCTGAGTATACTAGGGGAAGGGGATAGGGGGGAGATGGAGGGAGGGTGGGAACAGTAGGAATTGAGGGAGTGGCCTTTAATAGGGATATATAATGAATAAATTTTGAAAAAATAAAATGAATTAGAAAAACAAACTTGACAGCAAAAAATTGAGTCCAGTCTTTGTACCCACCCTCCCTCAAAGAAAAGAAAGCAAATATAAAGAAAGAAAAGAAAATTAGAATCTTTGTTTTTGCCACCTTTCTTCCTTGTAAGCTCATTTTTTAATCATTTCCTAATGGAGACCATACTGCTCTCTCTGAAGTTTATATTTCCATAGATGTAGGTTTTATACCTGGAGCAAATGGCAGATGTTCATATTTAACATATCAAAACAGACCTACCTGCTAATTTTCTCTTAGCAATCCCTCAGTCCTTCCATGTTATATGGTCCTCCAGGCTGGCATAGCCCACCCAATACCCTGAATTCTTCCCAGGGCCTGAGCTAACCTAATTCCCCCCTTCCCCATATATGGGCAAACTATTTTGGCTACCTGGTCCTGTTGAAAGCCATGCAAGAGCAACAGCAAAACATCTGTAGCACTCATGTAATTTGGCTCCCCTGTTAGCATAGTCATGATGAGTTTGTCTTGGAGAAGCATAATCCCAAGCACTGCTTATACTGAGGACTTTGTGCTGTTGTGGAACATAGCTCTGTTTGATGCCATTATGATGCCCATATTCCTTATAACATGAGTTGTATGAAAACTCTAAGGATGCTTCTAGCCCCCTCACTGGGCAATATCACTGGCATTTATTATAACAATGCTTGATATCTTTTTGCAGATCAAGCTGGAGCAAATTAATGAATTAACCACTGCTTTTGAAAGGGACCACAGTTGTAGGTTTTTAGCAATGACCATTATAATTAGAAAGAATTTGAAAAAAAGATTGTTTGACAAGGTTGGAGAAGATGTTTTTGCTTATGACTCTGATGTAAAAAAATCTTAGAGAACAATAGAAAAGCCAGGGATGCTTTAAGGTTGATGAGCAGAAAAAATAGCCCAAGGCAGCGTTGGCTATCTGAGCACCCTCAAGCTGGGTCTGAAACTGAGACAGCAGGTGATTCCCCTATACTTGTTTTTCCCACTCAACTTATTGATATGATTTAATAAAAATTATTAATGAGTAGATGCACACCCCTTTAAGATTTAAAGTACAGGTGACCGTGCCATGTCATTTTTTTATTACTGTTACTCTATACTACTTGAGATGTGGGATGAAGATACCTACAGAAAATCTTTTATTGTACTGGCATGTTTTTATCAATTCTGCATTTTTTCGTTTTTCCATATGAAACTGAGAATTTTTCTTTCAAGGTCTGTAAAGAGTTGTGTTGGTATTTTGATTGGAATTGCATTGAGTCTGTAGATTTCTTTTGGTAGAGTGGCCATTTTTACTATGTTAATCCTACCAATCCTAGATCATGGGAGATCTTTCCATCTTCTGATATCTTCCCTGAATTTTTTTTCATACAAGTCTTCATTTGCTTGATTAGAGTCACACCAAGGTACTTTATGTTATCTGTGGCAATTGTGAAGGGGTGTTTTTTCCCTAATTTCTTGCTGAGCCTCTTTCTCTTTTGTATACAGGAGGGATTCAGATTTTTTTTCAAATTTAATTTTGTATCTAGGCACTTTGCTGAAGGTGTTTATCAGCTATAGGAGTTCCCTGTTTGAATATTTAGGGTCATTCATGTGTATTATCACATCATCTACAACACAAGCTGGACTGGATGTGGAGAAATGGGAACACTCCTATATTGCTGATGGGAATGTAAACTTGTACAGCCACTTTGGAAATCTGGTGCTTTCTCAGAAATTTATGAATAGTATTACTTCAACATTTATTTATACCACCCCTGGGCATATATTCAGTATATTATCAACCATACAAGGACATTTGCTCAACTATACTCATAATAGCATTTTTTTTATAATAGCCAGAATCTGAAAACAACCTAGATGTACCACAGCTGAGGAATGGATACAGAATTTGTAGTACATTTACACAATGCAATTCTACTCAGCAGTTAAAAACAAGGAAATCAGCAGGCGAATGGATGCAACTAGAAAAGATCATCCTGAGTGAGGTATCCAGAAGCAGAAAGACACTCATGGTATATACTCACTTATTAGTGGATATTAGTTGTATAATACAGGATTAAAAATACTAAAATCTATAGTTCTAATTGAGCTAAACAACAGGGAGGATCCTAGGAAAGATGTTTAATCCTCATTCAGAAGGGCAAATGGGATAGACATTGGTAATGGGAGAAGACAGGGAACAGGGCAGGAACCTACCAGAGAGGGCCTCTGAAATAATATACATAGCAAAGTATTGAAACAGATGGTTAGACTCATAGCCAAATGTTGAGCATAGAGCATGGACTCAAAAGAAAGATTCAGGAGATAGAAAGACCTGGATGGGAAAGGCACACCACAAGAAGGCCAACTGAACCAAAAATATGGGCCCAGGGGTTCCTGTTCGAAACAAGGACCATGCATAAAGAACACCTAGAACCCCTGCTCAGATGTAGCCCATAAGTATCTGTCTCCTTGTGAGTTCCCTATTAAGGGTAACAGGGGATGTCTTTGACATGAACTCAGTGGATGGCTCAGGAGTAGGATCAACTACTCCTGGGAGGGGCAGCCTTTCCAAGACACAGAGGAAAAAGGTGTAGCCATTCCTGTTGAGACCTGATAAGGTAGGCAAGAATATGATAGGGGAGGAAGACTTCCCCTATCAGTGGACTTGGGGAGGGGCATGTGTGAAGAAGGAGGAGGGAAAGTGGGATTAGGAGGGGAGGAGGGAGGAGTTTATGGGGGGATATAAAGTAAATAAAGTGAAATTAATAAAAGTTTAAAATGAACAAAAAAAAAAAAACTTCAGCAAATTAAAATGAGAACTATATTAAAATTTTGAAAATGCATGCGAGAATTATAGGACATCAAAATCCAAATGTACCAGTGAGTGAATTTTTTTGGCCATCTAACTTTTGGAATGTACTCTTAAATGTACAATTAAGAGAAGTCCCTTGGATAAAATGAGTGTCTCTTGGAGAAACCTACACTTTCATTTGCAAGTGCTTAACAATTAGAGATAAGGTTTGGGACAAACCCAGGTGTGCACTTCTAATTCAGCTTTATAACCACATCTGGTGCAGAATATTAAAAGGCCTAGTGCATGCTGCCTCAGTATCTCACAATTTATATATGCTTCAGTCATCTTAATTTATAGTACTTTCTTCTTTGGTATCCTCTATCCTTTCTCTCTGTTACACTCTTTTGGCTGAATTACAATGACCATGGAGGGCATGAATTTGATGGAAAATTTCCATTTCTACTTGAGTCTTCTGAGGTCTCTCACTGAATATCTATTTTCTCTACGGGTCTCTGAATTTGTTTCCATCAGCTGCAGGAGGAAGCTTCTTTGATGATGGAAGAACAAGACCCTGGTCTATGAGTATAGCAGAATGGTGTCAATGGGCATTTTATTTCTTTTAGTAGAACGTAGTATTTGCTTTTTCCTTAGAACCCTGGGCTATGTAATTTCTATTTCTTGATCAATAATCCAGTGTCAGGTGTAGATTGCATCATGTGAAGTGGACCTTAAGTCAAACTATAGATTGATTATTTACTCCTACAACTCTTGCACTGATATGTCTTACAGGTAGGACTATGTTATAGTTCAAAAATTTGGTAGCTGGGTTAGTGCTTATATTTTTCCACTTGTAGTTGCAGAGTACTTCCCATATCAAAATTGCTAGAATGTAAGTGTGAAGGTTATATGTAGGCACAAGCTTTATTTATCTATATTCCACTTAGTAAGTGTTGTCTTCAGCAAGAGGGCATTGCATTCAATTGTGGAAAGCTGCCTATAGTCTTGGCAAAAGCCTGTATTGTTTTGGCATTACAATCACACTACTCTGTCCAATACCTTAGTAAAATGTAACCTATTACAAGTACTGGGTGCTTTATTTAGTGACAAGAGATTTCCAGTTTGGACTTTCCTGTTATGTGGTGATTTCATTTATATTGGCTTCTTACATGTATGTATTTTAGAAAGTTTCTATTGCATTAGGATTCCACTGTACCAAAAAAATGACCCTTAATTTTACCTGTCTTTTCTCATGTTACCTTTTCATTGCCCTCTTCCTTTCCCAATCCCCTTCAATTCTATCTTTTTAGCCCACTTTCCACTTCTACCAAGTATTTTATTTCCCTTTCCTATGGAGAAATCTCTGCCTCCCCTAACCTCCAGTTCTTAATCTGTATGTATCCCCTGTGGTATTATGTTCAGTTGCTTGCATATCATACATCTTGCAACTAATATATATGTAAAACAAATACATACCCTATTTCTCTTTTGGGGTCTAGGTTCTCTTACTCTCAGTTACCTGCAAATGTGCATTTACCTTCATGTTTCATGATTTGATTATTTAAATGTCTGAGTAATAGTTGATTACATAAATACACTAGTACTATACCAAAAATAAAAATACACACTGGAAAAACAGATAAAATCTTCACAAATGGTGCTGACTAAACTAGATGCCTATATGTATAAACATGGAAATAGATGCTTATTTTCACTCAAAAGTCACCTCCAAATGGATTAAAACCTCACCAAAGTTCATATACAGTTAAAGTCTTGAGGTCAGCACAGCTATTTGACAAAGATCCAGCACAGCTGAGCTGCATGTTACAATAGCCTTCATGCTATCTTTCAGGCTTGGTCTTGATCTCCACTTGCTACGTTCTTAGAGGGCCTTCAATACATGTACAGCCTAGAGACATTGGAGCAATGGGAAATTTTTTAATGAATCATTTATGCCTTCACCCTGGAATACTGCTTCTAAGCTTCCCCAGAAAAATCCTGAGCATACTGCTCCTCTCATTTTTAGGAGAAATATCAATTATCTGGCCCTACATGAATGTCTTTCTCATGAAAGTTGTAACTCACATAAAAATGGCAGAAAACTCCTTATGAGACTTCAGCTCCAAGGTAGTCTTGCAAAATCTACCCCTGTACTTCCTCAAGAATAAAATAATCAGAATAACATACTCTTAAAAAGGCAAACAAAGTTTCTAGATCCAGGAGAGTTGATAGTATTTGAGATTAAATACCTCATACTGCTGTATCCTCAGGTAAAAACTTGGCATATAAGATTAGGAGCTACATATGGTATGCCCCTCAATGACTAGCTAGAGCTGTACATAAATGGCTGGAGACATTTTCACTTACACTAGGGTCTATAATGATGGACAAAGAATGTTTTGTAAAAATGATTTTAAAAGTGAGATATTAGGACCTCCCTTTCCTAGAAATATCATCTTGCACAGTATCACTGTTGTGTTGTATGACCAAAATAATGAAAGCATATTCATATTTAGCACATAAAAAAAATCTACAAAGATATGAGGTATAGACAATGCATTATGCCAGGAATTGAATAATAACTATTGCTGCTTTGGCCTAAATTGTTTTTCTTGAGGCTGTCCATTAAAATTTGATAATATACTTCTTGGGACAAACCAATATGCCCAAGCTGGATTGAAGATTTTCTATCTATTGCCACTGAATCTGAGAAAGCTTCCAACCTAAGAATGGGCTTTCAGGCTATGGCAAATATGCCTTCAGATTTTCAAAAATATCAGGTTATGGGAATGATGAAGAAAAATATTAGTAAAAGATAAAGTTTATCAATGATGACTAAATTTATGACCAAGAGACAGTTAAAACACCTGTCTGGGGTCAAAAAGGATATAATCTATGTTTTAGAACAATGTGAATCTATCTTTTATTATTTAAGCTATATAAATAAAGAAGTACTCTGACTGCCAGTGAGTCGAGACTCTAAGTTTCCTTGGACAACCATGTCTGACTCATTTCTGCACCACCTTATCCTTCCCTCCTCTATGGAAACTATCTACTGCTGTGGTTGGTCCCCAATCTTTCACAACAATCTTTCTTTTCTTTCACAGTAGGGTGAATACTCACAACTGAAGATCTAGAGCTACATGCTTCATAGTAGATAGGACATATGATATCTGTTTTCTGGATCTGACTTACCTAAATCAATATCATCATTTATATTTCTATCTACTTATGTGCATACCATTTCACTTCTCTATATCAGCTGAAGGATATTTAGGCGTTCCCATTTTGTACCTATTGTGAACAGAATAGCAATGAGCAGCATGGTTGAGAAAATATTTTTGAAGGAAAAATATGCATCCATTGTGCATATGTCAAGGAAAGTTATACGTTGTTCATATGGCAGATTTATTTTTATCATTTTGAAAATTCTACACACTGATTTCTGCTGTGGATGTACAATTTTGCAAGCACACTTTGCCAGAGATCCAGGTTTATGCCTGTCCAACAGAAGATGTCAACTGTCAACCTAATTCTGTTTCCTCCAGAAAAATAAAATACTAAGGGAAAATATATATAGTACCTGTATTATTCATCACAATTACTATTATGAAATTAAAATTTGAATACTTATATTGCCCACAAATTAAAAAGTAACATGTATAACTTACTTAAATGTTTTCTTTTCTTTTTTAATTTTTTATTTTAATTTTATTAATTACACTTTATTCATTTTGTATCCCCCATAAGCCCCTCCCTCCTCCCCTCCAGATCCCACCCTCCCTCCACTTTCTGCATGCATGCCCCTCCCCAAGTCCACTGATAGGTGAGGTCCTCCTCTCCTTCTTTCTGATCTTAGTCTATCAGTTTGCATCAGAAGTGGCTGCATTGTCATCTTCTGTGCCCTTGTAAGGCTGTTCCCCCCTCAGGAGGAGGTGATCAAAGAGCAGGCCAATCAGATTATGTCAGAGGCAGTCTCTCTTCACATTACTATGTAACCCACTTGGACACTGAACTGCCATGGCCTACGTCTGTGCAGGGGTTCTAAGTTATCTCCATGAATAGTCCTTGGTTGGAGTATGAGTCTCTGGGAAGTTCCCTGTGTTCAAATTTTCTGGTTCTGTTGCTCTTCTTGTGGAGTTCCTGTCCTCTCCAGCTCTTACTATTTCCCACTTCTTACATAAAATTCCATTCACTCTGTCCAACAGTTGGCCATCAGGCTCAGCATCTGCTTTGATAGTCTGCAGGGCAGAGGCTTTCAGAGGCCCTCTGTGGCAGGTTCCTAGGTTGTTTCCTGTGTTCTTCTTCTTCTGATGTCCATCCTCTTTGCCTTTCAGAATGGGGATTGAGCATTTTAGTTAGGGTCCTCTCTTTTGCTTAGTTTGTTTAGATGTACAGATTTTAGTGGGTTTATCCTATGTTGTATGTTTATATGAGTGAGTGTATATACTGTGTGTGTCTTTTTGCTTCTGGGACAGCTCAGTCAGGATGATCCTTTCCAGCTCCCACCATTTACCTGCAAATTTCATGATTTCCTTATTTTTCATTGCTGAGTAATACCATTGTATAGATGTACCACAATTTCTGCATCCATTCTTCAGTTGATGGGCATCTGGGCTGTTTCCAGCTTCTGGCTATTACAAATAAAGCTGCTACAAATATGGTTGAGCAAATGTCCTTATTGTGTACTTGCGCCTTCACCACTGCTGGTGGGAATGTAAACCTGTACAACCACTCTGGAAATCAATCTGGTGCTTTCTCAGACAACTAGGAATAGTGCTTCCTCAAGATCCAGCCATACCACTCCTAGGCATATATCCAAAAGAGGCTACAATGTGTTTTCAGAAGTAGTTTCTATTCTGAAATAGTGTATCGATATAAAATTGCTTAAATGGAGAACTCTTTTAGTTATGGTTAGATATACATTTTATATAAACTTACTACGAGTAGGGGTAAATAATTTCATTGAAGACACTAAGGTATTTTATTATAGTCCAGTTATTAGACTTAATGATGGGTGAATCATGGTGCTTGAGAAAGATCCCAAAAATAACAGCAGTGTTAACAGATAAGCACAGAGCCATGCAGGCCAGCGCCAAGCCAAGAGGATCCTCAAAGGACAGGAAGGTCACTGCCATGGGCAGGCCCTTGTTTCTCTCAAGGTTTGGGTACTCTTGAACTCAGCAAGAGATACACTCCTGCTGATCTGTGGGGATAAAGTAAATCAACATCTCAACTCCTACAAGTCACTCCATGTTCAGTCCATGAAGAAAGATTTCCAATGATATTGTATGCATCCTATCACATTTTCTTTTACTATAGTACCAAGAAGGACACTAAACATACATTATTTGTCATTTGAGGTATTGGTTGCCTAAGTTTTTTTTTTTTTTATCTAGATCTATGATTAAAGATGGTGAGTATTTTTGTTTGTGTTTCTCAGTAAATTGTGTCTTATTTATGCTTCATTCTGTCACCCATGTTTATCATTAATTTTTACAATATATTCACTTTGTATCCCAATTGTAGCCCCCTCCTCATCTACTCTATGTCCCGCTATCCCTCCCCCCTCCTCCCTATCCTTCTCCTGTGTCCTCTGATAGGAAAGGTCCTATCAGACCCTAGCTTATCAGGTTCCATTAAGACTCCTGTATCCTCTTCATCTGTGGGCTGACTAGGTTGTCCCACCAGTGAGAAGTGATCAAGAAGCAGGCAACCAAGTTCAGAGACTGTCTCTTCACCCCTTACTAGGGATCCCATATGGAGACTGAGCTGTCTATGGGGCTACATCTGAGCAGGGGGTCTAAGTCCTTTCATGCTCTTTGGTTGATGCATCAGTCTCTGCAGGGCCCCAGGACCCAAATTTTTTTGCTTTATTGGTCTTCTTGTGTGACTCCTGACCCCTTTAGGTCCTTCTGTCTCCCACTTCTTCAATAAGACTTTTTGTGTTCTATACAAAATTTTGCTGTGGGTCTCTCCATCTGCTTCAATCACCTGTTGAGTGGAGTCACTTAGTGTACATCCGTGGAAGGCTCCTATCCTGTTCTCTCTCTTCTATGGGTTCTGGCATCTATCCTGTTTTCTTTTCTGAATGAGAATTAAGCATCTTCCCTATGTTTCTCCTTGTCTTTAGCTTTTTAAAGTCTGTAGATTTTAGTATGTCCAATCTATATTATATGGGTAATGTCCACTTATAAGTGAATATATACCATCCATGTATTTCTGCTTCTGGGATACATCACTCAGGGTGATCTTTTTTATTTCCATCCATTTGTCTGCAAATTTAATGATTTTCTTGTTTTTAATACCTGAGTAGTATTTCCTTGTGTAAATGTACCACAATTTCTGTATCCATTCCCCATTGAGGGACATCTAGTTTGATTCCAGATTCTGGCTATTATGAATAAAGCTGTTATTGTCATAGTTGAGCAAATGCCCTTGTTGTATGGTTGAGCATCTTTCTGATATATGTCTAGGAGTTGTTTAGCTGAGTCTTGGGATAGCAGTATTCCCAGTTTTTCTGAGAAAGCACCAGACTGATTTCTGAAGCAGTTGTACAAGTTTACATTCTCACCAGCAATGGAGGAGGGTTGTCCTTTCTGCACATCTTCTCCAGCATGTGTTGTCCCCTTGAGTTTTTGATCTTAGCCATTCTGATGGGTGTGAGGGGAATCTCAGAGTCATTTTGATTTTCATTTCTCAGATTTTTAAGGATGTTGAGCATTTTTAAGTGTTTCTACACCATTCAATATTCCTCTGTTGAGAATTTCTGTTTAGCTCTGTACCCAATTTTTTATTGGATTATTTGATTTGTTGGGTTCTTTTTATATTCTGGTATTAGCCTTCTGTCAGATGCAGAGTTGGTGAAGATCCTTTCCCAGTCTGTAAGCCACCATTTTGTTCTGCTGAAAATGTCCTTTGTTTTAGAGAAGCTTTTCAGTTTCATGAGGTCCCATTTATTGATTGTTTATCTTAGAGCCTGTGCTGCTGGTGTTCTGTTCAGGAAGTTGTCTCCTGTGCCAATGTGCTCAAGATCTCTCCTCAATTTTTTTAAATAACAGATTAAGAGTGTTAGTTTTATATTGAGGTATTTGATCCACAAGGACTTTACTTTTGTGCAAGGTGATAAGTATGGATCTATTTGTATCTTTCTATATGTGGACATCCAGTTAGACAAGCACCATTGGTTGAAGATGTTCTTTTTCCATTGAATGGTTTTAGCTTCTTTGTCAAAAAATCAGGTGTTTTAGGTGTGTGGGTTTATTTCTGGTTCTTTGATTCAATTCCACTGATCCACCAGTATGTTTCTATGCCAATACCACACTTTTTTTACTGTTTCTCTGTAGTACAGCCAGGATGATACCTCCAGAAGTTTTTGTCTTATTTTGTTTTTTTGTTTGTTTGTTTGTTTGTTTTTAACAGGGAAGATCCGGAGATATTTTATTTAACCAATTCACTGTATAGTTAATTTAACTTATTCTGGATTTTTTTTATGTATTTGACAAACACTGTGTGTTTATTTGTGCCAAATTTGTATTTAAAATATTTCTCTTTGTGTTGAGATTTCACAACAGCCATATCTGTCCACCCGTTTTAAAATGAAAATTTGTGTTCATGACAGTGACGTTTTGATGGGGGCCATTGCAGGAATGGCCTTGATTGATTATTTTAACTATTTCTTTTTGTGTTTTTATGTGATGTTGAGAATTGTTCTTTCAAGGTTTGTATGTCCATTTTGATGCATTATTCCTACTTTTGATCCATTTTTCAGATTCCTACTGTCCATGATAATGGGAGATTGTTCCATCTTATGATATTTTCTTCAATTTGTTTCTTCAAAGACTTGAAGTTTTTTATACAGATTTTTTACTTGATTGATTAGTCACACCAGTGCACTTTATGTTATTTGTGGCTATTGCAAGGTTGTTGTTTTTTTTTTTTCCTAATTTCTTTTCAGCCTTCTTGTCTTTTGTATACAAGAGGGCTTCAATATTTTTTAGTAACTTTGTATCCAGCCACTTTGCTGAAGGTGTTTATCAGCTGTAGTAGTTCTCTGGTAGAATTTTTAGGGTTACTCATGTAACCTATCATATCATCAACCGTGAATAGTGATAGTTTGACTTCTTCCTTTCTGCTTTGTATCCCCTTGATTTCCTTTAGTTGTTTTACTGCTCTAGCTAGAACTTCCAGTACTATGTTGAAGAGAAAGGAGAGAGGGGAAAACTTAACTTGTCTCTGATTTCAGTGGGATTGATTTAAATTGATTTCCATTTAGTTTGATGTTTGCTATACGCTTGTTGTTTATTATCTTTACTGTGTTTAGGTGTGTGCCTTTTATCTCTGATATCTCCAAGACTTTAAATATTAATTGAGCTTGTATTTTATTAAATGCTTTTCAGCATCTATTGAGATGATCATGTGGTTTTCATTTTTCAGTTTGTTTATGTGGTGGATTGCACTGATGGATTTCTGTATATTGTACCTCCCCTGCATACCTAGAATGAAGCCTACTTGCTCATGGTAGATGAGATCTTTGTTGTTTCCTTGGATTCATTTTGTGAGTATTGTATTGAGTATTTTGGTTTCAATATTCATAAGAGAGAAAGGGTCTGAAATTAACTTTCTTAGTGTATCCATGCCTTTCAGTTATCTTTTGTGAGGTTTAGGTATCAAGGTGAATGTGGCCTCATAGAATGAGTTTTCTAATGTTCCTTCTTTTTGTGTTTTGTGAAATTGTTTGAAGAGTACTGGCGTTACCTCTTCTTTGAAGGTCTGGTAGAATCCTCAACTGAAACCATCAGGCTCTGGGCTTTGTTTGACAGGGAGACTTTTGATGACTGCTTCTATTTCATTAGGGCATATAGGTCTATTAATTTAGTTACCTGATCCAGATTCAACTTCGATTAGTGGAATCTAGCAAGAAAATATTCCATTTCATTTAGATTTCCAAATTTTGTGGCCTATAGATTTTTAAGGTAAAAACCTAATGAATATTTGAATTTCCTCAGTGTCTGTAATTATACCCCCTTTGGTTTTCTGATTTTGCTGATTTGTATAGTGTCTCCCTGTGTTTTAGATAGGCTAAAGGTTTTTCTATCTTTGTCATTTTCTCCAAGAACCAGCTCTTGCTTTTGTTTATTCTTCGAATTGCTTTCTTTCTTTCTAATTTATTGATTTCTGCCCTAGGTTTCATTATTTCTAGCCATCTACTCCTCTTGTGTATGTCTGCTTCCTTTTGACTAGGTCTTTCACATGTGTTGTTATGTTGATTTGATTTGAGAAGGCACTTACTTCTATGAACTTTCCTCTTAGAATTACTTTCATTATGTCTCATTAGTTTGGGTAAGTTGTGTCTTCATTTTTGTTAAATTCTAGAAAGTCTAATTAGTTTATTTCTTCCATAATCCAGCTGTCATTGAGTAGAATTCAGTTTCCATGCATATACAGGCTGTTTACTATTTTTTGTTACTATTGAGGTCTAGTTTTAGACCATGTTGTTCTAATATGATACAAGGGATTATATTGGTATAATGTTCTTTTGTTGGAATGTATACAATTTACCCTTCTTCATTCAAATGGTGATTTCTCTCCTCCACTGTCTGGTTTCATTCCAGATATTGCATTGTGATGCTTCTTCTAAGCATTACAGGTCTCAAGTTTGCATAAACATGCCACCATTTGTTCTCTATATTGTCAATTAAAACAACCAGCCCCAATACTGAGTAATGGAGAGGATAAGGTGAGACATCCTGGTCCAGAGTGGGAGTAAGAGGAAGGAGACAGGAGAGGAGAGGAGGAGAATCTGCAGGAGAGGTATTGGCACCACATGTAGAAATGAACTGGAACTAAAATATCACAAAACGGAAGTATGATGGGTGAATCTGAATGGTAGGAAACTCTGCGGGCTTGGAGGTTTAGGATGAAGTAACTGTTGGCCAAAATTGTGCTCTAGGTTAATTAATTAAATCCTAGTCTCTCTGTGGTGATTTGGTTATACAGCTGTTTAGGAATAACCACTGCTTAACTAAAAGATTTATCAATAGTAAATATTAGGTTCAGGAGACCATTGCCCCCAGGGGCGAGACGTGCTCCATGCCAATTGACTAACTCCATGTTTTCCTCCACTTTTGGAAGTCATTTAAGGTTCTTAAATTATTTTTTTCCATTTTTTTTGAAATTTTTCATCAATTACACTTTATTCATTTTGCATCCCCCCATAAGCCCCTCCCTCCTCCCCTCCCAATCTCACCCTCCCTCCTCCCTCTGCTTGCATGCCACTCCCCAAGTCCACTAATAGGGGAGGTTCTCCTCTCCTTTCTGATCTTAGTCTTTCAGTTCACATCAAAAGTGGCTATATTGTCCTCTACTATGGCCTGGTAAGGCTGCTCCCCCCCAGAGGGAGGTGATCAAAGAGCAGGCCAATCAGATTATGTCAGAGGCAGTCCCTCTTCACATTACTATGTAACCCAATTGGACTCTGAACTGCCCTGGGCTACATCTGTGCAGGGGTTCTGGGTTATCTCCATGAATAGTCCTTGGTTGGAGTATGAGTCTCTGGGAAGTTCCCTGTGTTCAAATTTTCTTGTTCTGTTGCTCTCCTTGTGGAGACCCTGTCCTCTCCAGCTCTTACTATTTCCCAGTTCTTACCTAAAATTCCATTCACTCTGCCCAACAGTTGCCCAACAGGCTCAGCATCTGCTTTGATAGTCTGAAGGGCAGAGGCTTTCAGAGGCCCTCTGTGGTAGGTTCCTAGGTTGTTTCCTGTTTTCTTCTTCTTCTGATGTCCATCCTCTTTGCCTTTCTGGATGGGGATTGGGCATTTTAGTTAGGGTCCTCTCTCTTGCTTAGTTTCTTTAGATGCACAGGTTTTAGTGGGTTTGTCCTATGTTGTATGTCTATATGAGTGAGTATATACCATGTGTGTCTTTTTGCTTCTGGGACAACTCACTCAGGATGATCCTTTCCAGATCCCACCATTTACCTGCAAATTTCATTATTTCCTTATTTTTCATTGCTGAGTAATATTCCATTGTGTAGATGTACCACAATTTCTGCATCCATTCTTCAGTTGAGGGGCATCTGGGTTGTTTCCAGCTTCTGGCTATTACAAATAAAGCTGCTACAAATATGGTTGAGCAAATGCCCTTTTTGTGTACTTGAGCCTCTTTTGGATATATGCCCAGCACCACTGCTAATTCTGGAACTGATGCAGGATATTCCAATGAGGGGGTTAAGGCTTCTCATAATATTTCCTATAAGCCCACACCTGTTTGTTTATATCCCCCATTTTTATTCATTATTAGCCAGATAGAGCCAAGTAATTGTGGTAATGATACTTGCTTTTTTGCCCAATGCTGGAATGCTAGTGAATTTAGGTATGCCCTGGTTACTCACATGCCTCACTGGGTGCCTGTGCCCGTTGATGCCCCTCACGCTATGACTCTCTTCAGACAGGAAAGGGATCTTGGAACTACAGCCACCATTGTTACTACCATCTCATTGGCGGCTGTTGGAGCTACCACCGGGGCATTAGCCATGAGTCATACTGGGCAGACTGCTCAGACCCTGAATAATCATTTAGCCAATGTAGCTCATGCCTTAGTTGTACATAAAGGAATTAATGCTCAACTAAAAGGAAGCTTGATGGTGTTCAATCAGAGGATTGACCTGGTGCAGGAGCAAATTGATACCCTATGGCAAAACACTCAACTTGGCTGTCAATGAAAATATGCTAGACTTTGAGTCACTAGCATACAACATGAGAATTTTTCCTGTGCTGCAAATCTGTCTAAACAATTGTCAAGCTATATTTTAGGTAATTGGACTGGAGAATTCGATACTACGATGGAGCAGCTGAGAGTGGCCATTGTCACAGTAAATTCTACCAGAGTGGACACAGGACTAGCCACAGGATTATCATCATAGATTGCTGCAGCCATGAATCATCTGAAGGAATGGGCGGGCATGGGAGCGTTAGCAGGCCTTCTGGTGTTGGTCTCCTTGGTTTGCCTGTGGTATATATGCAAGATTAGAGTCTCACAACAGTGTGATGCAGCCATGATCATTCAGGCCTTTACAGCCATTGAAGCAGGACATTCTCCCCAAGCATGGTTGGATACCATAAAAAGCTAAAATGTTACGCTCAGGATGCGAGGCGAAGCACTGCACTCAGGGTCAGCCTCTTCCGACCCAGAGAAGAGCATGTCTGATTGCATGCGGTTTGATGCCCTAGGTCCCGCCTCTGAGAAAAAGGTATTGGACGGGTCTGATGCTCTTTGGGTGGATGACACCTAAATGAACATCAGTACAAAGTCCCAATTTATTTCTAACATCAGAGATCAGACCTCTACTCTTGCCTGATGCGTCTAAAACAAAAAGGGGGAACTGTAGAGAGCTGCGGAATGCTATGCCTTAAAGATGGAGCTGGTTTCTGCCTTCCACCTTCCCGATGGTGAGTGCTCTCTGTCACGAACAATTCCACATTTGGCTAAGGCTGAGGATCTGGCTTGCTTCCATGTGTGTGGATCTATCTGCATTGCCCACGTGGCACGCCTGGGCTGGCTACCCAGAGGCTATTTAAGCTGTGGGCTGGCTTTCCCCAGAGTCAGATGATTGTTCAAGGTTCCTGAATAAACTACATTGAAAAAAAATAGTAAATATTAATAATCTACAACAAATGGCAACCAACTAATCTAAGTATCCACACCCTTTAAATCCTACTTTAATTTAATTTGGTGGGGAGAGGAATAAGCTCTCAGCGATACAACCCAAACTTTAAACCTAAAAACCCCAGATAAATTACTGGCACTTTAAGAGAGACTCTTAAACATGCCTCAGAGCAAAAGACAGCCTACTGTGGGCAGACCTGAGACTGAACAAAACTGGTTGCCACTACAGTCTAACAGGATGAGAGAAATATTAAAACAGACTTCTTTGAGCTTGGCTGATAATCTCTTCTACGGTTTTAAGATAGAAATAAAGGAAAGTTTAGAAATTATGACTATGGTTACATTCCTATTCCTCAATTTAACTTTAACAATCGATTTAGCCTTTTATGTCTTTTCAAATACAAAGGCTTTAGAAAAGATACTGGAACAACACAAAAAACAAGTAGAACAATATGAAGAAAAAAATGAAGGTTGGAAATAGGACATAAAACAAAGAGATACAAAAACTTACATACAGAACATGATAAATAACAGGAAAAGAGGGCAGAGGTTTTAGAAAAGATACTGGAAAACACAAGAATAACTAGAATAATATAAAGAAAAAATTAAAAGTTAGGAGCAAGGCATAAAACAAGACATACAAGAGATTATTGAACAAAACAAACAAAAGAGAGATAAGTGTGAAATATGGGTACTGACCTTAAAAGAAGAGTTTAGAATACTAAGTAAAGAAAATACTCAGGCAGAGGCAAAAGATAATAATAAAGAAAGCCAAACAAAGGTGGTTAGAAAACAAATGTTAGCTTATTTAGTCAGTGTACAACAGAGACACGCAGAAGATGATCACCCACAGAATTACCATGAGGCTGAAGTGGAAGTGCTAGACCTGTGGAAGTGCTAGACCTGAGGTGGATATTCAATTCCAAGGAGTTGGAACTTTATCTAAAGTGAAACAAAGTGTTAGATGGCTTAAATGTACAGGAACAGAAGGGCAAATAAGAAAACTAAGACCATATGTGGCTGAGATAGCCATAAACTTATGGAGAAGAGATCTGTTACAACAATGGAAGACCCAGATTAACATCCCTCCACGTTATGAGACAAAAAAACAGGTAATACTCCTGATAAAGAAGCTAAAATTATTTTAAAATGCCATCAAAAACAGTTTCAGACTGTCTAGGCTGTCCATCAACAAAATACAGCAGAGGCCATTTTTTCAACTGCTTGTTGGAAAGCCACTGCTAATAAAATTCCCACAGCCTTGCCACTAAGGTGGTTGGCTGACAAACCTATTTGGATTGAACAATGGTCTATGAGTAAAGAAAAATTACTGGCACTAGAACAGCTAGTCCTGGAACAACTGGAGGCTCAGCATATAGAGGAGTCCAACAGCCCTTGGAATTCTCTGGTATTTGTCATCAAAAAGAAATCTGACAAATGGAGGATGTTAACAGATCTAAGAGCAATTAACAAAATTATTCAGCCAATCAGGTCATTACAATTCGGAATCCCATTGCCTTCCTTGTTACCTAAGGAATGGCCTATTATAGTGATTGATTTAAAGGATTGCTTTTTCACAATTCCTTTACATGAACATGATAGGGAAAGGTGTGCTTTCTCAGGACCCAAGCTGTCCAATAAAGAGATATCACTAGACGTTCTTACCACAAAGGATGTTGAACAGTCCTAATTTATGCCAATATTTTGTACAACAGCTGTTTGAGATAATCCATAAGCAGATTTCTCAATCCATAATTTACCACTATATGGATGATATCTTATTGTCTGATTCAGATAGAAAAACATTAGAAAATATTTTTGATGAAATAAATAGAACTTTGCCTTGTTGGGGTTTAGAGATTGAGCCTGAAAAAGTACAAAAAGGAGATTCTATTAATTACCTAGGATACAAAATGGGTCTACAAAAAACTCGACCACAAAAAGTATAAATTAGAAGAACCCAATTAAAACTCTCAATGATTTTCAAAAATTGCTGTGAGATATTAACTGGCTATAACCTACATTTGGTTTAGCTACTCAAGAGCTAAATAACTTATTTCAAAACTTACAGGATGATAAGGACTTTAAAAGTCCAAGAATGTTATCAACTGAAGATGAAAATGAATTGGCTCAGGCAAAAAGGAAATTACAAGATGCATATATAGACCATATTGATCCAAAGAGGGCCTTTATTTTGGTTATCTTTCTTTCCAATCATTCTCCCACAGGATTTTTTTTAATTTCTTATTTAACTTTTATTAATTACACTTTATTCATTTTGTATCCCCCCATAAGCCCCTCCCTCCTCCCCTCCCAGTCCCCCCTTTCTGGAAGCATGCCCCTCCCCAAGTCCACTGATAGGGGAGGTCCTCCTCTCCTTCTTTCTGATCTTAGTCTATCAGTTTTCATTAGAAGTTGCTGCATTGTCAGGGTTCTAGGTTATCTCCATAAAATGTCCTTGGTTGGAGTATGAGTCTCTGGGAAGTTCCCTGTGTTCAAATTTTCTTGTTCTGTTGCTCTCCTTGTGGAGTTCCTGTACTCTCCAACTCTTACTATTTCCCACTTCTTACATAAAATTCCATTCACTCTGCCCGACATTTGCCCATCAGGCTCAGCATCTGCTTTGACAGTCTGCACGGCAGAGGCTTTCAGAGGCCCTCTGTGGCAGGTTCCTAGGTTGTTTCCTGTTTTCTTCTTCTTCTGATGTCCATCCTCTTTGCCACAGGAATTCTAATGCAGAAGGTGGACTGTGTCTTAGAATGGATATTTTTGGCACACAAACAAAATAAAAAATTAAAAACCTATATAGAAAAGTTCCTGAATTGGTCCTAAAAGGAAAAATGAGACTTCATCAGTTGGCTGGAACAGATCCAGCTGAAATTGTGGTGCCCTTTAAATTGTGGTGCTGAGATTGTATCGTTATGGGCAGAGAACGGATATTGGCAAAGAGCTTGTTGTGAGTTTTTGGGAGAAATCTGCAACAGATACCCAAAAATCAAGTCACTTCAGTTTATAAAAAGAAACAATTGGATTCTTCCTCATATAATAAAAGGAACTCCAAATTTTGGAGCTCCCACATTTTATATGCATGCCAATAAATCAAAAAGGGCAGGTTGTAAGTCAGAAAACCTGAGTAAAGTGGTGGAGAGTCCTTATGATTCAGATCAAAAATCAGAATTATATGTAATTCTCTTGGTGTTATCAAATTTTCAAGAATCTCTTAATATAGTCACTGACTCTCAATATGCAGAAAGAGTTGTTCTACATAGAAACTTCTGATGTAATTCAGGATAATTTGGACTTAACTTCACTGTTTCTTCAATTACAATGAGTAATCAGAAATAGAAATAATCCATTGTATATAACATAAATCAGATCTTTTATGGGTCCACTAGAGCCGCTAGCACAAGAAAATGATGAAATTGAACAACTATTGACAGGAAGCATGTTAGAGGCCTCAGAATTTCATTTAAAAAACACCATGTTAACCACAAAGGTTTAAAAAGAGTTTTCTGTCACTTGGCAAAAGCCAAAGAAATTGTGTAAAAATGTCACACTTGTTCTTTCTGTATATAACTAAACTCAACTACCTGCAGGAAGTAACCCTAATGGTAAACAAAGAAATGAAACTTGGAAATCACTTGTTTTGTTTTATTTTATAGAGTTTGGTAAACTGATATATGTGCACCATACTATAGACACGTATTCTGGGTTCCAATGAGCAAAAGCCATAAGTTCTGATAAGGCTGATTCAGTTATTATGCATTTATTAGAAGTGATGGAAGTTATGGTTATTCCTATACAAATTAAGACTGATAATGCTACAGCACATGTCTCTAATAAAGTGGAAAGGTTTTTTACATATTATAAGATAAAACATGTAACAGGAATACCTCATAATCCTGCTGGTCAAGCAGTCATTGAAAAATCGAATCTTTAAGGGACATGCTTAACAAACAGAGAGGGGTATTAAAACACCACAGAGATAGATTACATAATGATTCATTGACCTTAAATTTCTTAAATGTTAATAAACAACAAACAACAGCTGCACAAAGACACTGGGTTATAGAAAAAAAAAACCTGCTGAATTATTTCAGCCTATATATTTCAAAGATACCCCAACTTCACAATGGACAGTAGGGAATGTGTTACACTGGGGAAGAGGTTTTGCATATGTTCATACAGGAGAAGAGAAATTATAGGTTCTTTAAAAGTAAGAAAAATCAGATTTCACAGAGGAAGACCACCTGAAGACTTTGGTCACACATAAGAAGAGAGAAATCAAGAAGACCAAACAAAATAGGTAATATAAATTGATAATCCCTTCACATGGGAACAACTCTAAAACTGACCGAGACATAAAAAAATGTCTCTAGTGGAATTTCAGCAGTGCATGGCCAACAATTCCTTGGCTACAATAGCCTCAATATTTATTATGCCATTCTTTTAATTGGCATTGATAAAATTGGTTCATGGTTTAATTTTATTCTGAACATCTCATTCATTTATAATTTTAGAACTGTATAATGCTTGTGAGAAATTATATGTTTGCAGAACAAAAGGAGTGAATACTGGAGATGCTGGACCAAACCTGACAGAATCCTCCTTCCAGCATGCTGAGACATTGACACATCTGTTTCAGTATCGTGCATGTTTCAGAATTCTGCTTGTTCCTGCCTCAACTGCTTCAATTGCTGTTTCTCATCATGGCCTGCTCACAAATCTTAATTGGTCCAGCATTTTAGACTGTTCTAAATAGGACTTTTATTAACTTTTATTATTTTCTCAACATTCAAAGACTGGACCACAAATATTGCTTGCTTAATTAAACATTTTTCCAATTTTCTTTGGGCCCCCAAAAGGATTTATGCATGTCCAAAATGTCAGCTAGAAGAATGATGTCTAATTATCCTTAAGGGGGAGGGGTTGGGTAGGTTTTTGGTTGTTTTCTGTGGCTACAAGTGTTTATTGTCATTGGAAGATGTTTATAAAGTACTAATTGTCTTATTCAGAGTGAAACTGTTATGCCCAGTTCAGGAACCCCAAAAGACCAGGATATACTCTGTTGTAAATACATGAGGTTTTTAAAATTGTATATGTGTTCAGACATGGGACACAAACTTCCTATGGACACAGGAGAGGAATGTAGCCCTGAGATCTAGGAAAGCAAGGTTTTTATGGGGCAAAACTGCAAGCAGGGACTTACATGCTTTGGCATTACATGATTGGGTAAGGGAAATTGACTTTTGAAATGATTGGTCCACTTTAGGCATCAAGACTTCAAACAGTTCTGGCCTGGTCCTATGGGCTGGTTTCCTAGCAACTGTATAATTAGTGGGCAGGAAAGAATGCAGTAAGGCTAATTTGTCCCCTCAGGGCATTAAGGCTAGTTCTTCCTGGAAGGTGGGTGGCTGGATGTGTCTTCACCTAGCTAGCCTTCCTTCAGGCTTTTGCTTTAAACTTTAAAAGAATACTTGATTTTCAAGTCTTTGGGCTCTCAAACCCACTAAGAATTTCTTGTTAAGGAGATTTAAAAAAATGAGATAAAATGAAGGTTCAAATCTTTCGTCCATCTGTTTTTTTTTTTTTTGTTGTTGTTGTTGTTTTTTCTTTCTATAAACTCTATTGTGTGCCTTTCTTGTGAAAGGAACCTTGCAATATGCCAGCCGGCCTGGCTCTGATTTTTTTTTTTTATTTCAATATTATTATTATTATTATTATGGGATTTTGAGACAGAGTTTCTCTGTGTAACACTGGCTGTCTTGGACTTTCTCTGGCCTCGAACTCAAAGATATTCACCTGCCTCTGCCTCCCAAGTGCTGGGATTAAAAGTGTGTGCCAACATGCTTGGCAGGACTTTTCTATAGCCTGGTTGAAGTCATACTATGTGAATTATAACATGTCCAGAGTTGTGAGTGTAAAGAGCTGTCAGGGGACACAAGCCCTTGTTTTAGGAGACAGGGTTTCACTGTGTGGCCTTGCATATCCTGGACTTGATTTGTAAACCCAGATGACCTGGAACTCACACCTCTTCTTGCCTCACTGAGGGTCACAGACATGTGACACCACAGCTGGCTTTTTGTTATAATCCTTAAAAATTATTTATAATCTCCGTCTCCCTTCCCAAGACCAGGCCTGTTTTGACTGGGAGAATCAGCACTCCCTAAAAGAAAGGGGGCCAGGGACCCCAGGATTCCTCTTTTCAGTGAGCAAGGACTGGCTAGGCCCTGGCTGAGCAGGAGAATTTAAAGTGGACACATTTAACCTGGGACTATGTAAATTTATGGCTGGGGCTGAGGGTGCGATAAACTAGCTTTACTTACTAATGGAGGGTTGTGCTTTTTTCCCCTCTCCTAAGTAGTATAAATAACACCTGTTTGTTTGTTTGTTTTTATGTGTATGAGTGTTTTGCCTGCATGAACAGGTGTGCCTGTGTAGCAAGTGAATGCCTGGTGCCTGAAGAGGCCAGAAGAGCGAGCAATATCCCCTGGAACTGGAGTTACAGATGAGGTGAGCTACCAGGTGGTGGGAAACAAGTCTGGTCCTTTTCAAGAACAAGTGCTTTTAACCCCTGAGCCATCTCTGTAACCCCTGAACTATAAAAGGCATCCATGATCTCATACTCAGTGTTGTGGCATATTGGTAAAAATCCTCTCATGGTATTGACTGTAAGTCTAGAAGGCAGTCACTGAAATTTCTGGGATCCTGTGATACTCTGCAGCCAGCATGACCTCGCCCCCAGTGCTATGGGGGTTAGTAAGGAAAGTGGCCAACACACTGCAGAACACCACCACACTGGGTGTCAGAAGCCTGGCTTCTGTAAATATGTAAATCTCTAGCCAGTAAAGTGATAGTGGACACTCCTCAGTGACTGGAAGCCGGGTATCCCAGGATACAGTAGAAAGCAGGAGTTATGTCCTTGTTGGATATGGCAGTTGTCATGGCCTGAGAGCATAGATTTGGGTCACTCCAAATTCCATGTTCCAAAGTGGAGGGAGTCCCATAAAATATTTATACTATCAGAACAGCCATAAATGCTCTTCAGTTAGACCTTAGAAATGTGGATTATGACAAAACATACAAAACTCAGCTATGAGACTTCAATGCCATCAGGTGAAATTCTTAACATTGGGCCTGCCAGACGCTTGTGTTCTAGTTAGCACCACCCTACAGGTATTCATCAGTCCTAGGATACTAGGTCCAACAAAGAGGCTGGCAAGGAATGGCTAGTAGGGGCTGAAGAGGGCCAAGACAAATTGTTATTAGGCTCTGGACACACCCTCTCCACCTCACTCCAGTTCTGATTGGTCGGTCAGATCTATCCACATGTTTCCTCTGTGGGAATTCTCTTTCCTATGATGAGGTAGGTGTTCAGGTTCAGGGTTTGCAAATCTGTCAACGTGGGAGAGACATTCCCACCGAACTCCACAGACAACAAGTCAAATCCAAGAGCAAATGAGAAGGACAGACAGGTGACTGATACCAGAAACCGCCTCAGTTTCCAGAATTATAGAAAGATCCACAAATACACATATAGCAGTATTCTTTCTCTGTCTGTCTGTCTCTACCTCTCTGTCTCCCTTTCTTTCTCTCTCTCTCTCAAACATATACACCCCAAATGAATCATGAACAGAGTCTCAGAGTGTCTTGCTGGGTAATGCAGACGACTGTGCTGTGGTGGCCAATAAAGAATAAATAGTAGAGGAAGCAGTAGCAGCAGATAATCAAGGGAAGGCTTAGAATTCTGGGATTGCCCTTGACAATGGCCAGGAAAGGCTTAGTACTTCACAAATTTATTTAAACTACAGCAGTGATAGCAAAGAAGCACAGAGATGCACCAAACCCTAGACCAGAAAACCCTAAATGGCAGGCCATATCATTAGTTTGGGGAGGTGGATTTATGTCACGGGCACACACTTTCGTATTTCATAAAGAGGAAATTGTCAGGCTCCAATCTTCCAGAAATCAATAAAATGGTTGAAGTGCCTAATGTTATTAATAAAAGGAGCAAAGAAAAAACATGAGGGAAACATGGGTGCAGAGATACAGATATTTGCTCAAACAGAAATACCATGAAATCGTGAAACTAGAAGCCATATGCATACAAAAGAACTGAACATATATTGTTGCCTTGAAAACCCACAAATATGCCTTTGAGTTTTTCTGTTGCCATTTGTTGCTGCTCATGGGGCTAACCAGTTAGTCTGGTTTGTGGGCCCTTGGAGAAAACTAACTTTAAAACATTATTATTATTATTATTATTATTATTATTATTATTATTATTTAAAGGGGTAGTGAGTGTTCTTTTTGGAGGGAGGGGAACTTTGTTGATGATCCATGGTGTATTTCTTTTTTTTCTTTGAAAATTTATTATTTGTAGAGTATTTTGTCTGCATACCAGAAAGAGGAGCCAGATCTCACTATAGATGGTGTGAAGCCACCACGTGGGTGCTGGAAATCGAACTCGGGATCTTTGGAAGAGAAACCTGCACTCTTAAGCTCTGTGACATCTCTCCAGCCCCCTTGTTTATTATTATTTTATTTTTTAAATTTTTATTGATTCATTTTACATCCCTGTCATAGACCCCTCCCTCCTCTCCTCCTTGTCCTACTCTCCCTGTTTCCCCTATCACCCCTCACCTGGCTCCTCAGAGAAGGGGATCACCCCCCTCCCTTGTGTCCACCCACCCATGCCACCAAATCAAGTCGCATCAGGGCTCAGTGCATCCTCTTCCCCTGTGGCATGGCAAGGTAGCCCCAACAGGGGAATGTGATAGAAAAGCTAGCTTGTGGGTCAGGGTGCATTCATATGTGTGTTGGTCCTGATGTGTTTACAAGACCTTGTTACCCTCGTGTCCTTCATCCCCTCTGGCGCTTACACTCTGAACACAGAGTTCCTTGAGCCCTTGGGGGAGGGAGTTGCTGGAGACATTTCATTTAGGGTGGAATGGTCCAAGGCCCCTCACTGTGTGCGAATCTACTCGATGTGGATCTCTGTATTTGTTCCCATCTGCTGCAGGAGGAAGTCTTCTATGATGGCCTAGCAAGGCACCAATCTGTGAGTATGGCTGTGCTCCTTTAGCACAACTGTAGCATTTACATTTTTCTGATGTCCATGGCCTGTGTAGGTTCAGGCTCCTGGCCACCCAAGCCATGTTGGATCAAGGTTCCTTTTCATGAAGTGGGCCTCCTGAAACTCAACCAGATATTAATTGGTCACTTCCATGAAATTTGTGCCACAAGCACACCAACAAATCTTATAGGCAGGTTACCATTGGATAGTGAAGGGTGTATGGCTGAGTTGGTGTGTACTTTCCTCTTTAGGTGGACTTTGGTGAATGTTAAGTGGAACACGAGCATCCACAAGCATGCATGCCATGTCTTCAAGGTCTTATGTATTGTTGAAAAAGGGGGCGCTTGAGAATAACTATAAATTATGTTCCAAGAATCTGACACTGTGGAAATTCAACTTTCAGGAGTTAGCATGGCTCCTCTTCATTTTCCTAGTTCCTCCTGTACCCTGTTATTTTCAGGTATTTCAGACCGAACAAAAAGCAAATTTTCAGGCTGGAAATGGACTGTAGTTTTCAGGTTAGATATAGCAGTAGCATAAAATTTGGTCAGTGGTGAACTATACTTATCTGTGTGCATTATTATAAATATCTAGATTGCAATATGTTTATATTCAAGAATGGACTTACATGTAGTACAGGGATTTTATGTAGATAATTCACAGTATGATTGCTTAAAACTCTTCAAAAATTTACTGTTATTTCATTCACTTCCTTCTTTTATATTTATCCTCCTTCATAATTAGAGTACCTCCCCTGGTTTATCCCAATCAGATCAATTGTACCTGCCATTGTATTGGTTATCCACCATGCCTTCTTGTTTCTACAGTTATTCCATGATGAATACTCACAAACCAACATTTGGAGCTAGATGCCCCAAAGTAGAGAATAAAAGATATTTGTCTTCTGGATATGGGTTACCTAAATTATGTTTTTTTTTACTTACATCTATTTATATGTATGATATTTATCATGTTAAACATATTTATGACTTTCCATTTCCTACCTATTGTGAACAGAATAGCAATGAAGGTTACTGAGCAAGTATTGTAGAGTGGGATGTCAAGTCATTTTTAAGTATGTCAAGGAAAAGAAAGCAGAGTCAGGTAGCAAATTGATAATTTCTCTTGAGAAAATTCTCTACTCTGATTTCTGGAATGGCTCAACTGTTTAAAAGACACACCACCAACCCCTTTCCAGAAATTGATTTTCATGCTTGGTCTATAGAAGAATCTCAGATATCACCTAAAGCCCTGTATATAACAGGGCTAAAAACTCCCTAAAATAACAAAGAAAACAAGTATTTGTTCATGTACTATTTATCTCAATTGCTTTCATGTAATTACATTTTGAATATATATATATTGTCCAAAAATTAATAAATAACATGCATAACTTACTAAAATGTGTTTTCAGCAGCAGCTTCTATTCTAAAATGGATTGTGATTGTTCGACAAAGTGAGGGGATCTTATTTCTGTTTAAATATACATTTAAGAAAAAAGTTTCTGAAAAGTGGGTAAATAATTTAATTTCAGTATACTAATGGGTTTTATTAGAAAAAAGAAAACTAATACATCAAAATGATAATTTTTATTTGCTATTTTTTGTTTTTAATACATCTCAAAGAGTTTTTATCGGGTCTTAAGAGAATAATGTAGCACTTAGGGAAGAAGATGCACCCCAGCAGCCCTGCACTAGAGGCCAATATGGAGAAGACCTCCACAGCCATGACGGCTTTGCCCTTGGTGCTCTGGTAGACAGGGATGAAGATGACCAGACACTGAGGAAGACCAGCATGCTGAATGTCAGGAACTTGGCCTCATTGAATGTGTCAGGCAGGTTCCTTACCAGGAAAGCCACAGTGAAGCTGCCTAAGGCCAGGGTCCCTAAGTAAGCCAGCACACAGTAGAAGGCAGTGACTGAGCCCTTATTGCATAAAATGATGACATGAGCATGTTCAGAGTGTTCATCTGTGTCAATATAAGGAGGTGAGGTTCCCAGCCAGACTGCAGAGAGAATAAGTTGGATCAGGACACAGATAGGGATGACAGCATTATAGATGCCTGAGACAAACAACCTTCTCATTGTTCTCCCTGGTTTCATGACCCTAAAGGCCAGAATTACAGTTATAGTTTTTGCCAAAATGGTGGAAATAGCCAAGGTGAACACAAGTGCAAATGTTATTTGTTGCAGTATGCAGGAGACATTGTTTGGGCGTCCAATGAAGAGAAAGGAACAGAGGAAGCAGAGGAGGATGGAGATGAGCAGGGTGTAGCTGAGAGTCCTGTTATTGGCCTTAACAATGGCTGATTCTCGGTGTTTGAGAAAGACTCCCAAAACTGCAAGGGTGCTGACAGAGAAGCACATAGCTGTGCATGCCAGCACCATGCCCAGAGGATCCTCAAATGAAAGGAAGGTCACTGCCTTGGGCAGACAGTTGTTTCTCTCAGGGTTTGGGTACTCATGACTTGGGCAAGTGATGCAATCCTGTTGGTCTGTATGGAGAAATTGGATCAACATTTCACCTTATATAAATATCTATTTGTTGCACATTTAAAGTGTTTTCCAGTGATGTGTGTATTCTGGTATATTCTGCTTCCTGTTACTGCCAAGTACATAAAATAATTTTTTTATAATTCACATTTTTACTGTTTATCTTGTTTAATCAAAAATAAGCTTTCTTCTCAGCAGCTTATCACTGTTTCTCAAGGACAGTAAAATCTATTTTACTTGTATTCAGATAAAGAAATATTGTCAAGTGAGCCTTCAAATCTTTTTTTTTTACACGTTGAGTTTCTAAGTATGTGTACATTGTATTTTGGTGACATCAATGTATAAAAATACACTTCATTGTTTCCATCATCATGGGTTCTTCTCATTTTTCTTGTTACTCACTGTTTCAGTGGATATTTGTTATCCCACTCCTATAATTTTTCTAAGGTAATATGGGAATAAGTTAGGTCTCACCTCCATGACCTATGGAAACAGTTCTGATTTGGTGATAAATATACAGCCCTTGCATCAATAAACTCCAGCTATAATCTCAGACCAATAATTACCTATATCAGCTGTGGAAGTTTCAAATAAATTTCTATAGTCTTTGACATCCTTTGACTCAGGACAGGACTCTTTGTCTTTCATTATTAATTCCAGAATAATCCTGGGAATTGTTCTAATTTTCACTCTTGTTCTTCCAGTAATATTCTGAAGACTGAAAAATGACCTGTATGTCATAAATACCATAAATCTACAAAATGTTTTATCACAAAGGGGAATGACAGAGCCATATTCACTGAAATTGTTGAGAGTCATTTGCCAGTATAGTTGCTTGGTGCTATTCCAGCAAAGCTGAGAGATTGTTATAATCATTGTTCTATCTCTAACTTCTGTTTTTTTAATTTGTTTGCTTTGTTTGTTTGTTTGGTTTTTCTGTTTTGTTTGATTCAATTTCTGTTCTTTTTTTTCTACATAAAATTATGTCTGAGTCTTTTTTTTTTTTCCTACAGGTATTTTTAATTATTTATAGTTTATTCACTTTTAATATCTTAACTTTCTGCACCCTTGCTCATGCCCTCCACACCTTCCCAAACTCATATACTCCCATACCCCTCCCAAGTCTGTTGATATGGAGGTCTTCCTCCTCTTTCCTCTAACCCTAGCCTATCAGGTCTCATCAGAGCTGGCTGCATTGTAAGGGGAACATGAATGCCTCTGAATTAAACTCAGTGGCTGGCTCTTTGATCACCTCCCTCCTGAACAGGGGAGCAGCCTTACCAGGTCATAGAGGAAGACAATGCAGCCAGCCCTGATGAGACCTGAGCTTTATGAAAATACTAAACTTAACTTTATCTGTCCACTGTTTGAAAATCCTCTTTATGCCCTGGATATTGTTAAGCAGAGTTAAGCAGATAGAGAGATGAGACCATTATTTCAGGAGTTTTCTTGGGGTATGTGCCCCAAACAGTATATTGGTGCAGGGTAAACAAAGGCAATATGCATACCCTGAGAGGCCTGGAGATTCATGTATAGGTTTAAGATATTTTATTATAGGCTTAGAGCTCCTGAAAATGTAGTTTAAAGATAGAAGGTCACAGAGGATACACTCCTGATGGAATAAAACTTAGTAAATAAGATAGATTGACTTAAGTAAACTTTTTTCTAGTTTGTAGCATAAATAATGATACATATAGTAAAGAAGATATTTCTTTGTATTTGCTATGCATAAAAAGACCAGTTAAAGTGTTTTGTTTTTGTTTTTCTTTTTGTTTTTTTTTGTTTGTTTCTCTGGACTGCACTCATACTGAAAACAATACCAGCCTAAAAGCAGGCTTTCACATATTAAAGGAGACATTCTTTAGATTCTTTAAACTAGAGTTATAGGGCTAATAATGATAATCAAATATATTTTGTGTGCACTTTTAAATTGTAACTGAACTTTTATCCCTTGATAATGAAAAAAATCAAACACCCATTCTCTACCACTTGTATAATCATTAATCTGTGTTTGTACTGTGAAACTTGTACAAACAAGAAGAGCCTTTTCAACAATAAGTCAGAGCCAAAGAAAGGTCTTAATGTTATAAGTCAGCTGCTAGATTCCACTGACCACATCAGCTGACTAACCCCCTCTCATCATTGACCCGTCATCATCTGCTCTCTGGAGTGCCCTGTAGGCAAAAACCTCTCCTTTCCATGCTTGGGATTGCCCCACAGAAAGGCTCCTGCCACAAGCTCACAGAGAATGAACTGC
This sequence comes from Meriones psammophilus, assembly GCA_036365155.1. NCBI lineage: Eukaryota > Metazoa > Chordata > Mammalia > Rodentia > Muridae > Meriones > Meriones psammophilus. The sequence continues at coordinate 9,914 of JAEOAE010003499.1, read as the reverse complement.
CAACAGTAAAGCATGCATGGGACAGATATGGGATTTCTGCATATATATAACATTTGTGCAGCTTTGTCTTTATGGGGACACCTAAGAGCAAGACCAAACTTTCTCTGACTCTTGTGTCCTAATTTGACTGCCTTGTGTAGCCTCAATAACAGAAGTTGTGCTTATTCTTCTTGAAACTTTATATGCCAAGGCTGGTTGATACCCATGGGGGTCTTCTTTTTTTTGAAAGAAAGGGAGGAGGGTACATTTGGTGGGGAGGTGAGGTGAGAGGGAGGGTCTGAGAGGATAGGTGTGAGCAGATGCTGTGATAGTACACAAATTAATTAATAATATATTAAAAAGAAATAATAACTTTGTAATAGAAATGAGTGAAACAGAAACAAAGAACACAATACATATAATTAACCAAAGGAAGATCTGTCTCTTTCTGAAGATAAAGAAAACTGACAGACCTATATCTCAAGTAAATTAAGGAAAAAATAGAGTACTCAAATTAACAGAATCAGAAATTACAGAAAAACTTTACTACAGAATTCAACGAAATTCAGAACATTCTAAGGAAATATGTTTAAAACATACTATATTCTAGTCAGCTTAAAAGAAGTATCCCAGAAGGAGAAAGACAAACATGGAATATACTCGCTTATATAGACCTAAAAGATAGGATAAACATAATGAAATCTAAAGAAGATAATCAAGAAAGCAGACATGGGGTATGATGATCTATCCTCCTTTAGAAAGACAAATGGGATGTGCATTGAACGTATGGCGGGAGTCTATCGCAGAAAGCATCTGAAAGACTCTACCTAGCAGTGCTCCAAAATAGATACTAAGACTCACAACCAAACCTTCGGCAAAGTGCAGGGAATCATATGAAAGAAGGGGAGTTTGATGTGGAGAGGATAGGAACTCCACAAGGACCAAACGTATCTGGACACAGGGTCTTTTCTGAGATGGACACTCAACCAAAGTCCATGAGAGGATAAAACCTAGAACCTCTGCTCAGATGTGACCCGTGATAGCTCAGTAATCAATTGGTTTCCCATAGTAAGGGGAACAAGGACTATTTCTAACATGAACTCAATGACTGGCTCTTTGACCTCCCCACCTCCCAAGGGAGGAGCAGTACTGTTAGGCCACAGAGGAGGACTTTGCAGCCAGTCCGGAAAATACCTAACAAAAGCGAGTCATATGAAAGGAGAGGAGGTCCTCCCCTATTAGTGGACTTGGAAAGGGACAGGGAGGAGATGAGGGAGGGAGGGTGGGATTGGGGAGGGAATGAGGGATACATCTGGGATACAGAATCAACAAAATGTAACTAATGAGAAAAATAAAATTATGGAAAAAAAAGATTAAAAAAAAAAGAATTCTACTCCTTTACATCACAGCTTTATGATGAAGTGCTACTCAACAAGTATGTTATTTCCAAACTACACAAAATTAACTCCAAATGAATTTTATACCTAAATGTTAAATGCCAATATCAGAACTTGGAGAAGGCACTAGAGGCCTCTCTGAGTTTGCATCCTACCAAGGGCATTTCTACATTCAAGCCCATGCTGCAAATACTTTGCGAACATGCATCCCCATAATAGGTAAGGAGGTGGCCTCCAGAGCCCAGTCTTCTCCAAGCAACTTTTAAGTTTTGCTCTTTCATTTTATTAGCAAAGTTTAAATAACTTCACATTCCCAAGCTTGCAGCACTATCTCCCACCGAACCCCCAGAAATATTTTCCTAATTATCTGTTAACTGCTTAAATTTACTGTTACCGGAAAAGAGGTGTCTAAATTGTAAAAATATATCACCTACAAAGCCCTCACCTCACTATGAACAGAGGTCTCATTTCTTTGTTCCCTTATCACCTTGAACTCCGAACCAAACCTCTAGAGGGAAAAATTCAGACCTTGGATTCCAGATCTAATGTTTTGGAAAATAGTTAAAGGCCTTGAACCCAGGTGTCCTGGATCAGCACATTCTCTGACAAACTCCCTTGCTTAACCCACAATTTTAATTTTGATTGGATGACCCCCACACTCACCAAGGGCACCTAGCTTTGTGGATTTTACCTTTTAAAAATACAACAAAGCGGGGGGGGGAGCAAGATGGCGGCGCTGGGAGAGCACCGCGTCTAAGAAGTAGGACAGCACTCTCCGTGCAGCGACCAGGAGATTGAACTCTGGGCCCTGAAACTACATCGATCGTGTTTCCCAGGTGAGGGGAGGCTCCCACGGCTTGGGAACCGGTCGGGTCCACTCATGGCTACCCAGCCAAAACTTGGAAAAAATCCCGGGTAAGGGGGCTTTGGGTCTCTGGGCTGGAGCTGCAAGTGTGCAAGTCCCAATAACCTTCCCAGGCTGATCCATAGGCACAAGAGTGCCTGAGACTGGGGGTCCCAGTCACAAGAAAACCCCACGGGGAAGCAAAGTTGCCAGACTGATCACCGGAAAGTCTCTAGGACGGCGGGTACCCACCGCCAACACAACTGAGCTCCTGCCACACAGAGAGCTGTGCGCTCAACTCAGCGGTACGGACAAGGTGCGCACCCCAGTACAACAGGGACTGGGAACCCCTGTCCAGAGAGGACCCCACAGGGAAGGAAGAAACCGTGCTGCTGGGGTCACCTAGGGAAAGTCTAGCAGACTACAGATCGCAAACAGGTGAGTACGCCCAGCCATCACAGATCTGGGCCCAAACAGGGAGCACAGAGTGATTGGAAACTCAACTCCCGGAGACTAGCAGGTGGGCACACACTCTGCCAGCACAGAGGCCTGCTTTGTACCAACTACTCCTTACAGTCAGAACTGTGTGCCCCAAGACACCAAAGCAGTACTCACCCACCACAGATTACCTCTTGGGTTCTGCGGCACAGAGCCCCAACCTCAGACCTACAAAAGACCAGGAACCCTGGGATCAACCCCCAGATACTGCTCTAAGGGGCAACCAGTTATCCCTAACAAAACCAACCAAACTACGGGACACACACAGGTTACAGCAGCTAATCACTAAATTTACATCAAGAAACCCAGAAGGAGGGCAGCTGTCTCCAGGACTTCTCCCGGTGAGAGGAGAGCCCTCTTGACTAATCAGGACCACAGTTACCACCCAGGTATCTATGCCTGAGGTGAGCTGTAGCAACTCCTGAACAACACTGGACATCCAGGGACTATACCCAAAAAGCTGGGAAGGCTTCCTTCAGGAAAAACCATCTTCCTGCCAAAGAGATTCTCTCCACTACAAGAGTCCAGGAACAACCAGAAACTAAATTCAAACAACTAAGATAGACCAATGGGTAGAGGACAGCGTAAAAGATCAACCAACAAAAGCCAGAGCAATATGGCATCTCCAGAACCCAGATATCCAGGGGCAAATAGCACTAGACACCCCACCATAAATGAAATTCAAGGAGATGACCTAACATCTCTGCTCATGAAGAAGATAACAGAGGAAACAAATAAAATACGAAAAGAAATAGAGGAAGCTGCAGCCAAACAGTCTGTGGCCTTTAGAGAGGAAATGCTTAAATCACTGAATGAAATAAAAGAAACAGTGGATTGTTCAAACAAATAGCTGAAAGAATTGATGAAAAAAATGAAAATACAGTCAGACAGGTAAAGGAAACCAACAAAATAGCTCAAGACCTGACGATAGAATTGGAAAAACTAAAAAAAAAAAAAAAAAAAAAAAAAAAAAAAAAAAAAAACACAAATGGAAGAAATTGAGGAAAAAAATTAGGGAAGAAAGCAGGAAATACAGAGGTTAGCATAACCAATAGGCTACAAGATATGGAAGAAAGAATTTCAGGTGTGGAAGATACAATTGAAGAAATAGATGTATCTGTCAAAGAAAATGTTAAATCTAAAAAATTCCTGAGACAGAACGTCCAAGAAATTCAAGACAACATAAAAAGACAAAACCTAAGAATAATAGGAAGAGAGGAAAAAGAAGATTCCCTGCACCAAGGCCCAGAAAATATTTTCAACAAAATCATTGAAGAAAATTTCCCCAACTTAAAGGAGAGGCCAAGAAGAATACAAGAGGCCTATAGAACACCCAATAAATTAGACCAGAAAAGAAAATCCTCTCGCCACATAATAATCAAAACCGTAAGTATACAGAACAAAGAAAAAATACTAAAAGCTGCAAGAGAAAAAGGCCAAGTAACATATAATGGCAAACCCATTAGAATCACACCTGACTTTTCAACAGAGACTATGAAAGCCAGAAGGGTCTGGATGGATATCATGCAGACCCTAAGAGAACACAGATGTCAGCCCAGGCTACTATACCCAGCAAAATTCTCAGTCCTCATAGACGGAGAAAAGAAGAATTTCAATGACAAAAACAATTTTCAACAATACCTACATACAAATCCAGCATTACTTAAGACACTGGAAGGGAAAATACAACCCAAGAAAACTAGCTACACTCAAGAAAACACAGGAAATAAATAACTCCACTACAGTAAAACAAAAAAGCAACCAAGCACACAAATCAGATGACCACAGCCAACATCAAATTCAAAGGATCTAACAGCCACTGGTCATTAATCTCTCTCAATATCAATAAACTTAATTTTCCAATAAAAAGACACAAACTAATAGAATGGATGCGTAAACAAAACCCAGCAATCTGTTGTATACAAGAAAAACACCTAAGACACAAAGATAGACATTACCTGAGGGTAAAGGGATGGAAGACGGCTTTTCAAGCAAATGGACCCAAGAAGCAAGCAGGAGTAGCCATTCTAATATCTGATAAAATAGTCTTTCAACCAAAATTAATTAAAAGAGATGGGGAAGGACACTTCATGCATCAAGGAAAATTCCACCAAGAAGACATCACAATCCTGAACATCTATGCCCCAAATACAAGGGCACCCACATTTGTGAAAGAAACATTGATAAAACTTAAACCACATATCGATCCCCACACACTAATAGTAGGAGACTTCAACACCCCACTCAACAAAGGACAGGTCAACAAAACAGAAATTAAACAAAGAAACAATATCTCTAACAGAGGTAATGAATCAAATGGACCTAACAGACATTTACAGAACCCTACACCCAAACACAAAAGAATTTACCTTCTTCTCAGCACCTCATGGAACCTTCTCCAAAATAGACCACAAAGTTGGTCACAAAGCAAGCCTCAACAAATACAGGAAGATTGAAATAATCCCTTGTATCCTGTCGGATCACCATGGAATAAAGCTGGACCTCAGTAACAACAGAAATAGCAAAAAGCCTACACATACATGGAAACTGAACAACTTGCTACTAAAAGACAGCTGGGTCAAGGAAGAAATAAAGAAAGAAATTAAAATCTTCCTAGAACTCAATGAAAATGAAGACACAACATACCCAAACTTGTGGGACACAATGAAAGCAGTGCTAAGAGGAAAGTTCATAGCACTAAGTGCCTTCAAGAAGAAATTTGAGACAGCGCATTCAAGCAACTTAATGGCTCACTTAAAAACCCTAGAAAAAGAAGAAGCAGACACACCAAGAAGGAGCAGATGGCTGGAAATAATCAAACTCAGGGCTGAAATCAATCAATTAGAAACAAATAAAACAATTCAAAGAATCAATGAAACCAAGAGCTGGTTCTTTGAGAAAATCAACAAGATAGACAAACCCTTAGCCAAGCTAACTAAAAGGCAGAGAGACACCATCCAAATCAACAAAATCAGAAATGAAAAGGGGGACATAACTACAGACACTGAGGAAATCCAAGCAATCATTAGGACTTACTTCAAAAATCTATACAGAACAAAATTTGAAAATTCAAATGAAATGGACAATTTTCTTGATCGATTCCACTTACCAAAGCTAAATCAGGACCAGGTAAATCAATTAAATAGTCCTATATCCCCCAAGGAAATAGAAGCAATCATCGAAAGTCTCCCATCCAAAAAAAGCCCAGGACCTGATGGTTTCAGCACAGAATTCTACCAGACATTTAAAAAAGAGCTAATTCCAATTCTCTTCAAACCATTCCACAAAATCGAAACAGAAGCAACATTACCAAACTCATTCTATGAAGCCACAGTCACCGTGGTACCTAAACCTCACAAAGACCCAACCAAAAAAGAGAACGTCAAGCCAATCTCCCTTATGAACATTGATGCAAAAATACTCAACAAAATTCTCACAAACTGAATACAAGAACACCTCAAAGATATCATCCACCATGACCAAGTAGGATTCATCCCAGGTATGCAGGGGTGGTTCAATATATGGAAATCCATCAATGTGATCCACCATATTAACAAATAGAAAGAAAAAAAAAACACATGATAATCTCCCTAGATGCTGAAAAAGCCTTTGACAAAATCCAACATCCATTCATGTTTAAAGTATTGGAGAGATCAGGGATACAAGGCACATATCTAAACATAGTAAAGGCGATATACAGCAAACCTATAGCCAACATCAAACTGAATGGAGAGAAACTTAAAGCAATCCCACTGAAATCAGGGACAAGACAAGGCTGCCCACTCTCTCCATATCTCTTCAACATAGTTCTGGATGTCCTTGCTAGAGCAATAAGACAGTTGAAGGAGATCAAGGGGATACAAATTGGAAAGGAAGAAGTCAAATTATCACTATTTGCAGATGATATGATAGTATACGTGAGTGACCCCAAAAACTCTACTAGGGAACTCCTACAGCTGATAAACACCTTCAGCAAAGTGGCCGGATACAAAATTAACTCAAAAAAATCAGTAGCCCTCCTATATACAAAAGACAAAAGGGCTGAGAAAGAAATTAGGGAAACAACACCCTTCACAATAGCTACAAATGACATAAGGTACCTCAGAGTAACCCTAACCAAGGAAGTCAAAGACTTGTATGAAAAAAATTTCAAATCTCTGAAGAAAGAATTAGAAGAAGATAAGAGAAGATGGAAAGATCTCCCATGCTCATGGCTTGGCATGATTAACATAGTAAAAATGGACATCTTACCAAAAGCAAACTACAGATTCAATGCAATGCCATCAAATTACCAACCCAATTCTCTACAGACCTGGAAAGAAAAATTCTCAACTTCATATGGAATAACAAGAAACCCAGAATTGCTAAAACAATCCTCTACAATAAAAGATCCTCTGGAGGTATCTCCATCCCTGATCTTAAGTTGTACGATAGAGCAACAGTTTTAAAAACTGCATGGTACTGGCATAGAAACAGAATGGTGGATCAATGGAACCGAACAGAGGACCCAGAAATAAACCCACACACTTATGGACACCTGATCTTTGACAAAGGCGCCAAAACCATACAATGGAAAAAAGATAGCATCTTCAACAAATGGTGCTGGTCCAACTGGATGTCTACATGTAGAAAAATGAAAATAGATCCATAATTATCACCCTGCACAAAACTGAAGTCCAAGTGGATCAAAGACCTCAACATAAAACCAGACACAATAAATCGGCTTGAAAAAAAAGTGGGAAATGCCCTAGAACTCATTGGTACAGGGGAAAACTTCCTGAACAGAACACCAACAGCACAGGCTCTAAGAGCAACAATCAATAAATGGGACCTCATGAAACTGAAAAGCTTCTGCAAAGCAAAGGACACCGTCATCAAAACAAAGTGACCGCCTACAGATTGGGAAAGAATCTTCACCAACCCTTTATCTGATAGAGGACTCATATCCAGTATATATAAAGAACTAAAGAAGCTGAAAAGCAGCAAACCAAGTAATCCACTTAAAAAATGGGGAACAGAGCTAAACAGAACTCTCTGTAGAGGAATATCGAATGGCAGAGAAGCACTTAAAGAAATGCTCAACCTCATTAGCCATTAGGGAAATGCAAATAAAAACAACACTGAGATTTCACCTTATACCCATCAGAATGGCCAAGATCAAAAACTCAAGTGAGAACACATGCTGGAGAGGTTGTGGAGAAAGGGGAACCCTTCTCCACTGCTGGTGGGAATGTAAACTTGTACAACCACTCTGGAAATCAATCTGGTGCTTTCTCAGACAACTAGGAATAGTGCTTCCTCAAGATCCAGCCATACCACTCCTGGGCATATATCCAAAAGAGGCTCAAGTACACAAAAAGGACATTTGCTCAACCATGTTTGTAGCAGCTTTATTTGTAATAGCCATAAGCTGGAAACAACCCAGTTGCCCCTCAACTGACGAATGGATACAGAAATTTTGGTACATCTACACAATGGAATATTACTCAGCAATGAAAAATAAGGAAATCATGAAATTTGCAGGTAAATGGTGGGATCTGGAAAGGATCATCCTGAGTGAGTTGTCCTTTTTGTTTTCTTGCCAGGAAAAGTTTGAATATGTTTCTCCCCTCTCCTCTTTTTTGTTCCTGTCCCCTTCCATTCCTGCCTTCCTTGCTCAGTGTGAATTTACAAACATTGCACTTGAATGGATGCAATTCTGATTCTGCGAAAGCATTGCTAAAAGGACCCCTGAAGCCTCACTTCTAAACCTTAAACCCCAAATGCATTCTAGCTATTTCTTTTTCTTGCAGTGGTGATTAAGTAATGCAAATCATTTTCTGGGGGGGGTAGATACCCAGACATGGTGAATTCCTCATCTACCCCTCCCCGTTCCCCATGCTTTTGTCCTTTAGCACTTTGGGGAGCACATTGACAGAGGTTCCCCACCCATGAAAACCACAATCATACATGTGCTTTCTAAGATTTTCTAACAATATTTTTCTAGTTGCCAGTCTGAGACCTCGCCTAAAAAATAATCAGCTTGGTTCTCAGGTGACAATCTCTTAAGTGCAGCCAGGCTAATAAGGCAAGTGCCAAAGCACTCAGATGGGTACTCTTGGCACATTGCCAGGACACTGGCACAGACCAAGGAGCCCAGTGGAGTCAAGCCTTCCCCATTTGGGTTTGGTTCACTTCCTTATTGAAGCCACCTAAGGCTCAAAAAAAAAGTTTGATGGATTGGAGGTCTAGCTCAGTTGATAAGAGGCAGAGCAGAAGGATCAGACATTCAAAGTCATCTTATAACTGTTTAGTTTCAGGCAAGACTAGGCTACAGGGAACCCTATCCAAATAATAATAATATTAATAACCACAATATGTTTTATCTAAGAGCATATTTGGCGATCATTGTTCGAAGCCAGAGCTAACCTCAAGTCACCTATTTTCCTCAGAGAGGAAGCAAGGACGCAATGAGGTCCAGCCTGGCAGGATTTTCTGCACACAGAACCCTCAAGACTGGTAGAGGCTGGAGAGAGGAGTTCATCTTATGAGACATGTCCTGGCTGTGAGCCAACATCTGGCTGTCCTTGACTTGGATAGACTGGACCAGGGAAATGAAAGTAAGACCTGATGTGGCTCAGGCCCAGCTGGAAGTTCATGACAGGTAGGTCACATCCTCAGAGAGACTGACAGAGGGTGCATTGACAGTTAATCCAGCGATGAAGTGAAAGGAAGGGCGAAGAAAGGACAGAAGCCAGACAAACTATAGTGAAGATGGTGCAGACAAACCACCAACTTAGTGGGGCTGCTGCATTGACTGTCATGGGACCCAGAAGGCCCTAATGAGGGCCAGTTCATCAAGATGTAGCCCTTTCTATATCTATATCTCAAGCCCCTACCGAAGCAAAACCTGGAATCTGTCCCTGCCCCAGGTGGAACTCAGAACTCCTCTTCTAGGAAGATTCCCAGAATAAGTTACCTCAGTGCAGCCATCCCCCAGGTTCAATGTCCATGGTTTATTCTGGAGAGTGATAACTGGGCTGAGCCAGCAGTGCTCAACCCAGGCCTTGCTTTGAGCAATGTCCATGGGACACAGTGGCCAGCTGGCTTTGTGTGTGGTCTCAGATCTGGTAGGAATGCTGGAGATCTGCTGGCCAGGATATGAATCAGACAGAGCTTATCTGTGTCCAGATCACTAAGACTTGAGGCTAGCAGCT
>JAEOAE010001309.1:0-253051 GCA_036365155.1 Meriones psammophilus | reverse complement strand
TACAGTCTTTCAGATGCTCTCAGTAGACTCCTGTCATACGTTCAAAGCACATCCCATCTGTCTTTCTAAACGAAGATTGATCATCTTACCCCATGTCCACTCAATTGATTATCTTTTTTAGGTGTATAGATTTCATTATGTTTATCATATCTTATAGGTCTATATAAGTGAGTATATCCCATGTTTGTCTTTCTCCTTCTGGGATATTTCACTCAGAATGATCTTTTCTAGATCCCACCATTTGCCTGCAAATTTCATGATTTCTTCCTTTTTGATTGCTGAGTAGTATTCCATTGTATAAAAATACCACAATTTCTGTACCCATTCATCCGTTGATGGACATCTGGGTTGTTTCCAGGTTCTGGCTATTACAAATAGAGCTGCTATAAAGATGGTTGAGCAAGTGTCCTTTTTGTGTACTTGAACAAACTTTGGTATATACCTAGCAGTGGTATAGCTGGGTCTGGAGGAAGCACTATTCCTAATTGTCTTAGAAAGCGCCAGATAGCTTTCCAGAGTGGTTGTACCAGTTTACATTCCCACCAGCAGTGGAGGAGGGCTCCCCTTTCTCCACAACCTCTCCAGCATGTGTTGTCGCTTGAGTTTTTCATCTTGGCCATTCTGATGGGTGTAAGGTGATATCTCAGTGTCGTTTTGATTTGCATTTCCCTGATGGCTAATGAGGATGAGCATTTCTTTAAGTGTTTCTCTGCCATTCGATATTCCTCTGTCGAGAATTCTCTGTTTAGCTCTGTTCCCCATTTTTTAATTGGATTACTTGGATTGCTGCTTTTCAGCTTCTTTAGTTCTTTGTATATACTGGATATTAGTCCTCTGTCAGATAAAGGGTTAGTGATTCTTTCCCAATCTGTAGGCAGTCGTTTTGTTTTGATGACGGTATCCTTTGCTTTACAGAAACTTTTCAGTTTCATGAGGTCCCATTTATTGATTGTTGCTCTTAGTGCCTGTGCTGTTCAGGAAGTTGTCTCCTGTGCCAATGAGTTCTAGGCTGTTACCCACTTTTTTTTCCAATTGATTTAGGGTATCTGGTTTTATGTTGAGGTCCTTGATTCACTTTGACTTTAGTTTTGTGCAGGGTGATAAATATGGATCTATTTTCATTTTTCTGCATGTAGACATCCAGTTGGTCCAGCACCATTTGTTGAAGATGCTGTCTTTTTTCCATTGAATGGATTTGGCTTCTTTGTCAAATATCGAATATTCATAGGTGTGTGGATTTATTTCTGGGTCTTCTATGCGGTTCCATTGATCCTCCTTTCTGTTTCTATGCCAATACCATGCAGGTTTTATTACTGTTGCCCTGTAGTACAGCTTGAGATCAGGAATGGAGATACCTTCAGATGATCTGTTGTTGTACAGGATCGTTTTGGAGATTCTGGGTTTTTGTTTCTCCATATGAAGCTGAGAATCTTTTTTTTCAAGGTCTGTAAAGAATTGAGTTGGTATTTTGATGGGAATTGCATTGAATCTGTAGATTGCTTTTGGCAGTATGGCCATTTTCACAATGTTAATCCTACCAATCCATGAGCACGGGAGATCTTTCCATCTTCTGATATCTTCTTCGATTTCTTTCTTCAGAGACTTGAAGTTTTTCTCAAACAGGTCTTTCACTTGCTTGGTTAGAGTCACACCAAGGTACTTTATGTTATTAGTGGCTATTGTGAAGGGTGTTGTTTCCCTAATTTCTTTCTCAGCCTTTTTGTCTTTGGTATATAGGAGGGCTTCTGATTTTTTTGAATTGATTTTGTATCCTGCCACTTTGCTGAAGGTGTTTATCAGCTGAAGGAGTTCTCTGGTTGAATTTTTGGGGTCACTCATGTATACTATCATATCATCTGCAAATAGTGACACTTTGACCTCTTCCTTTCCGATTTGTATCCCCTTGATCTCCTTTAGTTGTCTTATTGCTCTGGCTAGGACTTCAAGTACTATGTTGAAGAGATATGGGGACAATGGACAGCCTTGTCTTGTCCCTGATTTCAGTGGGAATGATTTAAGTTTCTCTCCATTGAGTTTGATGTTGGCTATAGGCTTGCTGTATATTGCCTTTACTATGTTTAAGTATGTCCCTTTGTATCCCTGATCTCTCCAAGACTTTAAACATGAATGGGTGTTGGACTTTGTCAAATGCTTTTTCGGCATCTAAGGAGATGATCATGTGGGTTTTCTCCTTCAGTTTGTTTATGTAGTGGATTACATTGATGGATTTCCGTATGTTGAACCACCCTTGCATGCCTGGGATGAAGCCTACTTGGTCATGGTGGATGATATCTTTGATATGTTCTTGGATTCGGTTTGCAAGTATTTTATTGAGTATTTTTGCGTCAATGTTCATAAGAGAGATAGGCCTGAAGTTCTCTTTTTTTGTTGGGTCTTTGTGTGGTTTAGGTATTAAGGTGACTGTGGCTTCATAGAATGAGTTTGGTAGTGTTCCTTCTGTTTCTATTTTCTGGAATAGCTTGAGGAGAATTGGAGTTAGCACTTCTTTGAAGGTCTTGTAGAATTCTGTGCTGAAGCCATCTGGTCCAGGGCTTTTTTTTGGAGGGGAGACTGTTAATGACTGCTTCGATTTCCTTGGGAGATATAGGGCTATTCAGTCTTTCTACCTGATCTTGACTTAGTTTTGGTAGATGGAATCTTTCAAGAAAATTATCCATTTCATTTAGATTCTCAAATTTTGTGGCATATAGGCTTTTGTAGTATGACCTAATAATTGTTTGGATTTCCTCAATGTCTGTGGTTATGTCCCCATTTTCATTTCTGATTTTGCTGATCTGGATATTTTCTCTCTGCTTTTTAGTTAGTTTGGCTAAGGGTTTGTCTATCTTGGTGATTTTCTCAAAGAACCAGCTTTTTGTTTCATTGATTCTTTGGATAGTTTTATTTGTTTCTAGTTGATTGATTTCAGCCCTTATTTTGATTATTTATAACCGTCTGCTCCTCTTGGGTGTATCTGCTTCTTTTTTTTCTAGAGTTTTCAGTTGGGCCATTAACTTGTTTGTATGTGATGTTACGAATTTCTTCTTGCAGGCACTTAGTGCTATAAATTTTCCTGTGAGCACTGCTTTCAATGTGTCCCATAAATTTGGGTATGTTGTGCCTTCCTTTTCATTGAATTCTAGGAAGTCTTTAATTTCTTTCTTTATTTCTTCCTTAACCCAGCTGTCATTGAGTAGTAAGTTGTTCAGTTTCCATGTGCGTGTCGGCTTTTTGTTGTTTCTGTTGTTGTTGATGTCTAGCTTTAGTCCATGGTGGTCAGATAGTATACAAGGGATTATTTCAATCCTTTTGTATCTGTTGAGGCTTGCTTTGTGTCCCACTATATGGTCTATTTTGGAAAAGGTTCCATGCGGTGCTGAAAAGAAGGTATACTCTTTTGAGTTTGGGTGAAAAGATCTGTAGACGCGTCTATTAGGTCCATTTGATTTAGGGATTCTGTGAGTGCTTTTATTTCCCCATTTGGTGTCTGTCTAGTTGATCTGTCCCTTGGTGAGAGTGGAGGTTGAAGTCTCCCACTATTAAGGTATTAGGATCAATGTATTATTTAAGCTTTAATAATGTTTCATTTACGAATGTTGGTGCTCTTGTATTTGGGGCATAGATATTCAAGATTGTGATGTCCTCTTGGTGGATTTTTCCTTTGATGAAAATATAGTGGCCCTCCTTATCTTTTTGATTAACTTGGGTTGAAAGTCTATTTTATTAGATATTAGGATGGCTACTCCAGCTTGTTTTCTGGAACCATTTGCTTGAAAAACAGTTTTCAGCCCTTTACTCTGAGGTAGTGTTTGTCTTTGTTGCATAGGTGTGTTTCTTGGATGCAACAGAATGTTGGATCCTGTTTCCTTAACCATTCTGTTAGCCTGTGTCTTTTTATTGGTGAGTTGAGTCCATTGATATTGATAGATAATAGTGACCAATGCATGTTAGTTCCTTTTGTAATGGAGTCGATGATCTAACCCTGTTTCATTGCTTGTTTTCTTTTCATTTTTGTTGGGACATTATCTGTATGCCCTGTTTTCTTGGGTGAATTTGTTTTCATTGGATTGGAGTTTTCCTTCTAGTATCTTCTGTAGGGATGGTTTGCTGTGTAGATATTGTGTAAATTTAGTTTTGTCATGGAATATTTTGTTTTCTCCATCTATGTTGATTGAAAGCTTTGCAGGGTATAGTAGTCTGGGTTGACATTTGTGATCTCTTAGAGTCTCCATGATACTTGCCCAGGCCCTTCTGGCTTTCATAGTTTCTGATGAGAAGTCTGGTGTGATTCTGATAGGTCTACCTTCATATGTTACTTGGCCTTTTTCCCTTGCTGCCTTTAATATCTTTTTTCTTGTTCTGTAGATTTAGTGTTTTGACTATGATGTGACGTGATGTGTTTCTTTTCTGGTCTAGTCTATTTGGAGTTCTTCAGGCCTCTTGTATATTTATAGACATCTCTTTCTTTAAGTTGGGAAAATTTTCTTCTATGATTTTCTTGAAAATATTTTCTGGACCTTGGAGTCTGGAGTCTTCTTTTTCGTGAATTCCTATTATTCTTAGATTTTGTCTTTTCATAGCATCCTTGATTTCTTGGATATTTTGTGATTGGAACTTTTCTGATTTTACTTTTTCTTTGAGAGAAGTATCCATTTCTGCAAGTGTGTCTTCAGCTCCAGAGATTTTCTCTTCCATCTCTTGTATTCTGTTGGTGATGCTTACTTTTGTGGTTCCTGATCTTTTCTCCAAGTTCTCCAGCTCAAGGGTTTTCTCCTTTTGTGTTTTCTTTATTGATTCTAATTCTGTTTTCATGCCTTGCACCATTTCTTTCATGTGTTTGAATTTGGATTCCTGTCTCTCTATGGTGGCCTCTATTTCTTTTTTCATTTCCTTCTTATATGCCACTAATTTTTCCTCTACTTGTGAATCTATTTGTTTGGCTATGTTTGCCTGTGTTTCTTTAAGGATATTGTCTATTTCTTCTTTCTTTGTCTCCAATTGACTGGCCATCTCTTTGAAAGACTTGTTCATTTCCTCCTTATGAGCCTCAAATAATTGGGCAAGCATGGCTTTAAAATCATTTTCCTGTGCTTCTGCTGAATTGGAGTATCCATCGATTTTGGGGTTTGCTGGTGAAGTCATGATGTCCTGATTTATCTTGGAAGTGTTCTTTCGCCTACCCCTGGCCATTGGCTTATCTGAAACCTTCCCTGTTTGTTTTTGGATTCTGCAGATCAGACTGGTGCTGTCTCTCTCTGGTATCTGGAGAGTTCTTCAGGAAGCTGAGCACTCTCAGCATGTGCTGAGGACTAGCTGTACCTGTGGGAGGAAAGTACTCAGGCGCAAATGGGGCAAATGCAAGTGTGTGTGTGTGTGTGTGTGTGTGTGTGTGTGTGTGTGTGTGTGTGTGGACGTGTGTCTCGAGGGACAGAGTGATGGCTAATGTTGAACCCTTGAGTGTGTGGGAGAGGCTCTGTACTGTACATGTCGCAGGCACTAATGATGATCGCAGCGCAATTTCTGGCATTAACTGCTTTAACTCCTCAATTAGACCCACAGAGCAGGAACTTCAATGTCCCTAGTGCCCCTCTGTTTCCCAAAGTGGGTATGTGGGTGGGAGGGGGTTTGATGCCTGGCTTCTGTTTTAGAAGGACTCAGGATCTGGGGATCTGCAGATTCTCAAGGGTGCACTCACTTACAGGCAGGTCTCTTGGCAGAGATTGTGGTATCCAGGGCTCTCTGCTCTCTTGTTTGGCCCTGCTTCTTTGATGTGCTCTGCCAGTTCTGTGCTGCTGTCACTGCCAGGTTCTGAGGTCTTGCTGCAGCTGGGGATTTCAGGGTGGTCATATCAGCAGGGATGGGGTAACCAGGCTCTCTGTTCTCTGGTTTGGCCCTGGTTATTCTTAAACTGGAGGGCTATTGTGCCCCGCCAGCTCATTGCTGCTCCGCTGCCAAGTCCCGCTGTAACTGCAGACTGGGTCGCTAGTCCTGATGCTTTCTGGGAAGTCCTGGGGTCTCTTCATTGTGCTCTCCAAGCTTGGGAGGCCCAGCACCTGGTGTGTACAGGTTGTATGACGTTTCTGCCTGGTTTTGGTGAGTATATAGCGTATTCTTTGTCACTGTGGGATTGGGCGGGCCGTACCATCAGTGATGGCGATCCTGTGGAGCTAGTATGGTGTCTAGCAGATTCGCGCCCTGGGAGGATGGTGCAGCAGCCGCGCGAATCTGGGACTCCGGGACATGTACTGCTGGCTTTTGCCTGCTGCTAAAAGGCTTGGGGCTCTGCCTCAGCGGCTGTATACCCCAGGCAGTTCGGTCTGTGCTGAGAAAGATGAGTCTGCTGTGCTGCTGTGCTGAGGAGGAAGGAGGTCGGGGAAGGGAGTACCGCAAGAACAAAGGATCGTTTCTCTCCTTCCCCAAACAAGTCCCCGGGTGGCCCAAGACCAAAGTTTTCTCTTCCTGCAATGTTCCCTGTTTAGAAAGCCTCACCATGGTTTTCCTGGGTTAGAGGTCCTTCCATTCACCAACTCAGAAGTTCAGGTATTCCACCGCTCAGAAACTGTGTGGGCTAGTCGCCATCTTGGCTTGTGTTTACTTTCTTGTATATGTGTATATGCCACAGGTGTGCCTAGTGCCCAAAGATGCCAGAAAGGATCTTATGACCTATAGCTACACATGGTACCAAGGCCACATTGTGGGCACTGAGAACTAATGCTAGTTTTTAATCAAAGGGGTGATTGTGCCTAGATGCCTGAGCATCTCCCCATCCCTCAAACAGACACTTTAACACTGGGAGTACATACAAACAAACTTATTACAATTTTCCAGTACGTATGAAATTGAATCATTACAAAATAAAAGGACATGAAACTCTTACCAACACTCCTAGTGAACACCTTAGTGATTTCCATAACCCACTGCTTCCATGAACAGAAACATGATAAGCACCTATGCATTCAGTAGTCATAGGACACAGACAAGTGACAATTTATCCACACAATGTGCCACAAGAAAACAATTGGTAGATGCAGTTTAAATTCTGAGAGTTTAGTAGCCATTCCGTGAGGTAACTCAGTTGTCAGGAGCTTATTGTGAATAATGTCACAGGAAAAGTCAAATCCTAAGACCTCTAGATTCCTGATTTTGATTTTAAAAAAGTCACTGAGAAAAATGGACTGACTGTACTCTTCGCTCTGACTCTATGGTTTTAGATTAAGATGGAAAAACTATCAAATTTTGCTGCCCATATATTTTGCCATTGAGGAGATTAATAAGGACTCACAACTCCTTCCCAATGTAAGCATGGGTTTCCATGTCTACAATGCCTTTAATTCTAACATAAGAACCTTGCAGGGCCCTCTGATGTTGTTATCTGGAAAGAGTGATTATATCCCTAACTACAAATGCAAAATGCAACACAAAACTCTGGGAATCATTTCGGGAACAAGACCAGAATTTTCTGCTGCTACTGGAACACTTTTGGAGCTCTACAAAGTCCCACAAGTAAGTTGGAAAAGTAGTTATGTTCACAATCACATAGGAAATCTGACCAACAGGAAATAAGCAAGTGCTTTATGTTTACTGTAAGCTGATTTCAAAAACCGGTCAATGAATTACCTTGATAAGGCTATGATTAACAGTGAAAAGAATGTGGTGAAAAAATGAGCAATATGTTCTGAGAATTTCAAAGCAGTATTCATGATTCTATCTCCAAAGGCTGGCAAGGTGTACTGTGGATACTCAGGCTGTAATTGTTCACAAGTCAAACTCTAAAACACAAATATATAACTACCCAATCTAGCATATAAACATCTCATAATTCATAGAGTGGTCAATATATGACATAGAAAACAGAAAGTACAGAACATGTAACTTGGAACATGTAATTTGGAACAATCCTCAAGACCATCACCAGTGAAAATATTCTAAAGAATTTTCATGATCTCCTTCAGGATAGTAGATCTCAGAAGAAAAGTCTTAGAGAATAGTGACTTAGATATAGTCCCACTACTGAATATTGCCAGCCTATACTGAAGCAAAGCATCCATCAGAAGGCATTACTACAAACAGAGAAAGCATTGGGTGAATGTAAGGGCCAGGAATAATTAAGACTACAAAACTCACAATGTAACTCTTATTGTTATCACTCACTTAAACAAATCATATGTGAAGAATGAACCCATTTCCTCTCTCAGGGTGATGACCCCAAATACCTAGAAGAGCAGAATCTCCACTTTTTTTCTTTGCTTCTTCAGGTCACATACAGACCTTTTGATACCAAGCTAAATGACAAAGTTACATTCCCATCCCTTTATCAGATGTCTCCTAAAGAGAGAGGCCTAACCCATGGTGTGATCTCTTTATTGCTGTGCTTTGGCTGGAATTGGGTAGGGATTTTTGTGGTTGATGATCTGAAAGGAAAAGAGTTCCTCTCTCACCTCAAAGCAGAGATGGCAACAGAAGATATCTGTGTGGCTTTTACACAAAAAATCCCTGCTTATTGGAAGCTCGGGTTAAAATATGTTGCTGATTTGGTGGACCTGAACCAACATACACAAGTGAATGTGCAGGTATTCTATGGTGATATAGATGACTTGTTGATATTCTGCCTTGAGAACAGAATATTTTTAGCCAGAGGGAAGGTGTGGATCATGGCAAAGCAACACTTAATACATTTAGATTCTGCAGCAGATGAGTATTATTTGATATACTTTTTCAGAGGAAGTGTATCATTTTCAAAGAAGAGAACTATCCCTGGTTTCAAGAACTTTCTTGAGGATCTTACACCCTCCCAATACCAAGGAGATTTTTATTTCTCTAAATTCTGGATTGACAATTTTCTTTGTTCACTTCCTTCTTTGCCATGTACATCTCTTAAACCCTGCCCAGCAAATATTTCCCTAAAGATTTATCATGAAAAATTTGATCTGATGACCATTTCTGAGTCTAGCTATTCCATATGGAATGCAGTGTATTCCATGGCCCATGCCCTCCATAAAGTGCTGTTGAACAAAACTGAAATGGGATCCATGGAAGACAGAAACACAGACTGGCTTCTACCATTGAAAGTCTCACTCATATGCAAGGGAAGCTCAGGATCTAACTTATTACTAAGTAATTACTGTGGTCAATCCATTAAAACATTTTCATCTTATAATTAAAAGTATAATTTAAAATGGAAAAGCTTCTGTCACAGTGTATGTGTATATGTCTGTAATTATCTTATATGATTTTGGGACAGAAAGCACTGACTTGAAGACAGTAAGTTTGAATGTCTTTTAACAAATGCTTTCATAGTGTGAGATGAAATTCTGTAATATATAAATGTAAAAATAAAGCAAGTTTAATATTAAAATTTATGTGCTTTCATGGAATATGTCAAGTTCCGTGAGGTATAGACATAGTGACCACATCTAAAGCTGCTTTTTCAAATAAAAAGAAATTTAGGTTAATAACACAAGGCCGTAGAAAGAACCTTTCATGGAAAATAAATTGCCTGTTCTAGAGTCATGAGTAACTGAAAAGTAATTGCTTGTACAAATTCTTTATTCTTAATTGCATAAAATGAAGCTAAAACCAAACAGTGCTTCCATCTTAAAGGTTAGAGCATAAACCAGTTAATAAACTGAGACTATATCTCCATGCATTAGAGATAAATGGATGTGTTTGGGTTTTAAACCAACAAGATATAAACAGGAATCATCCACACATATGAGCCTTGATGATCACCTTCAAATAGGGTATCATCAAGAAGACTGTTGAACAAGTAAATTTAACTTTAAATACTATCAAAGACAGATAAACAAAAAAATTCTGAATGTATAGTGTACTATGTAATCTTTGGTATTATGGAAAACAATAATATTTAACATAGACATTGTCACTTTTTCTGAACATGGTCTACCAGAGATGTGATAGTAGATAAGTTTGTATAACCCTTCTCTAGATAACAGAGTACCTAAGCAACAGTTCTATAATACGAGTAGGAATTAGGTAACACAATATTGAATACCATAATTTGAAGTATTAACCTGTTTAATTTGTTAAATATGGAATTAAATCATGCTAGGGGCATGATTCAGCATTTATAAGCATGTGCTTCTCATACAGGTTCCCTCAGTTTGGTTGTCAGCACACATATGGTGTCTCACAACTGTCTTTAATTTCAGCTCCATGGAATCTGACACACTCTTTTTCTTTCTGCAGGAGTCAGATATGCACTTTGTGTACATGTATACACACTTGTAGGCAATAAACAAAAACAAAAATAAAACATATGTAGGAGGCCTGAAGTGGCTTAGTGCTTAGAAGTACTTCATGCTCTTGAAAAGACCCACAATTCCTGTTTTCTAGATAAAAGCTTACAACTATCTGTAACTCCACTTCTGGGGGATCCAGCACCTTCTTCTGGCCTCCAGAGGCACCAGACACATTTGTAGTGCATATTGTAACACAAAGTGTTCATATCAAAGCTGAAAGTCAAATGTTGTGACAGAAAACAAACGAAAGAGAAATGAATGCAGGTAGTGGGTCTCATTTCGGTTTCCTGAATTATAACTGACATAAGGTTTATATATATTTAATGTACATTTTAAATGAATCTAGAGTTTTGCATAAACTCCTAGTAATATTATCTCTTTGTAATCTCATATACATGTATACAAATTTACCTAATTGAAATACACTCATATTCATTGTGTGGCATCAGAAGGGAGATATCTTAATACATATGAATGTGGATTTTCTCTAAAGATTTTGTATTTTGTAATTAGAAATATTTTTTCTGGTGCTGGGGAAAGTTACAGGGCCTTGTTCCCTCTAAGAACATGCTCCACATTTTCCATACCTTATGTTCAGTAGCTCTTGCATTATTTTCATGGGGAGAACTGTTCATCTCACTAAAACTAGTGTGGGGGGACACCTAAACAAACTAAGCCTCTTTAAAAACAAAGCCGAGAGAGAGAGAGAATGGATTTCCCTTAAAGGTCATCAAACAGTAGTTTGTATGGGCCACTCATATCAAATGATGTCTCTCTTCAGCTGCATTCATTTCTGAGTAAATTTAAAGTGACGAATGGTGCTGGAGATGAAATAAGTTTCGATGAGAACAAGAAAATTATGGAAACATATGATATACAAAATTTTGTGGAACATACTGAGCATATTTCATTACTAGTTAAAGTGGGAGAGTTTGTCTTCAAGAGTCCACAAGATCGAGGCTTTTTCATCAATGAAGTTCTGATTAAATGGCCAAGCAACTTCAATCAGGTCTGGAAGTTTTCAATATTTAATTTGTAGAGAAATATTTGTAAAGAGCTACTAAAATTAATTGTGTGATGTCTTTTAGACATCCACTGAGGCCAGGCAAGCCAGCCTGCCAGGGGAAAGTGCTCCAAAAGCAGACAATAGAGTTCATGTTTGAAACAGCCTCCCCTCTCCAACTACACTTGCCAGGCTACCAATATGAAGACCAAACTACTCATTGGCCAACTGTGTGCAGAGGGCCAATGCCCAGACCATGCGTGCTCCTTAGTTGATGTCTCAGTCTCTGTAACCCCCCATGGTTCTTAGTTAGTTGTCTCTGTTAGTCTTATTTTGGGGTTCCTGTCCCTTGCAGGTCCTTACAAAGTTTCCACAAAACCTCTGGAACTCCACCCCATGCTTGGCTGTAAGTCCCAGCATCACCAACCAACCTCTTGATTTAATTAGATCATTTGATTTGCTGATATTTGATTTAAGTTCTTTGTACATTTTGCATATCAGCCCTCTCTGTGATGTAGGATTGGTGAAGATCTTTTCCCAATCTGTAAGCTGCCATTTTGTTCTAAAAACAGTGTTCTTTGATTTACAGAAGCTTTACAGTTTCATGAGATCTCACTTATTAATAGCTGATCTCAGGGCTGTTCTATTGTTGTTCTATTGTCTGCTATGCTAATGAGTTCCAGACTTTTCCTCCATTTTATCTTCTAATAGATTTAGAGTCTCTGGTTTTACTTCAAGGTCTTTGATCCACTTGGCCTTGAGTATGTGCAGGATGATACACACAGGTCTATTTGCATTTTCTACATGCAGACATCTAGTTAGATCTTCAGTTTGGTTCTACTGATCAACCAGTCTGCTTCTGTGCCAATACCATGCATGTTTTATTTTTATTGCTATGTGATATAGCTTGAATCAGGGATTTTGATACTGCCAGAAGTTTTTATTATACAGAATTGTTTTGGTTATCTTGGGCCTTTTATTTTTCCATATAAAGTTAATGGTTGAACTTTCCAGGTCTATAAAGAATTGTGTTGGAATTTAATGGGAATTGCATTGAATCTGTGGATGACTTTTGGCAAGATGGCCATTTGTAGTATGTTAATCCTAACAATCTATGATCATGGGAGTTGTTTCCATCTTCTAAAATCTTCAGTTTCTTGTTTCTAAGACTTGAAGTTCTTGTCATACAGGTCTTTCAATTGCTTTGGTGGAGTTACACCAAGATATTTTATAGTATTTGTAGTTATTATGAAGTGTATTTTTTTTACTTAATTTCTTTCTCAGCCTTATTGTTGTTTGTGTACAGAGAGTCTACTGAATTTTTCAAGTTAATTTTGTATCCAGACACTTCACTGAAATTATTTAGTAGCTGTAGGATTTCACTGGTAGAATCTTGGGGTTATTTATCATCTGCAAATAATGATACTTTTAGTTCTTTTCTTCCTGCTTGTATCCCTTTGATCTCCTTTGTTTTATCGCTTTGGGTAGAAATTCAAGCACTGTATTGAGGAGTTATGGTGCAATTGGCAGCCTTGTCTTGTCCCTAATTTTATCAGGAATGCTTGAAGTTTTTGTCCATTTAACTTGATGTTGGCTATTGGCTTGCTGTATATTGCCTTTATTGTGTTTAGTATGTGTCTTGCCTCCCTGATTGTATGATGTCTCTCTGAAAATTTAAAGTGATTCTTATATTCTATATTCTTAGCTTTATTGTGGTTGTGAGCTTGTGTGTGACTGAGCACATGTACTTGTTAGGGCCACACTCAACACTGGTTATCTTCCTCAGTTGCTCTCCCTTTTATTTTTAAACTGGTTATCTCTCTGAAACCTATGCTATTGTTCTTGCCATATTCAGTGGAAAGCATTTCCTTGACTTTCTCTTGTCTTCATGACCATAAAATTTCTATTACAGGAATATTTTCTACACCCAACTTTTCTTTCTATCCCTCAGCATGATCAGTTCAGGTATTCATGTTCATGTGACAAGAATGTTAAACACTAAATCATCTCTTCAGTCCAATTTGATTATTTTCAGAAATAAACCAGTATTTCAGAATTATGTATATGTACACATATAAACATACATACAAACAAATTCATAATGCTAACTACTTCCTGCAGATAGAATTAGATGAACTGATTTTCAATGTGTGTTCATTCATGCTGCAGTCAATGAATGAGTGTTCATAGGTGTGTAGGTATGTGGGTTTCTATGTGTACACACACAATCATACAAACATATGTAGATATTAACATTTTTTATACATGCATGATTATGCTCAAGCATCCTTTCATTAACACAACTCATACTCAAGTATAACAATAATTTTACAAGTTTGTGAACTAGCATGAACAAGAAATAAACTATGGATTTTGATACAACAAATTTCTGTAACAAATGTATACGAGCTGCTAGATATGTGTGCCAGGAACTGAACTAATATTTCTCTGCAAGAACTGTATGAGCTCTTAACTGCTGAGTCAGTTATCCAGAAGTATATTTCTGTTAATATATTAATAATTATTAGATAGAAAATGAATACAAACAAAGGCAGAAAAGAGGTCTAAGAATAGAAAGAAATGTTTGTTCCTGTCCCACATAATTTTTTAACATATAACAAACTATAGTTCTGCTAGTTTAGTAGTTAATGTGATTAACTAACGTGCAACTGGTAAAAATCCTATATGACAATGTAATTAATGTTTAAAAAGAAAGAACTATTCCTAGCATTGGGAGTTAAGGGTAAAAGTCACAGTAATAGATCATAATTCACCAATGGTCAAACCATCTTTCATGAGAAAACTGAGCTTCCTTTTGCAGCTGAATCAGAGTGCATGGGTATTTCTACATGACTGGAAATGTAAAGGTAGAAATAGATGAGAAAAGAGGGACTGGGTTTCTGTCTGACAGTCCAACTGTTCCATAATTCATATGAAAAATGAGTTCTGGCTTGGTGCCTCACAGGAGAGAATAAATGGACGTTGTGCACATTTCACAAAGGGTAGGAAGAAGTGAGTCACTGATTAGTCACCATAAAGGGATGCTGAACATTTATCATTGGAAAGTGTGCGAACTTCAAACCTCCGTTCTACACTCCCATTTAAACCCTCTGATTTCCTCATGAACACATAGAATTTCCATAGGATATGTGCATTTAAGTTATTTAGCCTAAATTATTTTAAATTAATGTACAATATTGCGACCAGTTTTTCTGTGTTTCCTTCAGACTCCTCAATCTGTATGTTCACAGAGCTTTGGTCCAGGATTCTGGAAAGTTCCACAAGAAGAAAGACCCGTCTGTTGTTTCTCTTGTGTATTTTGTCCAGAGTGGCACATTTCCAACCAGAAAGGTAGAAAAATAATACCTTTCCTCAAACTGCTTGGGAATTCAGAACGGAAAAGCTAAGAAGTGACCATGGTGTCATAATGTAGTGCTCTTCCCTATGTCTCTTTCACTCATCCCTAAATCCATTAGTAACCACTGCTGATTCCACACAATGTGTGAAGTTTTGAGTGGCAGTTCTCTTGCTATTGTGGCAAAAGTCAACGTACTTAAAAATCCTTCCTTTCGGTGCATGGAATGACCATCTCAACTCTTGCAGTGATCCATGCTATAGGCTCCCCAATGAATGTGAGATATCCAGTTGTCCAAGATCAAATTATATTTCTGTAATAAACAAACATAATGATTGTTGCCTGAAAGTGACTCTGGGAAAAGTAGATGTGTAATTGTTTCCTCGATGCACAAGAAATAGCACTGGATTTAAAACACTTAGAGTTGACATTTCAAATATCAACAATAGCAGAAAAAGCCACTCTTTTTAAATGAAAGTATGGCTGCCTGTTTAAGGTTGTGGTCAACCATGTGATAACATATACTTGCAACATCACATGGAATGAACAAGTAGTGAATATAAAGACACACCCACAAAGACACAAATACAACATTTAATGAGAAAGAGTCTGTGAATTTGAGAGACAATATGGGTCCAGGAGAAGGTCTAGAAAAAGAACAAGAAGAGATATAGTGAGGCAAATATGTTATTTTAAAAATAAAAATTTTTATAAAAATTAAAAAGTCAGAAGGAATAAGCATTATTATAATGATAAGAATATATTATTATTTATTAAACTGAAAAAAGCCAACCCTTAGGCAATTTTACAAGAAACAGAACTTTTTATCTTTTATTTAAAACAATAAAATGTTGAAAGATTAATTAAAAATTCTTTATATTCTACAATAAAATGCTACCATGGGATAAATTTCTTGCAGTGTGCTATATGACTTCAAGTACTATGTTGAAGAGATATGGAGACAGTGAGCATCCTTGTCTTGTCCTGATTTCAGTGGGACTGGTTTAAGTTTTTCTCCATTTAGTTTGATGTTGGCTATAGCCTTACTGTACACTCTCCCTATTATGTTTAGGTATGTGTCTTGTATTCTTGATATCTCCAAGACTTTAAACATGAACGGTGTTGGATTTTGTCAAATACTTGTTAGGCATCTAAGGAGATGATCATGGGTTGTTGTTTATTTTTTTTTTTTCAGTGTGCTTGTATGATGCATTTTATTGGTGGATTTCCGTAGATTGAAGCATCAGTATATGCCTGGAATGAAGCCTACTTAGTGGTAGCCAATGATACCTTTAATGTGTTCTTGGATTCTGTTTGCGAGTATTTTATTGAGTATTTTTGCATCAATGTTCATAAGGGAAATTGGTCTGAAGATCTCTTTCTTGGCTCTTTGTGCAGTTTAGGTATCAAGGTGACTGTGATCTCATAGAATGAGGTTGTTAATGTTCCTTCTGTTTCTATTTTGTGGAATAGTTTGAAGAGTATTGGCTTTAGTTAGCACTTCTCTGAAGGTCTGGTAGAATTCTTCACTGAAACCCTCTGACTCAGGGCATTTTAGAAAGAGTACTTTTTATGATTACTTCTATTTACTTAGGGGAGATAGGCCTATTTAATTTTTTTGCTTGATCTTGATTTCACATTGGTAAGTGGAATCTATCAAGAAAATTGTCCATTCTATATAAAGTTTTTCTAAAGTATAGGCTTTTGAAGTACCACTTAAAGATTCTTTTTAATTTCCTTGATGTCTGTCCTTTTGTCCCCCTTTTCATTTTCTACTTTGTTCATTTCAATAGTGTCTTTCTGCCTTTTGTTACTTTGGTTCAGGGTTTGTCTATGCTGTTGATTTTCTCAAAGAACCAGCCTTTGGTTTTGTTGGCTCTTTGAATCATTTTAGTTTTAGTATATTGATTTCAGCACTGAGTTTGATTATTTCCAGCCATCTACTTCTCTTGGGTTTGTCTATATCTTTTTTTGTTATTTTTTTCTAGGTCTTTCAGGTGGTCATTATATTACTTGTATGAGATGTCTCAATTTTCCTTATGAAGGCACTGAGTGCTATCAACTTTCTTGTAAGCACTGCTTTCATTGTGTCCCATAAGTTTGGGCATGGTGTGCCTTCATTTTCATTGTATTCTAGGAAATCTTTGATTACTTTATTTCTTTACTGACACTTCTGATTGGGTAAAGAGTTATTCGGGTTCCATGTGTGTATATGTGTTTTGCTATTTCTGTCATTGTTGAGATCCAGGTTTAGAACATGGTGGTATAAATGGATATAGGAGATTATTTTAGTATTCTTGTATCCATGGAGACTTGCTTTGTGCCCAACTATATGGTCAATTTTGGAGAAGTTTACATGGGGTGCTAATAAGAATGTATACTCTTTTGTGTTGGGATGAAAAGTTCTGTAGACATCTATTATGTCCATTTAATTCTGGACCCAGGAGATGACCAGTGGGGACCTGGATCAAATCAATTCCAATTCCTGAATGTCCCATCCAGAAATGGAAGCACCAAAGTTGATGCTCTGGATCTAGCTGCCTGTCCACTCACTGGTTTCAGAGTCTCTGAACCTCTGCCTCTCAGATACAATGCACACAGGTCTTCACCATCTTGGATTCTCCATTTTTTGATATTTCATCCTTCCTTTTTTGGTAGGAGGCTTTTGTGACATTTTGAATTTCCTCATGGGTCTGGATGTATTTATGTAGTTGAATTACTTCTGAATTCCTGTTTGAATCATTGTTGCTTGGGCAAATCTAAAGCTTATCCATCTCATATAAATTTTTAAGCTTACTGGAATATAGTATTTTTTAAATGTTTCCTTAGAATATTCTGAATT
Organism: Meriones psammophilus; assembly: GCA_036365155.1. Lineage (NCBI taxonomy): Eukaryota > Metazoa > Chordata > Mammalia > Rodentia > Muridae > Meriones > Meriones psammophilus. The sequence continues at coordinate 235,592 of JAEOAE010001309.1, read as the reverse complement.
TTTTGGTTTCTGTAGTATGTTTTTTCAGTCATTTGTGATTCTTTTAATTTGATTGTTAATTTGATTCTGTTAATTGATTATTTCTTTCTTTGATTTAATTGATTCAAGAGTCTGTTAATTTTGTTTATATTCAGAAAGATTCAGCTCTTCCTTGGGGTAGGTATATGTATTGTTTTCTTGGCTTCTATTTCATTGATTTCTATTACAATCTTATTTCTTTTTAAATATATTATTAATTTGTTCATGAACTATTGCAGCATCTGCTCACACCTCTCCTCACATTCCTCTCTCTCCCACCTCACCTCCCAATGCATATGCCCTTCTTCCCTTCCTTTTCAGAAAAAAGGAAGCCTCCCTTGGACATCAAACAGCCTTGGCATATAAAGTTGCAATAAGATTATGCAAAGCTGCTATTGATGCTACACAAGACAGTCTAATTATGGGAAAGTGATCCAATGGCAAGCAAAAGAGTCAGAGACAGCTTTGGTCTTTCTTTTAGGTGTTGCCCATAAAGACCAAGCTGCACAACTGTTACACATATGTTCTTAGAAGTTCCACACGAGGATCAAGCTGCACAATTGTTACATGTGTGCAGAGAGGCCAGATTGGCAATTCATTCTCTGTGAGCCTGTACCAGGAGCTTTTCTGTGGGGCTGTCCTTTTCATGGAAAGGAGTTTCAGAGTGTCTTTGTATACAGGTGTTCCACAGAGCAGATGATGGGTCAAGAGAGGATAGGGAATGAGTCAGGTGCAGTGGTCAGGGGAATCTCACAGAAGACTTCTAAAATTTAGGACTTTCTGTGGTTCTGACTCTCTAAAAGGCATGCCCAGTCTGTGGTGCTTAGTGGTGTTTAGTTACTATCAACAAGGAGCTTCTTTATTTATACAAGTTTCACAGTATAAACACAGACTAATGATTACACAAGTGATTCAGAGTGGGTGTCTGATTTTTTTTTTCAATTACATATCCAGGGCTACAAGTTCAGTTACAATTTAAAAAATACAAAAGGAACAGACATTATTATAATAAGCTCTATAACTCTACTTTAAGGAATCCAAAGGATGTCTCCTTAAAAGAAAATACATTTACTATATGACAGCTTGCTTTTAGGCTGGCAGTGTTTGCAGAATGATTGAAGTCCAGAGACACAGAAAATACATGAACTTGTCTTTTTATGAATAGAAAATACTAATAAATTACTCCCTTCACTATATGTATCATCATCTATGCTATAAAGTAGAAAAAGTCGGTTTTAGTCATTTTTTCTTATTTATTGAGTTTTATTTCATCAGGAATGTATAGTCAATTGCCTCATATCTTTAATTAACATTACAGGGAGTTCTCAGACTATAATAAAAGAAACATAAATCTTTACCCAAATATCTTGGTCTTTCAGGGTTTACATATTGTCCTTGTTTACCCTGCACCAATATACTGTGTAGGGGCATATAGCCCAAGAAAACCCCTGAAAAAATGGCCTCATCTCTCTATCTACTTGTCTGTGCTTGATGATCTCTAGGGCCCATAGAAGATTTGCAAACAGTGGACAGGTAAAGTTCAGTTTAGGATTTTCATAAAAAAAATTAAAAATAAATACCTCAAACATAACTTTCTGTAGAAAAAGAAAAAAAAAAGTAATTGAATCATAGTGAAGAAAATCCCCTGTAATGCAACACACAGAAAAAAAAGTTAGATATAGAATAATAGTGATCATAACAATCTGGAATTGTGTCAAGCAACTGTGCTGGCTTCATGACTCTCAACAATTTCAGTGAATATGGCTATGTCATTCTCCCTTTCTGATTTAATATTTTATAGATTTATGGTACTATTATATGACATGTAGGTCATTTTTTATTCTTCAGAATATTACTGAAAGAACAGGAATGAAAATTAGAACAATTCCCAGGATAATTCTGGAATAATGAAAGATTAAGAGTCCTGTCCTGAGCCAAAGGATGTCAAAGACTATAGAAATTTATTTGCAACTTCCAAAGCTGAGATAGGTACTGGTTGACCTGAGCAGATAGCTGCTGTTTGTTGATGCAAGTGTTGTATATTTACTGCCAAATCAGAATTCCTCCATAGTCCATGGAGGTCAGATCTAACTTATTCCCATGTTACCTTTGAAAAATGATATAGAAGTGGGGGAACAAATATCCACTGAAACTCTGAGTAACAAGAAAAATGAGAAGAACCCATAATGGTGGAATCAAGGAAGTATATTTTTATACACAGATGTGATCAAAATACTTTGTGTACATACTTAAAAACTCACCATATGTAAAAACGCATTGGAAGGATTGCTTGACAGTATTACTTCATGTGAATATGAGTAATATAGATTTCACTGCCCTAGAGAAATTGATAAATTCTTCAGCAGAAAGCTTATTGTGAATTAAACAAGATAAACAGTACAAATGGGAATTATAAAGAGATCCTTCCTTGGCAGTATCAGGAAGGAGAATATGCCAGGCTACACAAATCAATGGAAAGCACTCTCATGAATTAAATGTGCAATGACCAAATAATTATAAAAGCTGAAATGTTGATTCACTTCCTCCCCACAGATCAGCAGGTGTGCATCCCTTGCCCAAGTCAAGAGTACCCAAACCCTGAGAGAAACTATTGTCTGCCCAAGACAGTGACTTTCTTGTCCTTTGAAGATCCTCTGGGCATGGCTCTGGCCTGCACAGCTCTGTCCTTATCTGTCAGCACAACTGCAGTTTTGGGGATCTTCCTTAAACACAGAGAATCAGCCATTGTTAAGGCCAATAACCGGACTCTCAGCTACATCTTGCTCATCTCCATCCTCTTCTGCTTCCTCTGCTCCTTTTTCTTCATTGGATGCCCAAACAATGTCTCCTGCATACTGCAACAAATAACATTTGCACTTGTGTTCACCTTGGCTATTTCCACAGTTTTGGCAAAAACTATAACTGTAATTCTGGCCTTTAGGGTCATGAAACCAGGGAGAACAATGAGAAAGTTGTTTCTCTCAGGCATCTATAATGCTGTCATCCCCATCTGTGTCCTGATCCAACTAATTCTCTCTGGAGTCTGGCTGGGAACCTCTCCTCCCCATATTGACACTGATGCTCACTCTGAACATGCTCAAGTCATCATTTTATGCAACAAGGGCTCAGCTACTGTTTTCTACTGTGTGCTGGCTTACTTAGGGGCCCTGGCCCTAGGGAGCTACACTCTGGCTTTCCTGGTGAGGAACCTGCCTGACACATTCAATGAGGCCAAGTTCCTGACATTCAGCATGCTGGTGTACTGCAGTGTCTGGATCACCTTCATCCCTGTCTACCAGAGCACCAAGGGAAAAGCCATGGTAGCTGTGGAAGTCTTCTCCATCTTGTCCTCCAGTGCAGTACTTCTGGGATGCATCTTTTTCCCAAAGTGCTACATTATTCTCTTAAGACCTGATCAAAACTCTTTGAGATGTTTTAAAAACAAAAAATAAAATATTAAAATTGATCATTTTGATGTATTAGTTTCTTGAATAAAGCCCATTATTATACTACAATTAAATTATTTCCATACTTCCAGTAACTTTTTTTCTGAAATGGATATTTAAACAAAAATAAGAGTCCCTCACTTTGTCTCATAATCACAGACATCTTACTCCAAAAAAGAAGCTGCTGCTAAAACCACAGTTTAGTAAGTTATGCATGTTACTCATTAATTTGTGGGTAATATAAATATTCTAAAAATAATTATATGATGGTAATTAAGATAAATAGTACAGGAACTAAATACTGGTTATCTTTGTTATTTTGGGGAATATAAGATGGCTTTGGGTGGTCTTTGAAATTCTTCCATAGTACAGCAAATAACTTGATCTCCAGAAAGGGTTTTAAACAGGTTGAGCCATTCCAGGAATCAGTGTATGGAATTCTGCTCTGTTTTCCTTGACATATGTAAATATTACTCTACATCCAACTCTAGAAATACTTGCTCAGTCATGTTCATTGCTATTTCTAGTCACAGTATGCAAGAAATGGAAACTCATATAAATCTTTAACCTGATAAATTGGTAAGAAAAATATCATACACATAAATTCATGTAAGTAGAAAAAATATAATTTAGGTAACCCATATCCAGAAGACAAATATCTCACATTCTCTACTCTGGCGCATCTAGCTCCAAATGTTCAGATGTGAGTATTCACCATGGAACAACTGTAGAAACAAGAAAACATGTGCAAGCAATACAATGGCAGGGTACAATTGACCTGATAGGGATAACGTTGGGAACGTACTCTAAATATAAAGGTGGATAAATATAAAAGAAAGAAATGGGTGAAAACCAGTTAATATTTATTAAAGAGTCTTAAGCAATCATACTATGATTTGTCTACACAAAATACCTATAATACAAGCACAAATAAAAACATGTTGTGTAAATAGAAAATATACAATGATCACTTGAATAAACTGTAGTAATAACAACATAAATATTTTTAAGAATGCAAACACATAAGTATAGTTCACCACTGACCAAAGAAGCTTTTCTTTGCAACAACAATCAAGACTGAAAACCACAGCCAATCACAAGGCAAAATTCTGGAGAACAATCACACCTGATAAATGTAGAAAACAATTCCCAGATCGAAGGCTCAGTGATCATGCAGAGTAAATGGTGAAAAAATTATGTAAGGCAGAGGATCAGAGTATGTTCTGGTAGTGTGTCTCCTAATAATACCAGAAGCTACACCCATAAGACTTACCAATAAAAAAAAAAAAAAAACAAATAAAAATAGTTACCAATATATCTGCATAAACATGAACTGAAAATTGAAAACTGCTAATAGACACGTGAAAGTGCTCCAGGAAGAAACTAATAAAGACTGAGAGTGGGATAAATATTCTTCCCAGGAAAAAAAAAAACATAAAATCATTTATTTATCCAACACCAAACAATAAGCACTGAAAACATGCATAGAAGTCACATTATTAGATGAGCATCTTATATTTAGAAGTCTGTATCATAATATATGCCCAAAATATGAATTAATCAAACAAATACAATGAATTTGAAAGAGAGACAGGAGATGTGTTGGGGAATATTTGGAAAGAAGACATGAGAAGGCAAAAAAATTATGTAATTATATTTTAACCTTAAAAATGAACTAAATATTGGTTCATTAGTTCATGATTTTAAAATTAATTACTGTTCAGTAGTTTAAAAAATAAAATTTGCAGGTAAATGGGTGGAACTAGAAAAAATGTATTATCTGAGGAAATCCAATCACAGAAAAAAAAAAAAAAAACATATTCTCTCTTCTAAGGTTCCTAGCTCAAAACTGAGTATGTATGTACTCAGATGTGACTCCATATCCAGCAGTAATTGTATAATCTAGGAATCGAAAAAGGACCATTTCCAGGGTGAGAATGGAGTTGCTGTGTTGGCAGTAGAATGTAGAATGGTATAAGTGATTTCAAAGAGGAAATAGAAAAAACATGAGGGGGTTAAAATAATTAGAGTAATGAGACTGAGAGAAATAAAGAAGGAGGATGGTAAAATAACAATAAGGATGTCTGAAAAAGTAATATGGAATCATATTAGTAACTATCTACCTAAAACATTTATAACCCATATAAGTTGTTATATAAAACTATAATTTAGTTTAAATGAAACTTTGTCATCTTTGATCACAATGGTCCTGACATCTAACAAAATTCCAACTCTAGTCATGAGAAATCCACTTCTGAGTTATTGGTGGGGATTTTCTAAGAAACTCCTCAAACCATATATGCTACTGCTATTTCCCTTTTTGTCCCAAAGGTGGAAGGCATATGCATATTGCTAATGTCACCAAGCACTTCAGACACAAGCCCAGAGACATCTGAGCTATAATTGACTTGAACACATCCTTCCTGAGGACTAGCATTCATGTACCAGAAGGTGCTACTCACAGTTCCAAAGGAGGAAATCAAGCAACAGTCCTCCCTTGCTGTGATGTCTATAAACCACAAACAATGATCCAAAACACATGATAACCCTAAGGATGAAGTAGTGGCACACATATCTTGGCAGTAACCAAACAGCGCAATTCCTAATCTCATCCTAAATATCTGTCCTCATACTCACAGATAAGTGTGATCTTCATCTGGCAACTTAAGAAACTTTTTTTTTGTAATTAAGAAGGAAGGAATACAAATGTTTAAGAGACAGAGGATCAGGTATTTTGATATAAGATTTCATTTCCTCATAATAGCTACTGTTACACTGGAAAAAATATGTATGTGTATGGGAGTATCAGGAAGGAAGAAAGAGTAGGGTTAATGATGGTTATAACTGATAAATGAAAGAATAAAAAGCATAAATAAAATCATTAATGTTTCTTTGCATATATTTTTAGTTGATGGAATTGAATAAAAATTCATCAAAAATAAAGGACAAAATATAGTCCCTCTCTTTCTAAAAATGAAGAGCTGGAAGAATATTTTAGTATGCTCTCCCTTTGCAGTGCTTTCTTAGCCCATAATTCCTTTTATGAAATTTTTATTTATTTGTTTTTTAATTTTTGAGACTATATACTAAGAGCCATTCATTTGGGAAAGTTCAATAGGCATATGGGCTTTCTGGAATAAAGATCTGGTATTTTTTCAAGGTCTGTACCCCAACATACCCCAGAATTGCTTCCAGACTCAGACATCCCTTTATTCTGTGTTACTGTGTCTCTTCAAAAATTCCATGCACAGATGTAGCCTGTGGCAGCTCAGTGTCTAAGTGGGTTCCCTATTAATGGGAATAGGGATTCTGACATAAACTGATTAGCCTGCTCTTTGATCACCTCCCCCTCAGGGGGGTGCAGCCTTACCAGGCCACAGAGGAAGAGAATTCAGCCACTCCTGATGAGACCTGATAGACTAGGATTAGATGGAAGGGGAGGAAGACCTCCCCTGTCAGTGGACTGGGGGAGGGATATTGGTGTCAAAGAGGGAGGAAGGGTGAGATTTGAAGGAGAAGAGGGAGGGAGCTACAGGTGCAGTACAAAGGGAATAAACTGTAATTAATAAAAATTAAAAATAAAATATTATAAAACTTCTGGCTTTATGTGAACATTCACTTTCTGGGTTTTTACCCTCTCTGATTGAATAAACTTCCTATCGGATCTTTTTGAAGAGGCACTGTTGTTCAGTTGAATTAATGCCTGATTATGTAATTCCTGATTTGATTAAAACACTTTTAGAAGGTAACTTGTTTTATAACTCTTAAAACAATTCTACAGTTTTATGGCTGCAATAAACACTTTTGTGGATCTTCAGATGCCTCACTAAGAGAAGGGCTTGAGACAGATTGTGGCTTCAGATAAGCTCTCATCCTAGAGATGGCTCCATTAAGTCTTGTCTGCACCATAAATATAGGCAAATTTACTCTTCCCAAAATGCAAATTATAATGGGGCTTCCAAAAAATGTATAAATTAAATACAAAAATTAAATATACACAAATTGTTTCACTGTAATTCCTTATGTCTTTTCAGCTTATGGCATAAAATAGCATCAATCTAAATTCACTTTGTAACTTGGAATGAAAGACAGATAAAATTTTGGTCCTGACCTCACTATAAAATATGAGATAGCTGGAGAACGTGTACCTAGTTCTGTCATAATTGAACAGACATGTATCTTCTTATAACCTCTTGGACCCTGTTAACCTTTAATCCTTCTCTGCATTTATCATTCTGAACTAGCTACAAACTTGTATAATGGGTACAAACACACAATTTTTAGTTTTAATGAAAATACATGTAACCTGTTGCATTTTCAAATTCATCATTATCTGAAATAAGTAATTCCTTTGTATCAGAAATATAAAAGCTATGGCCAGACAGTAAATGGGGTTGAAGCCTACTGGAATTTGCTTCATCCATAAGTTGTAAATATGTGAATATGTATATTGATGTGTTTACATGAAATATGTCTGTTTTTTATAGATGTTACAAGAGTATATGTCAATTTTCTGGCTGTAAGGTGCACCTTTTGTAACATCCATGAAATATGTGCATAAATATGTACAGCTTCATATGTCTGATCATTTTTGTGTGTGTAGGATTGTGTGAACCAGCCATAACAGATGGTCAGGGAAGATGTTTTCCCCAAGGGCACTCTGAACATGCTGCAGTTTCTGCAGAGGAGATGCTGGCTGACATAAACATCATCATCATATGTAAGCTTATGGGAATGTGTTGGTAAAATTTCTTGTTTCATCCACTTTTTCAGTGACTATGCATGTCTGTGACCTCATTTTTTCTCTCCAATTTCATTTGCAGATGGTTAATGGGTCCCTAAACCTCTACCAACCCTGGGAGCCTGCCTCTGAGAGAGGAAAGAGAATTGCCACTCAGCCCATAGAGGCCTGAACAAAGTTTCTGAGTAAACAAGCCTGGACCGCTTTGTCAGTCTAATTAACACCTCCTGTTGTTAAGTAACAGAAAGTATTTAAATAGTGATTTTGGTGACAGAGAGACCAGAAAGCCTTCTGTGGCTCAGATGGTAAAGTATCAGGCTCCAAGTCTGGAAATTGGGGATTCACACCTAAATAAAACCTTTGACTTCCTCATCAAAATGCCTAAACAGATTAAGTTTAGGTATACAGAAAGATACAAATATCAGTCCCTGACCTTGAATTCATCAGTCTCAGTCTTTCCACCCTGGGTATTCACTTCTGGATATTACAATTATAAACTGTTTTGAGGCTATAATTTCATTACAAAATTTCTTCCTTCCCTCTTCTCCCTCCAGGCCTTCCCACATACTCCCCCACCCCTGCTCACCTTCAAATTTATGGCTTCTTTCTTCATTGTTATTTCATGTGTTATATACACATGTATTTTGAAATATAAACTGCATGTTTTTATAATGCTATATGTATGTTTTCAGGGCTGAAAAAAACATTTCCTTTTATAGGAAAACTAAATGTTCTAAGTGATTGTAGTTAGGTTATAGGTAAACACAGAAATGAAAGTAACCTATAATAATCAAATTTTCAAAAAAATCTAAGGAAACACTAAAAAAAACAGAATAATGGAAATTTATAAACATCTTTCAGAAAAAGGTCAGTAGTACAAGACTCAATTCTAAAAAAAACTTGGCAAAGATGCTAGACAAAATTTCAATTAGAATTTTGCTGCCTTCAAGGAAAGTTTAAAACATCAATGATAGTGATTTTATTTACTATTTTTATTATTTCTTTTATTTTCCAATTATAATGTAATTTCAAGCATGATTTCATCATTATCCTCTCCTCATTCCTCCTTCCAAACCTTCCCACACACCACTCATTGCTCTTTTGCAAAACTATGGTGTTTATTTTATTGTTATTTTACGAACACACGCACACATATGTCGCGCGCAACCTTCGCCGATAAGGAAGACGCGGCAACCGAAGATTTGTCCAGCAGAATCTTTATTGTAAAGCTCTTTTAGGTAGATGGAGAAGGACCCCAAACCCCAAATGCGCTCTGCTTAAATAGCCTGCAGGGCGACGTGCTCGTCTGTGATTGGTGCTCCGCACAATACCCAATTAGCATGTGTTCTCTGATAGGGAGAGCACTCAAGTCCATATTAGCATCATGTGGCGCATGCGCTGCTGTAAGGTGAGTTCTGGCAAGAAGAACCAGGAAGCAGGAAGCCAGCGCCATCTTGTAATGGCGAATGCGGCTCCCGACATCTCCCCCTTTCTTTAAAATTACAAGCAAAGCCAAACGTAATACTATGAGATTTCCGATCAGCTCACTGACTCAACAGTATAAGCGATCGAGGAGGTTACATAGTATAAGAGACCCTTTGCACCTTGAACCCCGTGCACCTTGAACCTGAGCCCTGGGAGATGCAAAGGTCTGTTCAGAACAGCATCCCGGTGCAATGGGAACCTGTGCCCGTCAGGAGTGCCATGAGTTCTGACAGTGTCTCAACGGCTAAGCATGTTTAACCAAACTTGAGGGGATGTTCCCTGTTCGACAGCCAGCATAGCCTGAACTATGGCCACATTTTTTGCATGTTGTTGTCTCTTGAACTTGCAAAGCAACCAAAGACAGAGGAGCAGTCCTGCAAACAAGGTTACTCCAAACATTCCTACACCAACCCATTCTTTAAAATAAGAAAAAGCAGAAGAAAACCAACCAAACAACCCCTGAGTAATAGAAATATCTAAACGAGTAGAATTAATTTGAGTAATGGCTAAACGCAACTGGTTTCTTCAAACTCAGCACTCCAATTGGCTTGCAGTAGCCCAGACAATTCTTTAGACAGGTTTGCTGCTTTAGTAAAATTATGATATTGTATAGAAGTTATACAAAGTCCTGGTAATTTAACCTCACATCCTAATTGAGCCAATTGCCACAATATTTCTATCTGTTCCTGAACTAAATCAAATGCGTTGATTAACAGTCATAAATCCCCTTTCAACTGATTGTTAGCAGACGCTTGAATATCTATAGCTTCACTAACTTTAGCAGACAAATTATTAAGGGTTTGCACAGTTTTCTTGCAAAGCCATGGCAGAGGCTGCAATGGAAGCTCAATAGCGGCAGTTGCAATAATGGCCACAATAAGCTGCAGTAATGCCAAAATCTCTTTTTGCCTAAACAAAGTCAACGAACTGCTTGTTTTTACTGGCAATTTAATAGCTGTATCATATTCACTTGCATTCCAACAAAGGGTAAAAAGCATCCTGTATCATTGCATGCAATCCAAACAAAAGGGGGCCAGACACACACTGGGGTGGATCCCACCCTCTTAATCTTGTGAATCCGGGACGTGGTCATTTGCCCTCATATTCGGCAACAACCACCGCCCCACCCAGAAGAGTGACCAAGAGATCAGTACAACTGCCACCAGTACACAGCAACCAGGTGTCAAAAGGATTAACACCGTCGTAGTCCCAGGAATTGAGTTCAGAATAGTTACTGTGTCCTTCCATCGGTGAGAAAAAAGCTCATACTCAAGAAAACGTTTCTGGCTTTGACAGCCTGTCCATGGAAAGATGGAAGAAGGGTCCCCTGTCGGTGAAAATGGGGCATACTGGGACTGAAAGCGGTTGTACAGGCTGAACTGGATGAACCACATGCCGCCACCACCCAAAAAGGATCGTGCATTGTCCGAGTGTTCTTCTTCTAGCTTGGCAAAAGAAAAATTTCCTAACTTTATGCACGTATCAGCACGAGTCTGGTTGATTGTAAAACAAAGACTGCCATTAGTCAGCTGGGTACTATTATCAGGTGTCGGCGCTATGTCTGGAGACATTGGCAAATATGGTAGTCCGAGGGATTCATTGGTGGTAAAGAAGCGAGGGAAGACTTGTGCATCATACATGACCGGCATTGTCGTCGGGAATGTTGACAGGATCCCCAGCGGATCTCCTGGGTCTTCACCTCCAAGCTCATCAGGATTCCGCTCAACAACAGGATCAGAAACAAGGCCATCATGCTTCACCACCCGGGTCAGCCGCGCAGGAACCCAAATCGGATTTTCTTGGCCCTGTGGAAAAACAAAACAGCTCCCCTGGATCAATATAGGATCCGGTCCTTTCCATTGATTATCAAGTACATCTTTCCATTTTACAAGTTATTTTGGAGATGCATGAATGACATGTCTGTCTGCAGCAGACTGTCCATTAGAATCAATTTCAAAAAATTTAAGGTAAATAGAGTAAGGAAAGAGTCGCTTGACCCATACTGGGGCAGATTCCCCCTTTTGTTTTTGTAAATAAGTTTTGATTGTGCTATGTGCACGTTCCACCATGCCCTGTCCTTGCGGATTGTAAAGTCCCGTGACATGATGGACTTCCATCCTATAGCAGAATTGTTGAAATGTTTTGGAGTATAAGCAGGTCCGTTATCAGTCTTCAACTGTCGTGGCTTTCCCCATGCTGCCCACGCCTCAGGCAATGGGTGATAACATGAGCCACCTTTTCTCCTGATAAAGGTGTGGCGTGGACAACCCTGGAACAGGTATCCACAGAGACATGAACATTTTAACTTACCAAAAGCAGGAATATGGGTAACATCCATTTGCCAGATATGTAAGGGTTTTAATCCTCTAGGGTTAACACCAATAGCAGGTGTAGGTCTAAATTCTGCACAATTAGCACATTTAGGACAATTCATCTGCTCATCCAATGCCAAATTTCATTCTAAGTGTCTCTGCCGAACATGATATAACTCATGGAAAGCGGCAGCATTCTGCACAGGATTAAGCATAAGATAAGCTGCTTTAGTGGCTTTATCAGCCAGGTCATTAGCTCTTGCCATGGGTCCAGGTAATTATGCGCTCTCATATGTTGAATAAAAAGGGATTTACTCTTGTTCTAATAGATTGTTGAATATCAGCAAAAACTTGTGCAACAGTACTTTTGGAGGAAATTAGTCCTACTGTTTCTAGAATTGTACTGCTCCCACCACGTAATGTGAGTCGGAGATAATATTTAAGGGCTGAGGAAAGGCTCATCTCAGCTACAATAGCACATTCAACCAATTGCGGGACGAAAAATTAAAGCACTTTTGAAATGCCTGATTATCAACAACATAACTTCCTATACCTGTCTTGGACCCATCAGTAAAGACATCAGTAGCTCCTATAATAGGCTGATTTTTAGTATTTTTGGGAAATATAAATGCATTGGTTAGAGTGAACTGTAATAAAGGATGTTTTGGATAATGATTGTCCATACCACCAGAAAAGGTACAGCGGAGAATTGCCCAAGTATCTATGGTGGCACACAACACATTTATTTGCTGAGCAGTATAAGGCACAATGATAGATTCTCACAACCGGCCTGAGCCAACTTTTTGAGCAATTTCTCCCACCTGGGTTGGATAATGACTCAGCACTTTACCAGGGAAGTTTGAGAATGGACCCACAATAGTGGTCCCTGTTGACCTCCACTGGATACATAGTTTGATTGACTACCCATTGTCCTTGGCCCGTGAGCATATCAAAGCTCCACTGAGGGCGCTGGTTGGCTATGTTTTGTTTTGCTTGAGCCATGCACAATTCTTGATAAATTGATCTCAATCTAAATACTGTCCCATGGAGAGGCATGCCTTGACAGTGTTGGACCAATCATCAGGAGTCATAGCATTGGTGGCTAGTCTTTCTATTAGTGCCAGAGTAAACGAGGCACTGACGCCATACGTCTGCACTGACTCCACCAGAGCCTTTAATTGTTTTAAATCCAAAGGAGTGTGATGCCTTTGGTTTTGAGCATCTTCCCATACAGGGAATGCTGCCTGTATTTTTCTCATTTCCTTTCCAGGGATCAGTGAACTTCCTCCCCAATCATATTTTTCTAATGCCTCATAAAGGGGCGCTGTTGGCCCATACCCAGGCGTGTAGGGGCGGGGCGCGGCCATGTCTCCCTTCCTCATACTTTGCAGCTTCCTCATCCAACTCAGCCTGTTCAGCAGGGTCAAGCCCCTGCTTCCTCCTCAGAGTCAGATGACTCTTGCCGATCCTCTCCGTCAGAGGACGTCTCCCTCAGAAGAGGATGATATTGTACAATTCTTAAACTCAGTGAGGAGAGGATACAATTTAGGATCCTCCTCATGTTTATTTTCCCCTGTCTCAGAGGCAGGTAGCAACTTTAAGTTTTTAGCTCGCTGTTCGAGCTCTTCTTCCTTTTTTGCAAGTTGCTTTTCCCTTTTCTCAAGTTCAGCTAGCTTATCTGATACTCCCCTTTCTTTACTTTTTACTTTCTTTTTTATTGGCTTTCTTTCCTGCTTAGCCTTTTTCCCCTTTTCAGCTTCTGATAGACTATCCTGATGGTCTGATAAGGCCCGTTGGCCTTCCTTGATTTTTTCCTTACATCTTTCATCCTTAATGCAAGATTTTAACAGTTTGTACAGTGGCCACACCCCTGGTTTCAGGGTCCCCTGTTCTTTCTCTCGTGTTAAATCTCCTCCTAATTTATCCCACGATCCTTTAGAAAGGGACCCAGAGATCACAAACCAGGGGGCTACTCGATCAACCTCCTTAAGAAAGTTCCGCAACACCCTGTCAGGGATTTTTAAGTCCTTTTGCTTAAGCAGCGCCTGCGCTGCTTCCAAAATCGGTTTAGTTGGTTGGTTACCCATAACTCCTTTATCTACAGGAGAGGGCGCGGCAGCTCAGTTATTTACCCGAGTCTTATGGCCAAATTATTCAAGGTCACAAAAAGGACGGACGCAAGTTTTATCCGTTTCCCACAATTAAGACACAGACAGCACAAAAGGGAACAACACGAAAACGGAATTACCCAGACCACAGAAATCATACCTTGCTGAAAAGTACTGCAGTTTCTCTCCCGCTGGCTTGAATCTTCCTCCGACGAGCAGTCATTCAGTAGTTCCTCTGCCCGGGTCGGCGGTTCCCAGGTTTCGCCACTTGTCGCGCGAACCTTCGCCGATAAGGAAGACGCGCAAACAAGATTTGTCCAGCAGAATCTTTATTGTAAAGCTCTTTTAGGTAGATGGAGAAGGACCCCAAACCCCAAATGCGCTCTGCTTAAATAGCCTGCAGGGCGACGTGCTCGTCTGTGATTGGTGCTCCGCACAATACCCAATTAGCATGTGTTCTCTGATAGGGAGAGCACTCAAGTCCATATTAGCATCATGTGGCGCATGCGCTGCTGTAAGGTGAGTTCTGGCAAGAAGAACCAGGAAGCAGGAAGCCAGCGCCATCTTGTAATGGCTGCTTTAAAATTACAAGCAAAGCCAAACGTAATACTATGAGATTTCCAGCTCACTGACTCAACAGTATAAGCGATCGAGGAGGTTACATAGTATAAGAGACCCTTTGCACCTTGAACCCCGTGCACCTTGAACCTGAGCCCTGGGAGATGCAAAGGTCTGTTCAGAACAGCATCCCGGTGCAATGGGAACCTGTGCCCGTCAGGAGTGCCATGAGTTCTGACAGTGTCTCAACGGCTAAGCATGTTTAACCAAACTTGAGGGGATGTTCCTGTTCACAGCCAGCATAGCCTGAACTATGGCCACATTTTTTGCATGTTGTTGTCTCGCTGAACTTGCAAAGCAACCAAAGACAGAGGAGCAGTCCTGCAAACAAGGTTACTCCAAACATTCCTACACCAACCCATTCTTTAAAATAAGAAAAAGCAGAAGAAAACCAACCAAACAACCCCTGAGTAATAGAAATATCTAAACGAGTAGAATTAATTTGAGTAATGGCTAAACGCAACTTTCTCATGGTTTCTTCAAACTCAGCACTCCAATTGGCTTGCAGTAGCCCAGACAATTCTTTAGACAGGTTTGCTGCTTTAGTAAAATTATGATATTGTATAGAAGTTATACAAAGTCCTGGTAATTTAACCTCACATCCTAATTGAGCCAATTGCCACAATATTTCTATCTGTTCCTGAACTAAATCAATGCGTTGATTAACAGTCATAAATCCCCTTTCAACTGATTGTTAGCAGACGCTTGAATATCTATAGCTTCACTAACTTTAGCAGACAAATTATTAAGGGTTTGCACAGTAGCGACCTGTTCTTGCAAAGCCATGGCAGAGGCTGCAATGGAAGCTCAATAGCGGCAGTTGCAATAATGGCCACAATAGCTGCAGTAATGCCAAAATCTCTTTTTGCCTAAACAAAGTCAACAACTGCTTGTTTTTACTGGCAATGGCAAAACCTAGGCATACGGGCCACGGTAGCTGTATCATATTCACTTGCATTCCAACAAAGGGTAAAAAAGCATCCTGTATCATTGCATGCAATCCAAACAAAAGGGGGCCAGACACACACTGGGGTGGATCCCACCCTCTTAATCTTGAATCCGGGGCGTGGTCATGTTGCCCTCATGTAAATCGGCAACAACCACCGCCCCACCCAGAAGAGTGACCATGGGGAGAGATCAGTACAACTGCCACCAGTACCACACAGCAACCAGGTGTCAAAAAGGATTAACACCGTGGTCCCAGGAATTGAGTTCAGAATAGTTACTGTGTCCTTCCATCGGTGAGAAGGAAAAAGCTCATACTCAAGAAAACGTGCTCTACGGCTTTGACAGCCTGTCCATGGAAAGATGGAAGAAGGGTCCCCTGTCGCCAACGCAAAATGGGGCATACTGGGACTGAAGCGTCGGAGCGGTTTGTACAGGCTGAACTGGATGAACCACATGCCGCCACCACCCAAAAAGGATCGTAGCATTGTCCGAGTGTTCTTCTTCTAGCTTGGCAAAAGAAAAATTTCTAACTTTATGCACGTATCAGCACGAGTCTGGTTGATTGTAAAACAAAGACTGCCATTAGTCAGCTGGGTACTATTATCAGGTGTCGGGCGCTATGTCTGGAGACATTGGCAAATATGGTAGTCCGAGGGATTCATTGGTGGTAAAGAAGCGAGGAAGACTTGTGCATCATACATGACCGGCATTGGTCGTGGGAATGTTGACAGGATCCCCAGCGGATCTCCTGGGTCTTCACCTCCAAGCTCATCAGGATTCCGCTCAACAACAGGATCAGAAACAAGGCCATCATGCTTCACCACCCGGGTCAGCCTGAGGAACCCAAATCGGATTTTCTTGGCCCTGTGGAAAACACAAACAGCTCCCCTGGATCTTATTAATATAGGATCCGGTCCTTTCCATTGATTATCAAGTACATCTTTCCATTTTACAAGTTCTTTTGGAGATGCATGAATGACATGTCTGTCTGCAGCAGACTGTCCATTAGAATCAATTTCAAAAAAATTTAAGGTAAATAGAGTAAGGGAAAGAGTCGCTTTCTGACCCATACTGGGGCAGATTCCCCCTTTGTTTTTGTAAATAAGTTTTGATTGTGCTATGTGCAATTCCACCATGCCCTGTCCTTGCGGATTGTAGGGCAGTCCCGTGACATGATGGACTTCCATCCTATAGCAGAATTGTTGAAATGTTTTGGAAGTATAAGCAGGTCCGTTATCAGTCTTCAACTGTCGTGGGCTTTCCCCATGCTGCCCACGCCTCCAGGCAATGGGTGATAACATGAGCCACCTTTTCTCCTGATAAAGGTGTGGCGTGGACAACCCTGGAACAGGTATCCACAGAGACATGAACATACTTTAACTTACCAAAAGCAGGAATATGGGTAACATCCATTTGCCAGATATGTAAGGGTTTTAATCCTCTAGGTTAACACCAATAGCAGGTGTAGGTCTAAATTCTGCACAATTAGCACATTTTAGGACAATATCGCTGGGCATCTGCTCAGAAATGCCAAATTTCATTCTAAGTGTCTCTGCCGAAACATGATATAACTCATGGAAAGCGGCAGCATTCTGCACAGGATTAAGCATAAGATAAGCTGCTTTAGTGGCTTTATCAGCCAGGTCATTAGCTCTTGCCATGGGTCCAGGTAATAGCGTATGCAAATAAAAAGGGATTTACTCTTGTTCTAATAGATTGTTGAATATCAGCAAAAACTTGTGCAACAGTACTTTTGGAGGAAATTAGTCCTACTGTTTCTAGAATTCAACCACGTAATGTGAGTCGAGATAATATTTAAGGGCTGAGGAAAGGCTCTACAATAGCACATTCAACCAATTGCGGGGACGAAAAATTAAAGCACTTTTGAAATGCCTGATTATCAACAACATAACTTCCTATACCTGTCTTGGACCCATCAGTAAAGACATCAGTAGCTCCTATAATAGGCTGATTTTTAGTATTTTTGGGAAATATAAATGCATTGGTTAGAGTGAACTGTAATAAAGGATGTTTTGGATAATGATTGTCCATACCACCAGAAAAGGTACAGCGGAGAATTGCCCAAGTATCTATGGTGGCACACAACACATTTATTTGCTGAGCAGTATAAGGCACAATGATAGATTCCGGCTCACAACCGAAATGAGTTAGAGCCAACTGAACACCTTTTTGAGCAATTTCTCCCACCTGGGTTGGATAATGACTCAGCACTTTACCAGGGGAAGTTTGAGAATGGACCCACAATAGTGGTCCCTGTTGACCTCCACTGGATACATAGTTTGATTGACTACCCATTGTCCTTGGCCCGTGAGCATATCAAAGCTCCACTGAGGGCGCTGGTTGGCTATGTTTTGTTTTGCTTGAGCCATGCACAATTCTTGATAAATTGATCTCCAATCTAAATACTGTCCCATGGAGAGGCATGCCTTGACAGTGTTGGACCAATCATCAGGAGTCATAGCATTGGTGGCTAGTCTTTCTATTAGTGCCAGAGTAAACGAGGCACTGACGCCATACGTCTGCACTGACTCCACCAGAGCCTTTAATTGTTTTAAATCCAAAGGAGTGTGATGCCTTTGGTTTTGAGCATCTTCCCATACAGGGAATGCTGCCTGTATTTTTCTCATTTCCTTTCCAGGGATCAGTGAACTTCCTCCCCCAATCATATTTTTCTCTAATGCCTCATAAGGGGGCGCTGTTGGCCCATACCCAGGCGTGTAGGGCGGGGCGCGGCCATGTCTCCCTTCCTCATACTTTGCAGCTTCCTCATCCAACTCAGCCTGTTCAGCAGGGTCAAGCCCTGCTTCCTCCTCAGAGTCAGATGACTCTTGCCGATCCTCTCCGTCAGAGGACGTCTCCTCCTCAGAAGAGGATGATATTGTACAATTCTTAAACTCAGTGAGGAGAGGATACAATTTAGGATCCTCCTCATGTTTATTTTCCCCTGTCTCAGAGGCAGGTAGCAACTTTAAGTTTTTAGCTCGCTGTTCGAGCTCTTCTTCCTTTTTTGCAAGTTGCTTTTCCCTTTTCTCAAGTTCAGCTAGCTTATCTGATACTCCCCTTTCTTTACTTTTTACTTTCTTTTTTATTGGCTTTCTTTCCTGCTTAGCCTTTTTTCCCTTTTCAGCTTCTGATAGACTATCCTGATGGTCTGATAAGGCCCGTTGGCCTTCCTTGATTTTTTTCCTTACATCTTTCATCCTTAATGCAAGATTTTAACAGTTTGTACAGTGGCCACACCCTGGTTTCAGGGTCCCCTGTTCTTTCTCTCGTGTTAAATCTCCTCCTAATTTATCCCACGATCCTTTAGAAAGGGACCCAGAGATCACAAACCAGGGGCTACTCGATCAACCTCCTTAAGAAAGTTCCGCAACACCCTGTCAGGGATTTTTAAGTCCTTTTGCTTAAAAAAAATCGGTTTAGTTGGTTGGTTACCCATAGCTCCTTTATCTACAGGAGAGGTGCGGCGGCAGCTCAGTTATTTACCCGAGTCTTATGGCCAAATTATTCAAGGTCACAAAAGGACGGACGCAAGTTTTATCCCGCTTCCCACAATTAAGACACAGACAGCACAAAAGGGACGAACAAGAAACTAACAACGAGAAACGGAATTACCCAGACCACAGAAATCATACCTTGCTGAAAAGTACTGCAGTTTCTCCCGCTGGCTTGAATCTTCCTCCGGCGAGCAGTCGGGGGTCCTTCGAGTAGTTCTCTGCCCGGGTCGGCGGTTCCCCAGGTTTCGGCGCCACTTGTCGCGCAACAACCTTCGCCGATAAGGAAGACGCTGCAAAGTTCATCAAATCATTCTAATTTGAAATACAGACTCTAAATATAATGTGCTGCTTTGCCATGTGTCACAACTTCCTTCTAGTTGAAAATATGTTATTTGCCAAGTGGAAAAACATAAATTATTAATATCACTATAGAATGCCTGAACATTTTCCTGTGTATGTTGGTTGACGTTCAGCAAATCAACACCAAATAGTACACACGTTTTAATTAGCTGAGAGTTTTTCTGTAAAACTCACACAGACATTTGTCTTTCTTTCCTTCCTTTCCTCTTCTTCCTTCTCCTCCACTTCTTACTTTTTCTCTTTGCCCAAATGTGTATGGTTCAGCCCAGCAAATGTGGCCAGATCCTTGTGTACTTAGTCCCCAGCACCCTAGCCACTAAGCACAGAGTACCTTAACTACTCAGCCCCCAGCACCCTAAACATTATGTATAGTGTCATGCCTGCTCGTGCAACTGCAAACCAGCAGAGGGCGCCAGAACACCATGTACATGGTCATGCACAACCTCACACCCAGGAGGGGTAAACCCATCTCCCTAGGATGTAAGCTGGAGGGTTGGGAGGGGAGACTTGTGCCTCTCTCTTCCAGCCATCTCCCTGCCTGCAGTCGGCTCCA
The DNA here is from genome assembly GCA_036365155.1 of Meriones psammophilus. Taxonomy (NCBI): domain Eukaryota; kingdom Metazoa; phylum Chordata; class Mammalia; order Rodentia; family Muridae; genus Meriones; species Meriones psammophilus. The sequence goes on along the minus strand of JAEOAE010001309.1, from coordinate 215,485 downwards.
CTCACAAGCCGCTAGGGGACTCCAGGCAAGCGGACGGTGGCTAGGGAACCCAGCAGCCTCCTTTTCTGCGGAGTTCTGGCGAAGAGCTTGAATAGGAAGGATGCTGTCCTGGGAAAACCCACTAAGATACTGGCGTACCTATTGCGGAAGTCCCGCCCCTTCCAGCTTTGATTCTGAATCTGCCCAGCAAGGAGCAGAGACTTCAGGGCTTGACGGCTCTGAGTCCCCTCCCCCCCCCCTTTCCACTTCCCGCCATCTCCCAGGCCTCGGACACGGGTTCGTAAATACAAAGCTTCTAGTCACAGACCGACCATTATCATTGGTTTCCCACTTGGGAGCGCTCGCTGATCAGTGAAGTACCAACAGTCCTAAAATGCATCGCAGCAGAGGCCCACCTGCCCGAGAACTACAAACATGGCTTCGGATCAAGGACTTCTGCGATTGTGTCTGAGAACTACAAAAATGGCGTCCGGTCCTCGCGATGCCTACCGGGATTACTTGCAGTCAAGCATTGGCCTCTCTCCCCTTCTCCCGCATACACTGTTGCCAGAGTACCGCCTACAAATCCCAGAATACCACGCGTGCTGTACCCACCATTAAATGTTGGCATTCCTCGCAGTAGGCCTAGTAAGCCCCTTCACCATGCTGCTGGCCGCTGTGGCACAAAGTCGTCCTCAGAGCCCACACAGCCTTTCCCCTGATCAGGGTGTATGTAAATCTCCCTGCGATGCTGTACTGACCCTGGCATCATAATTGGTCAGAAGCTTTGTGATGTCATCGTCCAGCTCCCTCTCCCGGAAGTTAACACACTTAGCTGCTGTTTCTGCTTCTGCTGCTGCTGCTCCTACGTACAGTAATAAAGGCCCAGGCCCTGGTAGCTGGAAAAGGAGTCTTTGGGTCTCCTTTAATTACGTCATTGGGAGTCAGACACAGATATTAATTCTCTTTCAAATATTAAAAAAAAAAGATGGATGAGGCGCCACACGCCTGTCGTCCCAGCATTCCTACAGGCAGTGGGGGGAGCATCTCTGAATTTTACTCACTGCAAAAATTTCACTATCTGATGAATTGTACCATTTTGTTTGACAGTGATTATACTATATTTTTTAAATTACATAATGAACAGTGGATAAAGCAGTGTCTACTCTTCGAGGTGAACCTAGGTTCAATCCCTAACACCGACCACTATCTGTGAATCCAGATCCAGGGTATATCACACCCTCACACAAACAGGAAGGCTAAGAGATATTTTTTCTAAAAATATAAAATAAAATTTCTTAGTCATGAGAATAAAAGCTCTGCTCTGAGAAGGACTGTGAGAAAGGCAGCAATGACTGATTTAACATCTATGCACCCACAGACACACACACACACACACACACACACACACACACACACTGATAATAATACTCAGAAACCTTATAAAAAGATTAGGATATATGAATCCCTCTCTTAAACAAATCCTTAAATGTCTAAGGTCCTGCCAGGTGTGCTTGCACAAGCCTTTAATCCAGGCACATGAGAGGCAGACACAGACCAGTCTCTGTGAGTTCAATGTCTGTCTGGTTAACAAAGAGAGTCCAGAATAGACAGGCCTACACAATGAAACTCGGTTTAAAAAAAAAAAAAAAAAAAAAAAGATTAAAACAAAAAATCTGAGCCAGGCATGGTGGCACATGTCTCTAATCCTATCTCTCCAGGAGACACAAGCATGCTGCTGTGTGAGTTCAATATCACCCTAGTCCACAAAACAATTCCAGGACATGCACAGCTACAGAGAGAAATCTTGTCTAAAAAACTGGCTCCTTCACACCTGCATGACTAGATATGTCTGAAATCACATAGTGTGCCTACACTATAAGAAAGTCTTGCCAGGCATGGTGGCACAAATCCTTAGTCCCAGCACTTTGGAGGCAGATGAAGGTGGGTCTATGTGAGTTCAAAGTCATCTTGGTTTACAAAGAGAGTCCTGGACTGGCAACAATGCACTGAGACACCATGCCTCAAAATTAAAACACATTAAATTAAATTAAATATTAAATTAAAAGAAAAACTCAAAGCCTGGACTGTTGGCGAATTCCTCTAATACCAGCACTATGACTGGCAGAGGGAGATGGATCTGTGTTAGTTCAAGGCCTGCCTGGTCTAGAAAACACGACAAGTCAGTCAAGGCCATACAGAGAATCTCTTTCTAAAAAAAAAAAAAAGAAAGAAAAGAAAAGAAAAAGAAATCCTGGGATGTAAACAAAACAAAACAAAACAAAAAAAACCAAAAACCATTCTAATAATGAAAGATAGTTTCCTTTTTTCACTTTTTAAAAATTTATTAATGGTTTTATAAATTACAGCTTATTCACATTGTATCCACACTGTAGCCCCATCCTTCTTCCTCTCTTTTACCATCCTTCCAAACTTCCTCCCATTCCCACCCCCAAGTCCACTGATAGGGAGGTTGTCCTTCCCTTTCATTTGACCATAGCCTATCAGGTCTCATCAGGACTGGCTGCATTATCTTACTCTGTGGCCATAAGGCTGCACCCCCCTGAGGGGGAGGTGATCAAAGAGCCAGCCACTGAATTCGGGTCAGAGACAGTTCCTGTTCACATTACTAGTGATCTCAGTTGGAGACTGAGATGCCATGGACTACATCTGGGAAGGGGTTGTAGGGGTTCTAGGTTATTTCCATGCATGTTCCATCAGTCTCAGAAAAGACCCCTGTGCCCAGTATTTTTTTCATCTGCTGCTCTCCTTGTAGAACTTCTGTCCCCTCAAAAGTCTTTCTTAGTTATCAGAAGAAAATGCAAATCAAATGACCCCAAGATTTCTCATTACACCTATCAGAATGGATAAGATAAAAAACTCAAGTGACAACATATGCTGGAGAGGATGTGCAGAAAGGGGAACACCCCTCCACTGCTGGTGGGAATGTAAACTTGTACAACCACTTTGGAAATCAATCTGGCACTTTCTCAGAAAATTAGGAATAGTGCTATTTCAAGATCCAGCACATGTCCAAAATATGCTCAAGTATACAACAAGGTCATTTGCTCAACCATGTTTGTAGCTGTTTTATTTGTAATAGCCAGAAGCTGGAAACAACCCAGATGCCCCACAGTTGAGGAATAATTACAGAAATTGTGGTACATTTACACAAGGGAATACTACTCAGCATTTAAAAATAAGAAAATCATGAAATTGGCAGGCAAATGGTGGGATCTAGAAAAGATCATCCTGAGTGAGGTATCCCAGGAGCATAAAGACACACAGGGTATATACTCACTCATAAGTGGGTATTAGACATATAATACAGGATAAACAAACTAAAATCTATACACCCTAAGAATCTAATCATGAAAAGAAACATTTTTGATCTGTTTTTCATCATAGCTTTGGAGGAAGTAAATTATTTACCATGTTCATTATAATGTAATGGAGGAGGTCACCAGTTGTGGTTTGTGTTCTATATTTTGAAACATTGGTGTAGGTATTGAAGTTTTCTGTATGCATATCAAATCCAATCACAGAAGCTTATTAGGTCTTTCTGATATTCTTTCTGTGGCTGTTGTTGATCTAATGCATTTCTACTTGGTGATAGGTATTTTTCTGCTGCAAAGTATAGAATGGGATTACCATCATCTATGTGATCCATTGCTTATTAATATCAGATAGAGTGTGATCATGCTTTTCAATGAAGGGTCTCTGAGAAAGTGTGGTGATTTTGTTTTACATTTTCACAAATTCCTTTAAGATATTTTTTTTCAAGTCTGATTTGGTTGTCAGTAATTAGGCAAAACTATATTTGAAATCTTGATTATCATGTGTCAGCCATCTGAGTACACGACCAAGAGTGGAAGATGTTCCCCCAATGTGTTCTATTTTTACCAACATTAATGTTAAAATGCTTAATAGTGTGTATGAATGTATGACTGTATGTATGTATATAGTTTGAATTTCCATTCTTCTTCATGTTCCCATTAGTTACTATACGGCACCTATTGTTGAAGTACTGCCTTCTGAGAGAATTATCTAGGGGTGCTAAATAATGTAACAGCAATGATATTTATTTAAAAGAAAAAAGCATGTGTGTGTGCAATGTTAGTATGGGTTCTTAGGCCATGACAGATGTGTGAAGACTTGGTGAGAGCTTTGTGGGGTTTATTTTGGTCATTGGTATACGATGTTCAAAGTCAAGTTGCCAGTTTTGCTTACCACAGACATTCCCCACTAAGTTCATTGATACTCAAATAAACTTAATTGAAATATTACATCAGTAAAATATTGTCTTCTATCCATATTATAAACCTGTTGTCATATAAGGATGGAAAAACATGAAATAAAGAATAATAATAATAAAAAGAAAAAATACTATGTACAAATTAAAATGATATAATGCTCTCATTTTTTGGTATGTGTTAGTTCATTCTTAGGAGTAAGGACTTGCTCATAACACTGTCTCAGATCTACAAGTGAATGTCAGAGAATTGTCTCAGTGGGCATAGTTGGTTGTTTCTAAGCCTGATGATTTGAGCTCAATTTCTAGGTAGCCAATATTACTCCTATGGAATTTTTCTAATATTTCTATACTTGGGTCTTTGTATATATAATTTCACACACTAGTACATACATAAATAATTTTTAAACCTAAATAAGGGCCAGTTTTTTCACTGGCCAAAACATTCTTTGGGTTTCATGTCGAACTCATATATGGGATGTAAACAGATAGTAAACAGCAGTAAGTTGTCCTCTCACTGGCACATACATACTCACACACTTTTCAATGGATGAAATTAAAGCAAAGGAGAAAACCCACTTACTGACAACATCAGAAATGATTTTGCAATTGTAAATAAATATAGAATTTGAAGACTTATTGTTTTTGTTCCATTAGAAGAAAAAATGTTACCTTTGTACATCTTATTTTATCCTTTCATTTCTTGATTCAAGAATAAGTCATTAAAAAATATCTTAGCTTTGCTCAGAAGTGCATCCCTGTCATCCTAGACCTGGGAGTCCATGGCAACCTAATCTTTCTGAGATTATGGTCAGCTTGGTCCACACAGTGAGCTCTCTTTTGTGTTTGTTCATTCATTTATTTGTTTGTTTTTTAGACAGAATTTCCTTGTGTAGTCTTGGCTGTCCTAGACTTACTTTGTAGACCTGGCTTGCCTCAAATTCAAGTCTCTTCTTCCCTGAGTGCTGGGATTACAGGTGTGTGCCACCATGCCCAGCTCCAAAGACTGAGTTCTAAAACAGGCATGGCTATGTAGAAATATCATGTATTTAAATGATCCCCCAAAATGTACTCTGTATCTCAAATTATAGGTTTTTTTTTTTTTTTTCCTCAGGGATAGTGTCCACAGAGCTGGGTCCTGGTACTGTTTTCTGGTCCTGGTCCTGGTCCTGGTCCTCAGAGCCTAGCTCTTGGCCCAGCTGTGGCCCCAAAATTCTGCTATCAAGCACTGGCCCTGTTGGGCTTTTTTTTTTTTCTGGGGCGCAATCTATCCCAGTAGACCCCCTGCGCACCAACTACACACCTGGCAGCATCTTCTATAGATGGATGCACATGCCCAACTCGCAGGAAACTCTCGACAAAAACAGGCTCCATACGCCTTGGCTAAGCCACCCACTGTGGGCTGATGGGGAGACCCCATCTCTGAATACATCACTAAAGTTGAGTAAGCAACACATTTTAAATAATAATAATATGAAACCAACAACAATAACACAAGAGTGAAAAACAGCAATTTAAAAATATACAAAATTAAGGGAATCTTTTCTCTAAGGGGAGCAGGCGCTGGGTGCAGCTCAGCCAGCAATTGTACCAAATATATGTCTACCTCGGGCAGCAGGGACAGGGGATTGGGTGCCCCCAAGTGCACTACAGTGGAGAGAAACAGTAGCTCATCCGCCAAGTCCACAAGGGCCTGTGTCCCTCTGATGCTAAAGCCAGATGTTGCACTGGTCCAGCTTCTGGCAAGACTGGGGATCCTGCAGCCATGGGATCCAGGATCTCAGCATCCTCTTCGGGCTTAGCATCTGCCCCCAAAACCAGGCTCCGTTTCTCCTGTGCCACCAAGGTGTCTTGCATGGACAGCTCTGCAGTTGAGGCCCCAAGTAGCCCCAGATCTGAGCAAAGAAAGGGGTGAGCCGTCATCTGGGATAAGGGAGCAGCCTGAAGGCACGCAGAATGGGGTGAGATAACCCAAGATGGCCTCTCCATGCCAGGGAAGGCACAGTCCCCTCTCCTACCCGCAGGACAGTCGATTTGACAGTCTTCCCCCTCTGCTTCCTTGGCCAGAGCTTCAGGACACTTCCCCTGTGGGACACGGGGTTGGAATCAGCTGCTGCCTCACCAGGCGCCTCCCCAGGTCCTCCTCCTCCTCCTAATCCTCCTCCTCCTTCTCGGGCTTCAGCTTATCTAGGGCTTATCCATTGCCCGGAGGATCTCCCCAGATTGGCAGTCCAACTCTGCAGTGGGCACATGGATCCTGGGATAGTCCAGCAGCCGCCTCACGATGGCCAGGTCCGGGGCCCCAGAGAAATCCTGGGGGAATTTTGCAGCCACTGGGACAAGAATGAGAAGATGGCACTGTGGGTGAGAGCAGGGCAGAGGGACACGGGTGTCGGGAGCCTGGCCTCTCTTTGGAACAGCGGGGGGGCATTGGATATCCCCAGGGCCTTTCCTTTTTTGTCTCTTTCTCTGCTGCTCAAATCCCAGGAGCCCAGTGGGAAACCTCTGTCTTCTACCAGCAGGTGAGGTCGCAAAAACAGTCCCTAGGTAGAGAACCCCAAAGGTGAGGCTCCTGGCCAAAATTGGCCCTCCACCCTGGACCTAAACGCCCCTTCTTGCTCACCTCCCCCTCCACCCCAAGCCTACTCATGTCTTTGTCTGCTTTTCCACCTGAAGGATCTATACGTGTGACAGTCCACGGGGTGTTACCCCTAAGGCCCCGTGTCCCCAAGCCACCCAGACATCTAGAAGGAACTATTAGAATCTTCCCAGGGATGGGTTTGGGGGTGCTAGGGGCTCCATCCATAACAAACACCGCAAATGGGGTCCAGAATCCTTTACACAAACAGGGAAAGGTCACTCAGGGCATGAGAAAGGGTGGTGTGTGACATTCCTTGGGGAAGGTGAATGGCACCTTTTAGAGCCCCACCCCTGCCCCAATCGCCCATGTTTGGCCATGTCACTTTAAGGGGTCTGGCCTGGGACTCAGGCTGCTGGGACTCACATGTCCAGTTCTGTGAGGGCACAGGGCACTGGCCCTGGGAAACAGCAGGAGAAGATCTGAGAGCTGGCTAGATCCCTGGTGGAACCACTCTCCTGCCTTTTCAGCATCAGGTCCAGAACCAACCAGATGGTGGCAATCTTTGGATAAAGGGCCAGAAGGTGGGCAAATAGGGAATCATCTGCTCCACATAGTCCATGCGATCATTGCTGAGCATGAGGATGCCATGAAGGAAGGCTCACTACCTTTTGCTATGAGGAAGGACCAGGGCAGGAGTGAGGCTTTAAGTGTGCAAACCCCGAGGGGCACCAATGACCCCTTTCCCTACACCTAAGCGGGAAGCAGGCATGAAAAGCGTTCCTCCCTGTCCCAATAGGAACACTCTTCCAGGCTGCGACTGCGGTGGATGGGGGGTGGGGTGGACCAGAAAGCTTCCCTGCTGCAGGACAGCCCTGGTTACCTTGGTCTCCCAGTGGGGAACAGGCCAGATATGTGTCAGGGAGAGCACCACATGTCTCCAGCAGCGGCACAGGCAACCACCGCTGTCTTCTCTGAGACCTGAGCCTGTGGAGGTCTGGAAGCAGAACAGACTCATCTCTCCAGCTCCTCTGGACCGGCTGGTCTGTCCAGGCTGCTGTTGCTGCTGCTGGCCTCCCGTTACCTGGCAACAGGGGTTCCGAGTTCCATCTGGAACCGGGCTGAGGAAGCATGGTCACTTCCTGGAGTCACCCTGCCAGAGCCTCCCTCTTCATGGGTTCTCCTGGAGGCTACCAGCCCTGCAGGCTCTGCTGATTAAACCAGTTCCAGAGAAAATGATGGAGAAGTTGCCTCCCGTCACCACTAGAGGGCATAGAGTCACATGAGAGGGTGCAAGCAAGGATGAAAAGAACAGCATCAGCAGAGAGGGATGGCTACCATCCTTCTTTAATATTATTATTATTATTATTATTATTATTATATATTATCATCATCATCATCATCATCATCATCATCATCATCATCATTTTTTTTTTCTTCCCTAGTATACTGAAAACAAATTCACCTTCTTTCATTTCACCTACTGAACTAAAATGTTCTCATCTCTCAGCCTTTGAATATGTATGTTCTTTTATCTTTTCTGGGGTGTTAGGTACCTCTTGCTTTCCTTTTAGGTTTCATAGTGGAATTTGTAGTGATGTATACATTTCTATGCATAGTCTATGGGTTTGTTTATGGTGGATTACCCCACAAGACTGTAAGCTTATAGAGAAAGAGTGGTGTTTTACATCAATCATTTTTGTGTGTTCAGGACTTAGCAGAGTATTGGGTACCTAATTCACAATAACTATCTGTGGAAGGACAAATAACCTTTTAAAAAGTAAATTCCTTTAACAAAGTCTTCATAATCTGATAGTAATACAGAATTCCCACCTAAAGGATGGGAGCATGTAGCATTTTATTTGTTAATGCCAGCCATTGTGCCATCTGTAAAAAACTTCCTGGAGTCTTTTTATCTTGTTCTGTTACTGCTGTTACTAGGACAGCCTACTCTATGCCTGTTGCCTTCTCTGTGTTCTCTTTAATTTATCCCATAACAAGTTACTTCCTTTAAGCTTTAGTGAGATTTAGCATCTGGCTTCATTATATCCAAAGACTATCTGTTTCTGCCTGTTTTGTACAGAAGGCAGGAATACAAGTCAGAGGTAGAACATTTGCTTCACATATAGGAGGTAAGGAAGGAGGAGGAAGGGGAGGAGAAAAAAAGAACAGGAGAATCGAAACATTGCTTTTCTTTATGCAGATGCACTTCCTTCAATACAAGGGTTAACAGTCTTCTTGTCTCTGCATTCCAAATAAGGTAGAAATTCCAGATACAGCAACAGTGATACTTATTTGGTGTTAGTTTTTAACCCGGTCCTTCTCCTGACATTTACCTGCTTTATATGTAGTTGGTTTTATGTATATGTTCATTTTCTGGGATGAATCAATTTTTTCATTAGGTTTTATGAGAAGTCATATCCTCAGAAAGTGTCCTGAGCTTTGAATCCTACCATACTTATCCCTAGGAGACCATATCTGCAAAGGTGATTATGTCCTCTCTGTACATCATTTGATGTTATGACTTCAGGATGCATCTTGAACCTTGTTTTCAAGAGAATGTTGTAAACAAGCCTTAAGCTTAGCAGGCATTTTGTGCCTCATGAAAAAAATTTCATCATAAAATGTCCTGTCTGAAAAGAGCATCTGAGATCATTGTACAATGCACTCAGTTATTTTCATTTTAGTCATTAACATTATTAGTACTATTTATTGTTTTTCATTACTTTGTTAGAGACCCAAATATGATGACCCGGTGTAAGGGACTGTGTATACACTGTTAACTAAGAAAATAAAACCACACATTCAAAACAAGTAAAACCTCCAAATATTGATAAGAATTGGATTTAGATTTAGTGCCCAAAAATAATTCAGTTGAAATGTGGGAAAAACATTGAAACACCATTATTCAGCAAACGTTTACAGTATATATGTAAATATGATGAAAGGAATGTACACATAAACACAACTTAAAAATTCTTGGCACATGGTATAGACTCACTCATATAGACATATAATATAGGATAAACCTACTAAAATCTGTACATCTAAAGAAACTAATCAAGAGGGAGGATCCTGACTAAAATGCTCAATCCCTATCCTGTAAGGCAAAGAGGATGGACATCAGAAGAAGAAAAAAACAGGTAACAAGTTGGGAACCTACCACAGAGGCCCTCTAAAAGGCTCTGCCCTGCAGACTATCAAAGCAGATGCTGAGACTTATGGCCAACTGTTGGGCAGAGTACAGGAATCTTATGAAAGAAGTGGGAAATAGTAAGATCTGGAAAGGACAGAAACTCCACAAGCAGAGCAACAGAATGAGAAAATTTGAACACCAGGGTCTTTCCAGAGACTCATACTCCAACCAAGTACCATGTATGGAGATAACCTAGAACCCCTGCACAGATGTAACCCATGACAGTTAGTGTCCAAGTGGGTTACATAGTAATGGGAAGAGGGACTGCCTCTAACATAAACTGATTGGCCTGCTCTTTGATCTCAGGCCACAGAGGAAGACAATGCAGCCACTCCTGATGAGACCTAACAGACTAAGAACAGAAGGAAGGAAAGGGAGACATCCCCTATCAGTGGACTTGGGGAGGATCATTCGTGAAGAAAGGGAAAAGTAGGTGGGATTAGGAGGGGAGGAAGAAGGAGTTTATGGGGATACAAAGTGAATAAAGTGTAATTAATAAAAGTTTAAAAAATAAAAAAATATTTAACACAAAAAATTAAATAAATAATAATAAAAAAATTCTTGGTCACACATACAAAAAGTGGGACTTCATTAAGATTTTTTTTCCTTTTTGTTTTCTTGACAGGAAAAGTTTGAACATGTTCCTCCCCTGTCCTCCTTTTTATTCTCCTCCCCTCCCCTTCCCTTCCCTGCCTTCCTTGCTCAGTGTGAATTTACAAACATTGCACTTGAATGGATGCAGTTCTTCAAAAGCATTGCCAAAAGGACCCCTGCAGCCTCACTTCTAAACCTTGAACCTCAAATGCATTCTAGCTATTTTTTTTCTTGCATTGGTGATTAAGTAAAGCAACTCATTTTCTGGGGGGTAGGGGTAGATACCCAGACATGGTGAATTCCTCATCTACCCCTCCCCGTTCCCCATGCTTATGTCCTTTAGCACTTTGGGGAGCACATTGACAGAGGTTCCCCACCCATTCAAACCACAATCATACATGTGCTTTCTAAGATTTTCTAATAAAATTCTTTTAGTTGCCAGTATGAGACCTTGACTAAAAAAGAATTGGCTTCATTCTCAGGTGACAATCTCATAAGTACAGCCAGGCTAATAAGTGACATATCAAGGTGCTCAGGTGGGTATTCTGTGTACAGTGCCAGTACACACGCTCAGACCCAGGAGCTCAGTGGAGCCAAGCCTTCCCTATTTGAGTTCGGTTCATTTCCTCGTTGAAGCCACCTTTGGCTAAAAAAAAAAAAGTTTGTGGGATTGGGAGTGTAGCTCAGTTGATAAGAGGTGGAGCAGAAGGATCAGAAATTCAAGGTCATCTTATAGCTGTTTAGTTTAAGGACAGGCTGGGCTACAGGGGACCCTAACCAAATAATAATAATAGTAATAACTACAATACGTTTCAGCTAAGAGCATTATTTGGCGGTCATTGTTCCAAGCCAGAGCTAACCTCAGGTCACTGACCTTCCTCATAGAGATAGCAAGGAGTCAACAAGGTCGAGCCCAGCAAGATTTTCTGCACACAGACCCCTCTCCAACTGAGCCTTCCTAGCCAAATATGTGGAAATATGTGTTCCCACTGATGACCAGAGGTGCCCCAGCTTGTAGTGTTGGGAGCATGGAGAAGGCAAAGTCACAATGGAGCACAGCTGTTTGATCACCAGCCCACTGAGACCATCACAAGCAAACAAAATCACAAAAAAGAACAACAAAGGAAAAAATGTACTGGGTATAATGCACTCAAAGAGAATGGAAGAAGAAAATACCAAAACTCAGAACAGTGGCCTGTCTCTTATGGGCCCTCTATCCTGTTCCATTAGTGGTGACCTACCCCCAAATCAGGCTCCACCCAACTACACCCGAGTTTGGAATGGTGACCTGCATTCAGCCAGACCAGAGAATGGAGCAGCAACATATCTGTTGATCTCTGTCTACAGACCAGAGGCCAAAGCACCAGCCAAACTCTGCCAGACCAGAGACCACAGCAGCAGCAAATCTCTGCGAGATCAGAGTCCAGAGCAGAAGACACGCTCTGCCAGACCCAAGATCAGAGTAGTGGATAAGATCTGCCAGACCAGAGACCAGAGAACATTGGCAGAGGTGCCAAGCCTGGGGCTCCACATACTGTATCATCCTTTGCCACCTCCTTGCCACTCTCACTGGAACCTGTGAAGCATGGCTCAAGCCTCCCTGAAATGGGAAAGAATCAGGTCTAGGGGGAATAGAAGGATTTTGTCCAATGTCCTCAGTCAGTCCCAGAGACAAAAAAATGGCAGTGAGAGTCAAAACAGTTAAACAAGACACAGACTAGATCCCATTGCTTGTGAAGCAGAAAAATACACAGAGCCAGACAGCAGATCCTACCACAACTCCTGCAGTGGAAAAAATGAAAGTAGGATATCAGTGAATCCCTGATGCAGGAGATACCTGTATTGTCCTTGTCCAAAGATCCAGAGCTCACAGAAAACTGGGTACTCTACCACCCTTTACAGATAGGGGCACATCCATCCTCTCTGAGGTCCAGAGATCACAGAAAACTCGCTGCTCAATTGCCTTTACAAATGTGCCCTTTGAGTTTGAGGGGGTCTGGAAAGTCTTCCAGGCCCCTTCTGCCCACAGCTGTCCAAAGCATCAGCTCTAACCTTTCTGACCACACAGATTACACATTTTGCCTCTAGTTCTGAAAAAAGAAACTAGAGAAACACAGAGACAGACACAGACAGATACTGACAGAGTGCTCACTTACTGGCTGTTGTTCAGCTCCATGTGCCCTGCATGCTTGTGAGACTTGGGGATCCAATATGAGAACCCATATGTTATGGCCAGATCTTAGGGTCACCAAAGATCATCAGGAGCTGGACCACATATGCAAGAGAGAAGAGTTTTATTTTTGGGCTTAAGCTGGGTCTCTCCATCATCACCCAACACAGTGGATAAGAGAGAAGAGCCCTGAGCAGCTGCATGGCAGGGTTTTGATTGGGGTCTTTAGAAGGACCAGAATGTTCCAGTTTAACAGTTACAGGATTGGGTGACATTCAGTAAGGGCAAGCTTTTTAAAAAGTTATTGGCTAGCTAATATAACTAACATTGAGCGAGGTGTCTGTAGGCCTCAGGAATGTTAGGTATTTTCTGTGTCATTAATGTTCTACTACAAAGTTGGTGGGCTGTGCAGGACAAATGCCCCATCTTGAGATAAGATACCTTCACATTCTTGTGGTTATCTTCAGGCTGTTCCTTGGATAGGGAATCTTAGGATCTTGTTTCTGGAATTGGTGACCCATGGCCCAGTTCCTGCTGACCTTGGGGTAGAGTCAGTAGTCTGGTGACCTTTAGGTGACCTTTTTAGGCCTAGTTCCTGGTGACCTTTAGGGGTGTCAGGTCTGTTTCTCTCAGTTCTAAAAATCCATTTGGATTTTGTGGGGTTTGTCAATGGTATGTCATGTGTCAGAGAGCACTCAATATTAAACTGTGATATAGAAAAATAGAACTGATGATGTAAAGGATTTCCTATTGCTGAGAAACTAGTGGCACCAGTTAGAATTTAGCTGAGGGAAGACTGCCTGTAAAACACTCCACAGATAAGTAGTCTGCTAACCAGGCCTGTTAGAGATTAGCATCCTGGGATACACATGTTTGTTCACCAGGATTATCTAGAAATGTGGCAGGGTGAGTTTTTTTTTTTAATTTGTAATTTCCCAATGTGTATTTATTAATTTATGAATGGGAATGAAAACAGACCAGATTGGTGGGTGTACAATTTATGTCAGGTAACTTGATCCAGTGAATATTGAATTTTGAATTAAGAGACTGTCCTATGCCCATATATACAAACATTGAAACAGTTTTGTCAGTTCAAATTTAAGACAAAGGCTATTGGATAAAGCTGTGTCTGTCAGGTTACAGGTCTCAGCAGCTAATATTGTACACAGGGACAACATCCAACAGTATCTTATTAATGGCTTTCCCTCTACAAGAGAATAGTCTGTGTTTTTCAAAGTCAGTATATCTATGTGTTTTCTTTTTTCAACTTTGAGGTTAAGAGCACTGGATGCTCTTCCAGAGGTCAGGAGTTCAATTCCCACCAACCACATGGTGGCTCACAACATCTATACTGAGATCTGGTGCTCTCTTCTGGTGTGAAAGTGTACATTCAGGCAGAACACTGTATACATAATAAATAAATAAGTCAGTTGTTGGTATTATTAAATTTTATTTTGTTGATGCATCACTGCTCTAGTCTCTTATTAGTTAATATTCTCTGATAATTCCCAGTCATTAAGAATCTCATTCCTTTTTCTCTAGTGCTTTGATTTTTGTTTTTGTTTAAAGCAATGTCTCCTGTAGATCAGTCTTTCCCATGTTATGTAGTTTACACTTTATTTAAACACTGAATGTTTCCTCTACTGCTCAGTGCCTAGAACATAATCCTGCAACTCTTTTCAGGTGGGCCCTGACTGGTCAGTGTGAAGTAAAAGAGATCAGTGAATGAGTGTCCACTGGCCTCCCTGGGTTCTGTTTGTTTGTTTGTTTGTTTGTTTGTTTGAGGTGGATGATTACAAATAAAGAGAGACCTGTGTAAGAATTGAGTTCACTGACCTACTTTGAAGCTGGTGTTCTCACAACACAGAAAGGGATGGGGAGGAGGTAAGATGGCAATGAGTCAGGTAATCCATTTTAGATGGTCAGTAAAAGTAAATGTGAAAAGTGTATACTTAGGGCTGGGAGTCATACACAAAAAGAATCAAGAATATGGATTAGTTGCTGAACTTGTTTCTGGAAAGCAAATTTCTACAGTTACACTAGTTCAAACACACAGAAGATCTGGACAAAGTGGTGTGGTAGTGCCTAACAGGAATGCTTTCCCCTCCCCCCATTTGAAAATGCACAACCTGGGAGAAAAGGTGTGAGTAATACTTTGTGGTCTCTAATATATACTTGAATTCCCTGAAGAATATTGGACCATAAAGCCATTTTCAACTTTTAAAAATAATTTTTGAGATTATAATGAAATCATTTCAACCTTCTCATTCCTCTCTACTCTTACGTCTCAAATGCTGGGATGAATGGTTAAGGTGGCTAATTAACAATCAAATACAGACGGCTGTCAGGTTCTCCCAGCATCCCTCAGTCCTTACCTGTTACAAGGTATGGGTTTCAAACACAGATTTCTAGCCCAGGAGTTGAGCTGCCCTCCTCCCAGCTGTCCTTCCTTATGTATTCTAACCATTTTGGTTACCTGGTCTTTTTCATTTATCATTTATCCTCCTGGCCCTTTGTTCTGGCTCTCCACTTCTCTCTCTCTCTCTCGTCTCACATAGCCCAGGGTCATGTCAACTCTAGACTGTCCCAGATTTCCCTGTGTCTGACTATGTTCTCTCCTATCTATCTATAATAAACTTTCTACTCCAACATTCCTAAGTACAGCCATACCTTTTTGTTTTATTTTTCATTTTCATTGAGCTCCCATTAACTACTCCTTGCTTTCAAATTCATAGTCATTTGTTTCTTTAATGGTTGTTACTGTTTGGCTTTGACTGAAGTTTGGCTGAAGGACTTCCCAACTATGAGGTAGACATGACTGCCTGGACACTGATCTTGTACTGTATGTGCAACATAAATGACCTGTATCTTGGAAGATGAGCAGGTGCCCTAGGAAAGTGGAAGACTGTATTTTAAAACATTTCCAAGATGAGGATGTTGCAGGATATTTGATTCCAGTGTGATCCCTTAGATTGTAAACTGTAAAAACCTGTGCTTTTTTTGGTGTGGGTGAGCCCTAACACAAACATAAATTCCAAGAACTTTCTGTTTATTGTAAACTGGTGATTATGGTATGGTTCCATCATCCCTAGAACATACCTTTAATTCAAAAGCTCTTTGTGCACAGGATTTAATAATGTTAACCCTAGGTCAAGAGGCAAAGCAAGAAACCAGCTGACAGGGATTAAAGAGTAAATGGATCTTTCAGCTGAAATATATTTAAGACAGAGTGTAAAAGTGGAAGGAGGTTTAGCTTGGTAGATTTTGGGATTTTTGAGCTTTGAGCTAGAAGCCTTTGGCCTTGGGTTCTTTTGGTCTATCCCCTCTGAGCTGTCAACTGAGCTGGTGAGCTTTTGGGCTTTTTCCTCTTGGAGGTGAGTAGCAGGGTCAGATGGGTGCTTTCTCTGCCTCTCTGCGCTAGCAGGTTTTAAAATTGAATAATTGGGATTTTCATTTCTTTATAACAACACTAGGGTTCTGTGTGCCCATAGGGGTTAGGGCAAACCTAGAATGCCTCTGCTATCTGCATCATTTGATCTTTGATCCACTCGTAGAGGAGCTACTATTGTCCCTAGACTCAGCTGTATTGTTCAAGCTAATGAGGGACTCTAGGCAGGCCTAGCAGTCAGGAGCAACAGTGGGAGGTAGTTTATGGTTTTTTTTCTGGGATTTTCCTCTGATGTAGCTCTAAAGAGCTGTGAGTGAGACCAGAGGCCATGTCATGCTGAGTGTGGGGCCATTGTCACCAGGCCAGGAAGAGAAGGCTGCTGAGATATCACAGACTGATCTGCTTTGAAAGAGATGGACTGTGGTTCAGACTGTGGTTCAGGCTGTGGTTCTGTTGGTCTCCATGTGATCTCAGCAGAGACCATTGGCCTCCAACCTTCCTGAGTGTTGATAATCCAGAGAAGTGAGGAATTTGTGGCCTGGGCAGTAGAAAGTCATGGTGCTTATAATATCACTAACTAGTGTGCACACACAGGCATTGGTTTTGCAGTGGACAGATAGAAAACTGAAGATCTCATTTCTAGAACAGCTTTGTGTAACAAATTTTACAATTCGTCTTGAAACTGGAAGAAAAGAGGTGGTGGTGGTCATCTTTCAGCAATACTTGATTACGTTTTTCATTTTTTTTTTTTTCCCTTCAACTACCACCAGTCACAATGGCGTGATTTGGGGAAATTCAATTCCAGGGTACAAAAGGAAATTCTGAGATGAAGAATTTTGTCAGGTGTGCCTGGTTTTAAATAAGTGGATAGGGCAGATTCCACATCTTGTGACATAATTCATGCAGCAGGAAACAGATACTAAATTGTTCTCCAACATTTTTTGTGTGTGAGTGTCGGCAAGAGATGGGCTCTGCCTGAACCCACAAGGGGACATGAGGGACTGCAAGCCATAGCCCAGCTTTATGATCACCTCCATTTTCCAAGAGACTTCCAGAGCAAAAGAACTCTCTGTAAAGGAGTTTAGTAGTAGCTGGAGGGTCAGAAATATAACTGTTTAGGTGTCACTTTGTGTTTGTCTTCTAGCAGTTGTGAAATCTGTGTTTATTTAATTTGTATTAATTAGAAAATCAAAGGTATCTCTGGTCCAGTGCATATTTTTCATGCTAAAGTTTCCTTACATCTTTTCATGTAAACTTGACTATATTTTAGGCTTATGTTTTTGGCTTTTTCTATAACCCCCTTATTCTTTAACAAACACTGTACACATTCTTGATTATTGAAGTTTGTGGTGTAAGTACAGAAGTCACATCATGCCAGAATATCATGAGATTCATGACAATAGAATCATCCCTTATTTTTCTGTTTTCTTCTGTTTCTTACCAGGTGCCTTTTCTGATATAAGATAGAGATTTTGGATTGTTCTTTAGCACTCACATAAAGACAATTTGCACTTATGTCTGTAGAAGGCAGAAGAGATAACATGAAGGTGAGTGATACCAGTTGGCCAGTTTACTCCTTCTCTTTTGATTTGTTTTTTTGTGAACTGTCATTTTCTTCAGATGTTTCATGTGTCCAATGGTCTCCATATTCTTTATTTGGATGATTTTATTCTCCTGAAAAGATTAAATCAAAACCCTGCCCCATCCCTAATTCGGGGGTGAGGGTTGTACCTTTTTAGGCATGTTATATCTTTTATAGAGCAAAATGTTTTTTATTTTTTTGAAATAGAAAATGTATCATAGCTCAATTAAAGTTAAAAAAAATCTTTGAAAGTTTACAAATATACCTTAAAGTGTATTTATTTCTAGATAATAAAGGGCATTCACTTTGATTTTCAGCCTGCCTTTTACAAGTGGCTTTTAAATAAAATCACTGTAAATCCTATGTGCCTGCCTCTGCCTCCCAGGTGGTATATAAAAGGCATGTGCCTCCCAAATGCTGGGATTACGGCTATGAAACCCCAACACCCTGTCATTGTAACTCCTGAATTTAGAAAACAACTAAGTAATAGAGTATTGCTTTTCTCTGCTGGGATTACATGCATGGTCTAAGATCACGCTGCTCAAATATGTTATATTCACTCCAAATTATTCCAACTCAAACAAGTTTATACTTTTGAATTTACTTAAAACATTTTAAAACATTTTAAACCTCTTAACTGTTTTTAATATGAAATAACAAAAGTATCCTTTTTTATTTCAGAAGAAAACTTTAGCCTTTATTAAGTTAGTTTGGACTGAATGACCACACTGTCTGATAAACAGTTACCTCTGCTTATTCAGGAGATCTCTACTATTCAAATATAATCATTATCAATTTTGATAGGATCCACCTTTTTTTTTTCCTGTGGAAACATTCGGTTTACCAGTGAAGACACAGTTCAGTAGTTTCTCACTGTTTACTCCTTTTGGTTATGTTTACTTCTTTTTGTTCTAGAGTATTTAGGTGTGTTGTTAAGTTGCTACTAAGAGATCTTTCTGATTATTTTTTCTGAATGTAGTTAGTGCTATGAACTGTCTTCTGGTCAACACTTCCATTGTGTACTATGAGTTTTGATATGTTGTGTATTCATTTCATTGACTTCTAGAAAGTCTTTAATTTCTTTCTTTATTTCAGTTTTGATCCATTTTTTTTATTCAGTAGAGAGTTGTTCAATTTCTTTGAGGTTGTAAGCTTTCTATTGTTTTTGTTATTGATGATGTGCTGCTTTAAACCTTAGTGGTCTGACAGGATGCATGAGGTTATTGAAAGTTACTTATATCTTTTGAGACTTCTACTCTTCAAGTATATCATCAATTTTGGAGAACAATGTATGAGTTGCTGAGAAGAAGGAACAATCTTTTGTGCTTGGGTGGATGTTCTGTAAATATCATTTGAGTATATTTAGTTTT
The DNA here is from genome assembly GCA_036365155.1 of Meriones psammophilus. NCBI lineage: Eukaryota > Metazoa > Chordata > Mammalia > Rodentia > Muridae > Meriones > Meriones psammophilus. The sequence continues at coordinate 196,376 of JAEOAE010001309.1, read as the reverse complement.
TTGATGTTAGTTAGCTGGAGTATTTCTCCATTTAGTTTGGTCAGGAGGACCTGTCCATTGGTGAGAGTGATATATTAAAGTCTTCCTCTATCAGTTTATGAGGGCTAGGATGTGATGCAAGCTGCAGAAGGGTTTCTTTTATAACTTTGGGTGCTCTTAGGTTTGGGAAATGTTATATTGCATATTTTGATGTCATATTGAAATGTTATATTGCTGCTGGGTCGAAGCAGCCAGACCTGAGTGCAGTGCTTAGCCTCGCATCCTGAGCGTAACATTTTAGCTTTTTATGGTATCCAACCATGCTTGGGTTCATTTAGAAAATGTCCTGCTTTTTCAATGGCTGTAAAGGCCTGAATGATCATGGCTGCATCACACTGTTGTGAGACTCCTAATCTTGCCTGATATATACCACAGGCAAACCAAGGAGACCAACACACAGAAGGCCTGCTAATGCTCCCATGCCCGCCCATTCCTTCAGATGATTCATGGCTGCAGCAATCCATGATGATAATCCTGTGGCTAGTCCTGTGTCCACTCTGGTAGAATTTACTGTGACAATGGCCACTCTCAGCTGCTCCATCGTAGTATCGAATTCTCCAGTTCAATTACCTAAAATATAGCTCGACAATTGTTTAGACAGATTTGCAGCACAGGAAAAATTCTCATGTTATATGCTAGTGACTTAAAGTCCAGCATATTTTCATTAACAGCCAAGTTGAGCGATTTGCCATAGGGTATCAGTTTGCTCCTGCACGAGGTCATTCCTCTGATTGAACACCATCAAACCTCCTTTTAGTTGAGCATTAATTCCTTTATGTACAACTAAGGCATGAGCTACATTGGCTAAATGATTGATCAGGGTCTGAGTAGTCTGCCCAGTATAACTCATGGCTAATGCCCGGTGGTAGCTCCAACAGCCGCCAATGAGATGGTAGTAACAATGGTGGCTGTAGTTCCAAGATCCCTTTTCTGTCTGAAGAGAGTCATAGCATGAGGGGCATCAACGGGCACAGGCACCCAGTGAGGCATGCGAGTAACCAGGGCATACCTAAATTTACTAGGATTCCAGCATTGGGCAAAAAAGCAAGTATCATTACCACAATAACTTGGCTCTATCTGGCTAATAATGAATAAAAATGGGGGATATAGACAAACAGGTGTGGGCTTATAGGAAATAGGAAATATTATGAGAAGCCTTAACCCCATCGTTGGAACATCCTGTGTCAGTTCTAGAACTAGCAGTGGTGGTGTCCGAGGTCTGAGTAGGTTAAGGAGACCATTGCCCCCAGGGGCGAGTTGTGCTCCATGCCAATTGACTAACTCCTGTTTTCCTCCACTTTTGAAAGTCATTTAAGGTTCTTAAATTATTTTTTCCCTTTTTAAAAAATTTTTCATCAATTACACTTTATTCATTCTGCATCCCCCAATAAGTCCCTCCCTCCTCCCCTCCCAATCCCACCCTCCCTCCTCCCTTTGCTTGCATGCCACTCCCAAGTCCACTGATAGGGAGGTTCTCCTCTCCTTTCTGATCTTAGTCTATCAGTTCACATCAAAAGTGGCTGCATTGTCCTCTACTATGGCCTGGTAAGGCTGCTCCCCCAGGGAGAGGTGATCAAAGAGCAGGCCAATCAGATTATGTCAGAGGCAGTCCCTCTTCACATTACTATGTAACCCAATTGGACTCTAAACTGCCCTGGGCTACATCTGTTCAGGGTTCTGGGTTATCTCCATGAATAGTCCTTGGTTGGAGTATGAGTCTCTGGGAAGTTCCTGTGTTCAAATTTTCTTGTTCTGTTGCTCTCCTTGTGGAGACCCTGTCCTCTCCAGCTCTTATTATTTCCCAGTTCTTACCTAAAATTCCATTCACTCTTCCTGACAGTTGCCCATCAGGCTCAGCATCTGCTTTCATAGTCTGAAGGGCAGAGGCTTTCAGAGGCCCTCTGTGGTAGGTTCCTAGATTGTTTCCTGTTTTCTTCCTCTTCCGATGTCCATCCTCTTTGCCTTTCCGGATGGGGATTGGACATTTTAGTTAGGTCCTCTCTCTTGCTTAGTTTCTTTAGATGCACAGGTTTTAGTGGGTTTGTCCTATGTTGTATGTCTATATGAGTGAGTATATACCATGTGTGTCTTTTTGCCTCTGGGACAACTCACTCAGGATGATCCTTTCCAGATCCCACCATTTACCTGCAAATTTCATGATTTCCTTATTTTTTTCATTGCTGAGTAATATTCCATTGTGTAGATGTACCACAATTTCTGCACCCATTCTTCAGTTGAGGGGCATCTGGGTTGTTTCCAGCTTCTGGCTATTACAAATAAAGCTGCTACAAACATGGTTGAGCAAATGTCCTTTTGTGTACTTGAGCCTCTTTTTGGATATATGCCCAGGAGTGGTATGGCTGGATCTTGAGGAAGCGCTATTCCTAGTTGTCTGAGAAAGCGCCAGATTGATTTCCAGAGTGGTTGTACAAGTTTACATTCCCACCAGCAGTGGAGAAGGGTTCCCCTTTCTCCACAACCTCTCCAGCATGTGTTGTCACTTGAGTTTTTGATCTTGGCCATTCTCATGGGTGTAAGGTGAAATCTCAGGGTTGTTTTGATTTGCATTTCCCTAATGGCTAGTGAGGTTGAGCATTTCTTTAAGTGCTTCTCTGCCATTTGGTATTCCTCTACAGAGAATTCTCTGTTTAGCTCTGTTCCCATTTTTTAAGTGGGTTACTTGGTTTGCTGCTTTTCAGCTTCTTTAGTTCTTTATATATACTGGATATGAGTCCTCTGTCAGATAAAGGGTTGGTGAAGATTCTTTCCCAATCTGTAGGTGGTCGCTTTGTTTTGATGACGGTGTCCTTTGCTTTACAGAAGCTTTTCAGTTTCATGAGGTCCCATTTATTGACTGTTGCTCTTAGAGCCTGTGCTGTTGGTGTTCTGTTCAGGAAGTTTTCCCTGTACCAATGAGTTCTAGGGTATTCCCACTTTTTTCAAGCCGATTTAATGTGTCTGGTTTTATGTTGAGGTCTTTGATCCACTTGGACTTCAGTTTTGTGCAGGGTGACAAGTATGGATCTATTTTCATTTTTCTACATGTAGACATCCAGTTAGACCAGCACCATTTGTTGAAGATGCTATCTTTTTTTCCATTGTATGGTTTTGGCATCTTTGTCAAAGATCAGGTGTCCATAAGTGTGTGGGTTTATTTCTGGGTCCTCTGTTCGGTTCCATTGATCCACCATTCTGTTTCTATGCCAGTACCATGCAGTTTTTAAAACTGTTGCTCTATAGTACAACTTAAGATCAGGGATGGAGATACCTCCGGAAGATCTTTTATTGTAGAGGATTGTTTTAGCAATTCTGGGTTTCTTGTTATTCCATATGAAGTTGAGAATTTTTCTTTCCAGGTCTGTAAAGAATTGTGTTGGTAATTTGATGGGCATTGCATTGAATCTGTAGATTGCTTTTGGTAAGATGGCCATTTTTACTATGTTAATCTTGCCAAGCCATGAGCATGGGAGATCTTTCCATCTTCTCATATCTTCTTCTAATTCTTTCTTCAGAGATTTGAAATTTTTTCATATAAGTCTTTGACTTCCTTGGTTAGGGTTACTCCGAGGTACCTTATGTCATTTGTGGCTCTTGTGAAGGGTGTTGTTTCCCTAATTTCTTTCTCAGCCCTTTTGTCTTTTGTATACAGGAGGGCTACTGATTTTTTGAGTTAATTTTGTATCCGCCACTTTGCTGAAGGTGTTAATCAGCTGTAGGAGTTCCCTGGTAGAGTTTTTGGGGTCACTCACGTATACTATCATATCATCTGCAAATAGTGATAATTTGACTTCTTCCTTTCCAATTTGTATCCCCTTGATCTCCTTCAACTGTCTTATTGCTCTAGCAAGGACTTCCAGCACTATGTTGAAGAGATATGGAGAGAGTGGGCAGCCTTGTCTTGTCCCTGATTTCAGTGGGATTGCTTTAAGTTTCTCTCCGCTCAGTTTGATGTTGGCTATAGGCTTGCTGTATATCGCCTTTACTATGTTTAGATATGTGCATTGTATCCCTGATCTCTCAATACTTTGAACATGAATGGATGTTGGATTTTGTCAAAGGCTTTTTCAGCATCTAGGGAGATTATCATGTGTTTTTTTCTTTCAATTTGTTAATATGGTGGATCACATTGATGGATTTCCTTATATTGAACCACCCCTGCATACCTGGGATGAAGCCTACTTGGTCATAGTGGATAATATCTTTGATGTGTTCTTGGATTCGGTTTGCAAGTATTTTATTAAGTATTTTTGCATCAATGTTCATAAGGGAGATTGGCCGGAAATTCTTTCTTTGTTGAGTCTTTGTGAGGTTTAGGTACCAAGGTGACTGTGGCTTCATAGAATGAATTTGGTAATATTCCTTCTGTTTCTATTTTGTGGAATAGTTTGAAGAGAATTGGTGTTAGCTCTTCTTTGAAGGTCTGGTAGAATTCTGCGCTGAAGCCATCTGGTCCTGGGCTTTTTTTGGATGGGAGACTTTTGATGACCGCTTCTATTTCTTTGGGGGATATAGGACTATTTAGTTGATTTACCTGGTCCTGATTCAGCTTTGGTAAGTCAAATCGATCAAGAAAATTGTCCATTTCATTTAGATTTTCAAATTTTGTGGCATATAGACTTTTGAAGTAAGTCCTAATGATTGTTTGGATTTCCTCAGTGTCTGTAGTTATATCCCCTTTTCATTCCTGATTTTGTTGATTTGGGTGGTGTCTCTCTGCCTTTTAGTTAGCCTGGCTAAGGGTTTGTCGATCTTGTTGATTTTCTCAAAGAACCAGCTCTTGGTTTCATTGATTCTTTGAATTGTTTTATTTGTTTCAATTGATTGATTTCAGCCCTGAGTTTGATTATTTCAGCCGCCTACTCCTTCTTGGTGTGTCTGCTTCTTCTTTTCTAGGGTTTTTAAGTGAGCCATTAGGGTGCTTGAATGAGCTGTCTCAATTTCTTCTTGAAGGCACTTAGTGCTATGAACTTTCCTCTTAGCACTGCTTTCATTGTGTCCCACAAGTTCGTATGTTGTGTCTTCATTTTCATTGATTTCTAGAAAGACTTTAATTTCTTTCTTTATTTCTTCCTGACCCAGCTGTCATTTAGTAACAAGTTGTTCAGTTTCCATGTGTGTGTAGGCTTTTTGTTATTTCTGTTATTGTGGAGGTCCAGCTTTATTCCATGGTGATCAGACAAGATACATGGGATTATTTCAATCTTCTTGTATCTGTTGAGGCTTGCTTTGTGACCCACTATATGGTCTATTTTGGAGAAGGTTCCATGAGGTGCTGAGAAGAAGGTAAATTCTTTTGTGTTTGGGTGTAAAGTTCTGTAAATGTCTGTTAGGTCCATTTGATTCATGACCTCTGTCAGAGACATTGTTTCTTTGTTTAATTTCTGTTTTGTTGACCTGTCCTTTGTTGAGAGTGGGGTGTTGAAGTCTCCCACTATTAATGTGTGTGGATCTATATGTGCTTTAAATTTTATCAATGTTTCTTTCACAAATGTGGGTGCCCTTGTATTTGGGGCATAGATGTTCAGGATTGTGATGTCTTCCTGGTGGAATTTTCCCTTGATGAGTATGAAGTGTCCTTCCCATCTCTTTTGATTAATTTTGGTTGAAAGTCTATTTTATCAGATATTAGAATGGCTACTCCTGCTTGCTTCTTGGGTCCGCTTGCTTGGAAAGTCGTCTTCCAACCCTTTACCCTCAGGTAATATCTATCTTTGTGTCTTAGGTGTGTTTCTTGTATGCAACAGATTGCTGGGTTTTGTTTACGTATCCATTCTGTTAATCTGTGTCTTTTTATTGGAGAGTTGAGTCCATTGATGTTGAGAGAGATTAATGACCAGTGGCTGTTAGATGTCTTGATTTTGATGTTGGCTGTGGTCATCAGGTTGTGTGCTTGGTTGCTTTTTGTTTTACTGAAGTGAGGTTATTTATTTCCTGTGTTTTCTTGAATGTAGCTAGCTTTCTTGGGTTGTATTTTCCTTCCAGTGTCTTCTGTAATGCTGGATTTGTTTGTAGGTATTGCTGAAATTTGTTTTTGTCATTGAATATCTTGTTTTCTCCATCTATGAGGACTGAGAGTTTTGCAGGGTATAGTAGCCTGGGCTGACATCTGTGTTCTCTTAGGGTCTGCATGATATCCGCCCAGGCCCTTCTGGCTTTCATAGTCTCTGTTGAAAAGTCAGGTGTGATTCTAATGGGTTTGCCATTATATGTTACTTGGCCTTTTTCCCTGCAGCTTTTAGTATTTTTTTCTTTGTTCTGTATACTTACTGTTTTGATTATTATGTGGTGGGAGGATTTTCTTTTCTGGTCAAATTTGTTGGGTGTTCTGTAGGCCTCATGTATTCTAATTGGCCTCTCCTTTAGCTTGGGGAAATTTTCTTCAATGATTTTGTTGAAAATATTTTCTGGGCCTTGGAGAAGGAAAGTCTTTTTTTCCTCTATACCTATTATTCTTAGGTTTTGTCTTTTTCATATTGTCTTGCATTTCTTGGACGGTCTGTGTCAGGAATTTTTCGGATTTAACATTTTCCTTGACAGATACATCAATTTCTTCCATTGTATCTTCTACACCTGAGATTCTTTCTTCCATCTCTTGTAGTCTGTTGGTTATGCTTACCTCTGTAGTTCCTGTTTTCTTCCCTAGATTCTTCCTTTTTCCATTATTTCTTCCATTTGTGTTTTCTTTAATTTTTCCAATTCTATCTTCAGGTCCTGAGTTGTTTTGTTTACTTCCTTCACCTGTCTGATTGTACTTTCCTGTTTTTCTTTTAGTTCCTTCAACTCTGTTTCTATCATTTCATTCAGTGTTTTAAGCATTTCCTTTCTAAAGGCCATAAACTGTTTGGCTGTCGCTTCTCTATTTCTTTACAGATGGCAATATTCTGTTTGAGTTTATCTTCCTCTATGTCTTTACGAATCTTATTTGTTTCCTCTGTTATCATCTTCCTGAGCATACTTGTTAGGTCATCATCTTGGATTTCAGTTATGGTGGGGTGTCCAGGGCTACTTGCCCCTGGGTAACTGGGTTCTGGAGATGCCATATTGCTCTGTCTTTTGTTGCTTGAGCTTTTACGCTGGCCTCTACCCATTGTGTTATCTTAGGTGTTTGGGGTTATTTTCTGGTGGTTCCTGGGGATCCTGTGGTGGAGAGAATCCCCTTGCAGAAAGCTGGTTTTTCCTGAAGGATGTCTTCTCAGCTTTTTGGGTATAGTCCCTGGATGGCTGGTGTTTTTTCAGGAGTTGCTCACCTCAGGGATATAGACCTGAGTGGTAACTGTGGGCTTTGTTAGTCGAGAGGGTTCTCCTCTCACCCAGGGAAGTCCTGAGGGCAGCTGCCCTGTTTCTGGGTTTCTTGTTGCAAATTTAATGATCAGCTGCTGTGACCCAGTTGGACATCAGGCGCGCCTCAACTGTTTGTGCCTGTGTCTGGAGCACAGCTGAGTGCTGGCGCCTCTGCCCCACTAGACTACTAGACTTTTCTAGGGAAGGATTGGGTGATTCAGGTCAGTACAGTTTCCTTCCTTCCCGTGTATTCTCTGGAGACACGGACTCCCAGTGTCTTTTTTTTTGCCCTGGTGCACACTGCTCAGTGTCCGCCAGCTGGCTGGTCGCAGAAACTGCCTGTGCCTGGAGCACAGCTGTGTGATGGCGGCTCAGTCTCTGCCAGCTGTCTGGTGCGCAGAAACTGCCTGTGTCTGCCTTTTTGCGGCTTTTGGGAGCCTGAGTGCCCCTCTGCTGGGTAATTTTCGGGGACCTTTTCAGGTTGGGGGTGAGCTGAGTGCTCTGAGATCAGACCCGCCGTTTCTATCTCCGGCGGAGAATCAGGTGCGCAGGCAGGCAGGGCTCTGTGCCGGAACCTGGGTCCCCTGCTCTGGCCCGGCTGGCTCCTGGGGTGCCCGTGGAACCCGCCCCAGTCTTTTCCAGGGGATGTCTGGGTGACCTAAGGCTGGTCCCAATCGCTTTCTATACCCTGGGTTATCTCTCGACTGAAAATTCCAGTCTCTGATAGTGTGGTACCCACGGTTCAGTCTGGGACCGTGACCAGAGACACTGGCTTGTGGCTCTGGGCTGGCGCTGGGGCTGGCGGCAGCGCCTGGCGGAACCGGGATCTCTTCGACGGTTTAGCCGGTGAGTTAAAAGCTGATTGAATCCCCACCGTGGGGTATCCTTCACCTGGGAAACACAATGACTGTGTTTTATTGCCGAGAGTTCTGATTGCTGGTCACTGTGCTGATCCTGCTGTGCTGCTGCTCAGAATGAGAGTCCTCCCGGCGCCGCCATCTTGCCCCTCCCACCTTTTCCATCTTTTGATTACTTGTTTTTGAAGTCTGTTTTGTTAGATATTAAAGCTCCCATGCCCGCCCATTCCTTCAGATGATTCATGGCTGCAGCAATCCATGATGATAATCCTGTGGCTAGTCCTGTGTCCACTCTGGTAGAATTTACTGTGACAATGGCCACTCTCAGCTGCTCCATCGTAGTATCAATTCTCCAGTTCAATTACCTAAAATATAGCTCGACAATTGTTTAGACAGATTTGCAGCACAGGAAAAATTCTCATGTTATATGCTAGTGACTTAAAGTCCAGCATATTTTCATTAACAGCCAAGTTGAGCGATTTGCCATAGGGTATCAGTTTGCTCCTGCACGAGGTCATTCCTCTGATTGAACACCATCAAACCTCCTTTTAGTTGAGCATTAATTCCTTTATGTACAACTAAGGCATGAGCTACATTGGCTAAATGATTGATCAGGGTCTGAGTAGTCTGCCCAGTATAACTCATGGCTAATGCCCGGTGGTAGCTCAACAGCCGCCAATGAGATGGTAGTAACAATGGTGGCTGTAGTTCCAAGATCCCTTTTCTGTCTGAAGAGAGTCATAGCATGAGGGGCATCAACGGGCACAGGCACCCAGTGAGGCATCATGCGAGTAACCAGGGCATACCTAAATTTACTAGGATTCCAGCATTGGGCAAAAAGCAAGTATCATTACCACAATAACTTGGCTCTATCTGGCTAATAATGAATAAAAATGGGGATATAGACAAACAGGTGTGGGCTTATAGGAAATAGGAAATATTATGAGAAGCCTTAACCCCATCGTTGGAACATCCTGTGTCAGTTCTAGAACTAGCAGTGGTGGTGTCCGAGGTCTGAGTAGGTTAAGGAGACCATTGCCCCCAGGGGCGAGTTGTGCTCCATGCCAATTGACTAACTCCTGTTTTCCTCCACTTTTGAAAGTCATTTAAGGTTCTTAAATTATTTTTTCCCTTTTTTAAAAATTTTTCATCAATTACACTTTATTCATTCTGCATCCCCAATAAGTCCCTCCCTCCTCCCCTCCCAATCCCACCCTCCTCCTCCTTTGCTTGCATGCCACTCCCCAAGTCCACTGATAGGGGAGGTTCTCCTCTCCTTTCTGATCTTAGTCTATCAGTTCACATCAAAAGTGGCTGCATTGTCCTCTACTATGGCCTGGTAAGGCTGCTCCCCCAGGAGAGGTGATCAAAGAGCAGGCCAATCAGATTATGTCAGAGGCAGTCCCTCTTCACATTACTATGTAACCCAATTGGACTCTAAACTGCCCTGGGCTACATCTGTTCAGGGTTCTGGGTTATCTCCATGAATAGTCCTTGGTTGGAGTATGAGTCTCTGGGAAGTTCCTGTGTTCAAATTTTCTTGTTCTGTTGCTCTCCTTGTGGAGACCCTGTCCTCTCAGCTCTTATTATTTCCCAGTTCTTACCTAAAATTCCATTCACTCTTCCTGACAGTTGCCCATCAGGCTCAGCATCTGCTTTCATAGTCTGAAGGGCAGAGGCTTTCAGAGGCCCTCTGTGGTAGGTTCCTAGATTGTTTCCTGTTTTCTTCCTCTTCCGATGTCCATCCTCTTTGCCTTTCCGGATGGGGATTGGACATTTTAGTTAGGGTCCTCTCTCTTGCTTAGTTTCTTTAGATGCACAGGTTTTAGTGGGTTTGTCCTATGTTGTATGTCTATATGAGTGAGTATATACCATGTGTGTCTTTTTGCCTCTGGGACAACTCACTCAGGATGATCCTTTCCAGATCCCACCATTTACCTGCAAATTTCATGATTTCCTTATTTTTCATTGCTGAGTAATATTCCATTGTGTAGATGTACCACAATTTCTGCACCCATTCTTCAGTTGAGGGGCATCTGGGTTGTTTCCAGCTTCTGGCTATTACAAATAAAGCTGCTACAAACATGGTTGAGCAAATGTCCTTTTTGTGTACTTGAGCCTCTTTTGGATATATGCCCAGGAGTGGTATGGCTGGATCTTGAGGAAGCGCTATTCCTAGTTGTCTGAGAAAGCGCCAGATTGATTTCCAGAGTGGTTGTACAAGTTTACATTCCCACCAGCAGTGGAGAAGGGTTCCCCTTTCTCCACAACCTCTCCAGCATGTGTTGTCACTTGAGTTTTTGATCTTGGCCATTCTCATGGGTGTAAGGTGAAATCTCAGGGTTGTTTTGATTTGCATTTCCCTAATGGCTAGTGAGGTTGAGCAATTCTTTAAGTGCTTCTCTGCCATTTGGTATTCCTCTACAGAGAATTCTCTGTTTAGCTCTGTTCCCCATTTTTTAAGTGGATTACTTGGTTTGCTGCTTTTCAGCTTCTTTAGTTCTTTATATATACTGGATATGAGTCCTCTGTCAGATAAAGGGTTGGTGAAGATTCTTTCCCAATCTGTAGGTGGTCGCTTTGTTTTGATGACGGTGTCCTTTGCTTTACAGAAGCTTTTCAGTTTCATGAGGTCCCATTTATTGACTGTTGCTCTTAGAGCCTGTGCTGTTGGTGTTCTGTTCAGGAAGTTTTCCCTGTACCAATGAGTTCTAGGGTATTCCCACTTTTTTTCTAGCCGATTTAATGTGTCTGGTTTTATGTTGAGGTCTTTGATCCACTTGGACTTCAGTTTTGTGCAGGGTGACAAGTATGGATCTATTTTCATTTTCTACATGTAGACATCCAGTTAGACCAGCACCATTTGTTGAAGATGCTATCTTTTTTTTCATTGTATGGTTTTGGCATCTTTGTCAAAGATCAGGTGTCCATAAGTGTGTGGGTTTATTTCTGGGTCCTCTGTTCGGTTCCATTGATCCACCATTCTGTTTCTATGCCAGTACCATGCAGTTTTTAAAACTGTTGCTCTATAGTACAACTTAAGATCAGGGATGGAGATACCTCCGGAAGATCTTTTATTGTAGAGGATTGTTTTAGCAATTCTGGGTTTCTTGTTATTCCATATGAAGTTGAGAATTTTTCTTTCCAGGTCTGTAAAGAATTGTGTTGGTAATTTGATGGGCATTGCATTGAATCTGTAGATTGCTTTTGGTAAGATGGCCATTTTACTATGTTAATCTTGCCAAGCCATGAGCATGGGAGATCTTTCCATCTTCTCATATCTTCTTCTAATTCTTTCTTCAGAGATTTGAAATTTTTTTCATATAAGTCTTTGACTTCCTTGGTTAGGGTTACTCCGAGGTACCTTATGTCATTTGTGGCTCTTGTGAAGGATGTTGTTTCCCTAATTTCTTTCTCAGCCCTTTTGTCTTTTGTATACAGGAGGGCTACTGATTTTTTGAGTTAATTTTGTATCCGCCACTTTGCTGAAGGTGTTAATCAGCTGTAGGAGTTCCCTGGTAGAGTTTTTTTGGGTCACTCACGTATACTATCATATCATCTGCAAATAGTGATAATTTGACTTCTTCCTTTCCAATTTGTATCCCCTTGATCTCCTTCAACTGTCTTATTGCTCTAGCAAGGACTTCCAGCACTATGTTGAAGAGATATGGAGAGAGTGGGCAGCCTTGTCTTGTCCCTGATTTCAGTGGGATTGCTTTAAGTTTCTCTCCGTTCAGTTTGATGTTGGCTATAGGCTTGCTGTATATCGCCTTTACTATGTTTAGATATGTGCCTTGTATCCTGATCTCTCAATACTTTGAACATGAATGGATGTTGGATTTTGTCAAAGGCTTTTTCAGCATCTAGGAGATTATCATGTGGTTTTTTTCTTTCAATTTGTTAATATGGTGGATCACATTGATGGATTTCCTTATATTGAACCACCCCTGCATACCTGGGATGAAGCCTACTTGGTCATAGTGGATAATATCTTTGATGTGTTCTTGGATTCGGTTTGCAAGTATTTTATTAAGTATTTTTGCATCAATGTTCATAAGGGAGATTGGCGGAAATACTTTCTTTGTTGAGTCTTTGTGAGGTTTAGGTACCAAGGTGACTGTGGCTTCATAGAATGAATTTGGTAATATTCCTTCTGTTTCTATTTTGTGGAATAGTTTGAAGAGAATTGGTGTTAGCTCTTCTTTGAAGGTCTGGTAGAATTCTGCGCTGAAGCCATCTGGTCCTGGGCTTTTTTTTGGATGGGAGACTTTTGATGACCGCTTCTATTTCTTTGGGGGGATATAGGATTTACCTGGTCCTGATTCAGCTTTGGTAAGTCAAATCGATCAAGAAAATTGTCCATTTCATTTAGATTTTCAAATTTTGTGGCATATAGACTTTTGAAGTAAGTCCTAATGATTGTTTGGATTTCCTCAGTGTCTGTAGTTATATCCCCCTTTTCATTCCTGATTTTGTTGATTTGGGTGGTGTCTCTCTGCCTTTTAGTTAGCCTGGCTAAGGGTTTGTCGATCTTGTTGATTTTCTCAAAGAACCAGCTCTTGGTTTCATTGATTCTTTGAATTGTTTTATTTGTTTCAATTGATTGATTTCAGCCCTGAGTTTGATTATTTCCAGCCGTCTACTCCTTCTTGGTGTGTCTGCTTCTTCTTTTTCTAGGGTTTTTAAGTGAGCCATTAGGGTGCTTGAATGAGCTGTCTCAATTTCTTCTTGAAGGCACTTAGTGCTATGAACTTTCCTCTTAGCACTGCTTTCATTGTGTCCCACAAGTTCGGGTATGTTGTGTCTTCATTTTCATTGATTTCTAGAAAGACTTTAATTTCTTTCTTTATTTCTTCCCTGACCCAGCTGTCATTTAGTAACAAGTTGTTCAGTTTCCATGTGTGTGTAGGCTTTTTGTTATTTCTGTTATTGTGGAGGTCCAGCTTTATTCCATGGTGATCAGACAAGATACATGGGATTATTTCAATCTTCTTGTATCTGTTGAGGCTTGCTTTGTGACCCACTATATGGTCTATTTTGGAGAAGGTTCCATGAGGTGCTGAGAAGAAGGTAAATTCTTTTGTGTTTGGGTGTAAAGTTCTGTAAATGTCTGTTAGGTCCATTTGATTCATGACCTCTGTCAGAGACATTGTTTCTTTGTTTAATTTCTGTTTTGTTGACCTGTCCTTTGTTGAGAGTGGGGTGTTGAAGTCTCCCACTATTAATGTGTGTGGATCTATATGTGCTTTAAATTTTATCAATGTTTCTTTCACAAATGTGGGTGCCCTTGTATTTGGGGCATAGATGTTCAGGATTGTGATGTCTTCCTGGTGGAATTTTCCCTTGATGAGTATGAAGTGTCCTTCCCCATCTCTTTTGATTAATTTTGGTTGAAAGTCTATTTTATCAGATATTAGAATGGCTACTCCTGCTTGCTTCTTGGGTCCGTTTGCTTGGAAAGTCGTCTTCCAACCCTTTACCCTCAGGTAATGTCTATCTTTGTGTCTTAGGTGTGTTTCTTGTATGCAACAGATTGCTGGGTTTTGTTTACGTATCCATTCTGTTAATCTGTGTCTTTTTATTGGAGAGTTGAGTCCATTGATGTTGAGAGAGATTAATGACCAGTGGCTGTTAGATGTCTTGATTTTGATGTTGGCTGTGGTCATCAGGTTGTGTGCTTGGTTGCTTTTGTTTTACTGAAGTGAGGTTATTTATTTCCTGTGTTTTCTTGAATGTAGCTAGCTTTCTTGGGTTGTATTTTCCCTTCCAGTGTCTTCTGTAATGCTGGATTTGTTTGTAGGTATTGCTGAAATTTGTTTTTGTCATTGAATATCTTGTTTTCTCCATCTATGAGGACTGAGAGTTTTGCAGGGTATAGTAGCCTGGGCTGACATCTGTGTTCTCTTAGGGTCTGCATGATATCCGTCCAGGCCCTTCTGGCTTTCATAGTCTCTGTTGAAAAGTCAGGTGTGATTCTAATGGGTTTGCCATTATATGTTACTTGGCCTTTTTCCTTGCAGCTTTTAGTATTTTTTCTTTGTTCTGTATACTTACTGTTTTGATTATTATGTGGTGGGAGGATTTTCTTTTCTGGTCAAATTTGTTGGGTGTTGGTAGGCCTCATGTATTCTAATTGGCCTCTCCTTTAGCTTGGGGAAATTTTCTTCAATGATTTTGTTGAAAATATTTTCTGGGCCTTGGAGAAGGAAGTCTTCTTTTCCTCTATACCTATTATTCTTAGGTTTTGTCTTTTCATATTGTCTTGCATTTCTTGGACGGTCTGTGTCAGGAATTTTTCGGTTTAACATTTTCCTTGACAGATACATCAATTTCTTCCATTGTATCTTCTACACCTGAGATTCTTTCTTCCATCTCTTGTAGTCTGTTGGTTATGCTTACCTCTGTAGTTCCTGTTTTCTTCCTAGATTCTTCCTTTCCATTATTTCTTCCATTTGTGTTTTCTTTAATTTTTCCAATTCTATCTTCAGGTCCTGAGTTGTTTTGTTTACTTCCTTCACCTGTCTGATTGTACTTTCCTGTTTTTCTTTTAGTTCCTTCAACTCTGTTTCTATCATTTCATTCAGTGTTTTAAGCATTTCCTTTCTAAAGGCCATAAACTGTTTGGCTGTCGCTTCCTCTATTTCTTTACAGATGGCAATATTCTGTTTGAGTTTATCTTCCTCTATGTCTTTACCTGAATCTTATTTGTTTCCTCTGTTATCATCTTCCTGAGCATACTTGTTAGGTCATCTTCTTGGATTTCAGTTATGGTGGGGTGTCCAGGGCTACTTGCCCCTGGTAACTGGGTTCTGGAGATGCCATATTGCTCTGTCTTTTGTTGCTTGAGCTTTTACGCTGGCCTCTACCCATTGTGTTATCTTAGGTGTTTGGGGTTATTTTCTGGTGGTTCCTGGGGATCCTGTGGTGGAGAGAATCCCTTTGCAGAAAGCTGGTTTTTCCTGAAGGATGTCTTCTCAGCTTTTTGGGTATAGTCCCTGGATGGCTGGTGTTTTTTTCAGGAGTTGCTCACCTCAGGGATATAGACCTGAGTGGTAACTGTGGGCTTTGTTAGTCGAGAGGGTTCTCCTCTCACCCAGGGAAGTCCTGAGGGCAGCTGCCCTGTTTCTGGGTTTCTTGTTGCAAATTTAATGATCAGCTGCTGTGACCCAGTTGGACATCAGGCGCGCCTCAACTGTTTGTGCCTGTGTCTGGAGCACAGCTGAGTGTTGGCGCCTCTGCCCCACTAGACTACTAGACTTTTTCTAGGGAAGGATTGGGTGATTCAGGTCAGTACAGTTTCCTTCCTTCCCCGTGTATTCTCTGGAGACACGGACTCCCAGTGTCTTTTTTTTGCCCTGGTGCACACTGCTCAGTGTCCGCCAGCTGGCTGGTCGCAGAAACTGCCTGTGCCTGGAGCACAGCTGTGTGATGGCGGCTCAGTCTCTGCCAGCTGTCTGGTGCGCAGAAACTGCCTGTGTCTGCCTTTGCGGCTTTTGGGAGCCTGAGTGCCCCTCTAAGCTGGGTAATTTTCTGGGGACCTTTTCAGGTTGGGGGTGAGCTGAGTGCTCTGAGATCAGACCCGCCCGTTTCTATCTCCGGCGGAGAATCAGGTGCGCAGGCAGGCAGGGCTCTGTGCGGAACCTGGGTCCCCTGCTCTGGCTCGGGCTGGCTCCTGGGGTGCCCGTGGAACCCGCCCGAGTCTTTTCCAGGGGATGTCTGGGTGACCTAAGGCTGGTCCCAATCGTTTCCTGTACCCTGGGGTTATCTCTCGACTGAAAATTCCAGTCTCTGATAGTGTGGTGCCCACGGTTCAGTCTGGGACCGTGACCAGAGACACTGGCTTGTGGCTCTGGGCTGGCACTGGGGCTGGCGGCAGCGTCTGGCGGAACCGGGATCTCTTCGACGGTTTAGCCGGGTGAGTTAAAAGCTGATTGAATCCCCCACCGTGGGGTATCCTCTCACCTGGGAAACACAATGACTGTGTTTTATGGCCGAGAGTTCTGATTGCTGGTCACTGTGCTGATCCTGCTGTGCTGCTGCTCAGAATGAGAGTCCTCCCGGCGCCGCCATCTTGCCCCTCCCACCTTTTCCATCTTTTGATTACTTGTTTTTGAAGTCTGTTTTGTTAGATATTAAAATTGCTATACTAGCTTGATACCCTAGTCCATTTATTTGGAATAGGTTTTCCAACCGTTTACCTTGAGATGATATCTATCTTGATGTGAAGCTGTGTTTGATGTATTTAGAAGGGTGGATTCTGTTTTATCATCCATTTTGTGAGCCTGTGTCTTTTTATTGGTGAATTTGGATCAATGGTATTAAGAGATATCAATGAACAGTGATTGTTAATCCTGGTGTTTTGGTGGTGGCAGTGGTTTTAGCACCTTGTGTGGGGCTGTATTTATAGATACATATTATTTAAAATTGACCTTTTTATGGAACATCTTATTTTCCCATTTGGTGATTGAACGTTTGTGGGCATAGTTAGTAATTTGTGTTAGCTTCTGTAGATTTTTAGAGTCAGAAACACACTGTCTAAGCCCTTCAACTTGTAGCATTTTTATTGAGAATACAGGATTAATTCCAATAGATGTCTTTTTTTTGTTTCTTGATTGGTTTTTGTTTGTTTGGGTTTGTCTGATTGGTTGGTTAGTTTGGCTTGTTTGTTTGTTTTCAGTTGCAGCTTTTCATATTCTTTCTTTGTTCTGCTTGTTTAATGTTTTGATTATTCTATGCTAAGAGGACATTCTTTTCTGGTCCAGTCTCTGGTATTTTGTATGCTTCTTATGCCTTGATAGACATCTTCTTATTTAGGTTAAGAAATTTTTCTTGTATGATTTTGTGAAAAATATCTTCTGGACCTTTGATCTCATCCTTCTTTTGCTAATCTGGTTATCAACGTGTTTTGTCTTATCATAATGTACCAGAGTTCCTGGATGTTTTCTGTAGGGAATTTTTAGATTTAACATTTTCTTTGACACATGTATCTATTTCATCTTTTTTTCTGTTCTTTTTTGTCGTTGTTGTTGTTTTTTTTTTTTTATTTTCAGACAAGGTTGCTTTTTATAGCCTTTGCTGTCCTGGAATCAGTTTGTAGACAGGCTAGCCTTGAACTCACAACAATACAGCTGTTTCTGTCTCCCTGAGTTCTGGTATTAAAGGAATGTACACACACACCTGTCTTCCATTTCTTCTATTTTGTATTCAGTGCATAAATTTCTCTATTTGATCTCTGTTTTCTGTGTGAACCTTGCCTCTGCATTTCCTTGTAGTCTTTAAATTTTTTCATTTCCAGGATTCCCTGAGTTTCTACATTAAAAAAATAAATTTCTTTTGTTTGTTTGAGGCTAGGATTCTCTGTGTAGCATTGGCTGTCCTGGACTTGTTTTGTAGGCCAGGCTGGCCTCAAAGTCACAGAGATCTCTCTGCCCCTGCCTACCCAAGTGCTGGGATCACAAGCATGCACCACCATGGCCAGCTTGTTTTTGCCTTCTTTATTGCATCTATTTCCATATTTCCAGAATGTGTTTCATTCTACCATTCTCCATTTAGGAGAGGCCTGGAGCTCTGTTTCCAGATGGAGAATGGTGGTTCTATTTCTCTCAGGGGCAGCTAAAACACTTTAGGGCAACACCCATGTTCACTAGGCTGGGGTGTGGAAATAATTTTCTATTAACGGTCAAAGTAGCTAGCTCTTTTAGAATGAGATCTCCTAATGGTAGTAGAAATTTGGGCGTTCCACGGCATATGACCATACCATTATCAGTTAAGCTGCTGTGCCTTGCTCTGAGGACTTTCACCTCAGAGGTGAAGGTGAAAGTCCACTCTTGGTTGGCTTGCAACCAAGACATAGGCCAGGTGAGACCCAGAACCAGTGAGGCCTATGCACAGTGGGCCAGAGAGCAGGCTCAGAGGGGCATAAATGACAGCTCTCAGGGGCCATGATGGAAGGTTGATGTTATCAGGCAGCGTACAACCAGCCAGCATGCATGCACCCCAGCATGTTTATTTCAAGTCAGGGATTTATAAACCTTGGGCAGAGGGAAGGTTTTCAAGGATGAATGTTTTATTTTCTGGGGTCTAGAAGTCAAGGATACTTGGTTTACATATAGTGCTACCATGCCTCATTTTCCATGCAATAACATGGTCCTATCTCAAGAAGGAGAACACAGTACTTAATTATCCTATATGTGTGGGGAAATCTCTGAGTACAGTTGAAAGTCACTGCTGAAGAACAAGATCCTTAGCAGGGTGATCCATTTCTAGGAATTCTCATATACTTTTTGAAGCAATTTTCTTATCAGGAAAGGGTTTGGCTAATAATCTGCCCTGAGAGCTATGTGAGGCTCTTTACAAGATCTGGGGTCATACAGATATAGAGGTGGATTTTTAGGCCCTTCACTGAGAAAATAGAGTTTACCATCATAGACCGAGTGTAAATAAGTAGTTATCCACAGATGTCAGACTTCACCCTAATCCAGAAAAGCCTCACATCCCTCAAATGTTTATTGTTTCATGGCTTTATTTAAGGAAATTATTGGTTTCCTCCAATTGTTTGATTATGTTTTGCCTGGATTTCTATATGGAATTTATTCATACCACATACCACAGCACATACTGAATATACAAACATAGCTGAAAGCACAAGAAAAAGATCATAAAACAAACTACATGGAAGTGATATTGGTTGTTAAAGCAAGTAGTGCAAAAGTGATGTTTAAGCACATAATATAAACACACTGTTTCTTTAAAATTCTGCTTTCTTCCACTTGGCTTGAGAAGTTTCCATTTTCTTACAATGATGCAAACATATATCCAGTCATGAGTCATAGAAAATAATATGGTTTCCAAGTGATTCTAACAGATATCTTTTGCTTTATCATAAGAATATGATATAATTTTAGTAGTCAAAATCATTTATCTAATATTGAAACATTTGTATGCTTTAATGGAATCTCTTCAATTGCAACATGCCTCCACCTCTAATACAATACATATTTTATTGTTGCCAAAGGAAATAACCAGATTTCACAGGTTGAATAATGGCCAGTGATTTCTTTGATTTTGATTTTAACTATAATCCTATTGTATTTGCTTATAGGACTAGGTTATATTTACAGGCCTATCTTTGTGTTTGCTTTTGACAAGGGTGCTATGTACATTGTGTGATTTGATTAATTATAATCAATTAGTTATATTGTTTCTCTTGAAAGTCATAGACGTTTACATATTTTTGCCTTCTGAAAATTTATTATATTATGCTATATTTCCTTTAGTTTTTATTGATTTGGAGACTTGATTTAGAGAAACAGCTTTACTTTTCTCTTCTTGATGTTAAAGGCTTGCCTCTCCTCATTTCTTGGTATATCTGTGTTTTCAAGTTGTTGCAATCATCAATGTCTCCTTTTTACTTCTTAAGTGACTGATAGAATTAACACATTGTTTTGGGGATTTTAAAACTTTCTCTTATATTGTTGTCTCTTTGTCCTTATTAGCTTCAGTTGTCAACATTTCAAAGCCTGCAGTCATCTGAGGGAACCTCAATAAATGGCATGCCCCATCAGAGAAGCTGGTTGCTATATCTGTGAGAGATTGTGTTGATAGATGATTGATTTGGGAAGGCTCTTCCACTGAGAGATGCAATATCCCTAAGCAAGTGGGCCTGGGCTGTGTAAGATAACTACCTGAGCATGAGACAGTGATGAAGCAAGAGACCAACCCAGGAAACATTTACCCATGGCTTTTGCCTTAATTTTCTTTAACCTTGACTTTCTATGCTAAACTCCCAAAATGATGGACTGTGATCTGAGAGTTCCAAACTAAACATGTAAACCCATTCATGACCTGAGGTGCTTTTAGTTAGGGGATTTAGTCACAACAACAAAGAAGCAAATTAGAACAAAAAGTTATATGCAAAGAGTGATTTTACTGCTAGACAGAATCTTGGAATGTTCTATTTTTAAGGACTGTGGAAAACATCAGGATTTAAGATGGCAAAAGTATTACAAAGCTGTACACAGAGTTTCATCAGCTATTCTGGTAGGACCTAGAAGATCAGAATATTGAGAGTAATGCAGACAGAGGAAATCCATGTCATAAGATTTCAGTGGACAATAGACTCTATGGAAAATTAAGCTAGAGGTCATTTGTGTGATATTTTAGCTGCAAATCATACTTATTCTGCCCAGGCCTTGAAATTGAGTAAGGCAGAATTAAAAAATTATGGATAGGTTTTCTTAGATAGAATACTGAATCTGTGGAATGGTTATTTTTAGAGAGACATTCAGGACCACAGTGAAAGTAAGAGACAAGTGGAGCAGAAATAAATGTAAAGTCTTTGGTTTGTAGAGAAAAACAGTACTAGGTAGTTTCAGATAGCAGTCACGTGATGAAATAGAGGCAGAATTTTTCAAGGAGATTATCACTATCAAAGAAGAGGTCCTAGCCCTGGATTTGAAGCCTAAAATGATATTCATAGAGTAAATGCCTTCCTGATAATTCTTCTGTTAATGGAAGGAGGACTCAAAGTGATTCCTAGTCCCAGGAATGAACTTCATATAAAGCCTGCTCCAAAGAGGTCCAAGTGTGGCACGGTCCATCCCAATTTTGAATCCAAATTGACAGGCTCACCCATGTTGTGCTTTTTCTGGAAACAAGAAAGATGTAAAATTTAACGTAATAGATTCTTTGTGGTTTCTATTCAGCACTGTGCCAGCCATCTGTGTTTGGCAGAGTCAGATCACTAGTGAAGATACTGTAAAGGTTCATTGCATGATGCCATGAGGATGAAGCCTGAGTTGCATCTTGACACTATAAGATGTTGAGATACAATACCTAAGTTATGAGATACCTGTCATAGAGTGCTGCCTATAGGGAGTGGAAATAATCAATCTGAGAGATGTATGAGACGTTGCATAGATAGGACCCTCTAAGCCTTTTGAAACAGCAACAGGATTTGCTGTTTTCCTTGCTGGTCTTCTTTTCTTGGTACAGTCTTCCCTCACTATGTATATATGCCTCTCTACTGGAATGGGAAGGGGTATTCTGTGCATCTATGTTGGAATGATATAATTTGCTTCTGATGTGGCAGTCAAGCGATTTTCTTATATGTCAGAGAGACTTTGGACATTTAAACAGTGTATGAATTATTGCCAAATGTTAGCATCCCTGAGGTTAGACTATATTTTCATCATGGGATGGCAATAAGCCAATAGGGAATTTGGTCAGAAATAATTTGATTGAATCAAAAAACTCCCAGAGAATATGATGTTTCTGGTTTTGACATTGAATGAAAAAGTTTCTGTGTATCCCAGGCTGTCCTAAAAGATAGTATGTACACCAGGCAGGTTTTGCACTTACAAGTCTAACTCCAGTTGAGTGTTGGGGCAAAATTTGAGCCAACATGCCTGGCATCAACATCACCATCATTGGCTGCTGAGTCTGGAATGTAGGATTTTGGGCTTTTATTTAGTTTTGTTTTGTTTTGTCTGTGTAAGCATAGGTTTTTGTGGTGATCTTCATCCACATCTTGCATTTGAAATTTGGCAGAGAGTATATTTAATTTTTTAGGGGGCATGTATTCAGGACATTAGCAGTGTCTGAGCTTTCTGAGTCATTGAATTGCAGGGGTGTGACATTCTTCCAACCTGTTGTGTTTGTTTTTTTAAACTTTATCCATTCATTTTATTCACATTTAATTTATTTTTTATTTAAATTTGTTTTTTTTATAATTTATTCTCTGACATGAACTTGGCTCTTTAGTCAATCCTCTTGGGGGGTGCAGCCTTGCAAGGCCACAGAGAATGATGATGCAGTCATTCTTGATGAGACCTGATAAGCTCAGTTCAGGTAGAAGGGGAGGAGTTCCTTCCCTATCAGATTAGGAAAAGGGCATAAGAGAAAAGAAAGAGGGTGGGTGGGAATGGGAATAGATGACAGAGGGAGCTACAGTGGGTATACAAAGTGAATAAATTGTAATAAATAAAATTTAAAAATAATTTAACACCTCACTTGTAGCGTCCTCCCTTGTCTCTTCCTCATTTCATCCTCCATTCCTCTTTCCCCCTCGTCCCAGTTTATCAGATAGGGGGAGCCCTCCTCTCCTACCAGCTGGGCCCAAACTTATCAAATCTCACTAGGACTGTCTACATCCTCTTCCTTTTGGTGTACCAATGCCTCCTCCACCATGGGGAAGTGATCAAAGAGCAAGCAACAGAGTCCATGTCAGAGTTAGCCCCTGCTTCCCTTACTATGGATACCACATGGAGACTTAGCTGCCTATCAGCTACATCTGAGAAGGGGTATGGGTCCTCTTCATGAACAGTCTTTGGTGTGTGAATCAGTCTCTGCATGTCCCCGCAGTCCCAGATTTGTTGTCCTTGTTGGTCTTCTTATGGAGGTCCTGTCAGCTCTGAGTCTTTCTATCCCCCACTCTTTCCTATGACTCCCTATGTTCTCCTCAAAGTTTGGCTGTGAGTCTTAGCATCTCCTTCAATCCCCTACTGGATTGAGTCTTTCAGTGGACATGTATGTTAGGCTCTCATCCTGTTCCCTCTCTTCAGTCACATCTAGTATTGATTCTAATTGCCCGTTTAAATGAGAATTGAGCATCCTCCATAGGGTCCTCCTTTTTATTTAGCTTCTTTAGGTCTATGGATTATAATATGTTTGTCCTGTATTATGACTATTATCCACTTATAAATGAGTATATACCATGCATATCTTTCTGGTTCTGGGATACCTCACTCAGGATAATCTTTTCTAGTTCCATCCATTTTCTTGAAAATTTCATGATTTCCCTGTTTTTAATATGTGAGTAGCATTCCACTGTGTAAATGTACCACAATTTCTGTAACCGTTGTTCCATTGAGAGACATGTAGGTTGTTTCCATATTCTGGCTATTATGAATATAGATGCTGTGAACATTATTGAGCAAATGTATTTGTTGAATGGTGGAGCACTTTTTGGAAATATGCCCAGGAACAATATATCTGAGACTTGAAGTAGCACTTTTTCCAATTGTCTGAGAAAGCATCAGAATGATTTCTACTGTGGTCGTATAAGTTTACACTCTCACCAGCAATGGAGGAGTGTTTCCCTTTCTCCATATCCTCACAGCATGTGCTTTCTCTTCAGGTTTTGATCTTAGCCATTCTGATGGAATATCAAAGTAATTTTGACTTGCATTTCCACGATGACTATTGATATTTAGCATTTATTTAAATGTTTTTCCACCATTTGATATACATCTGTGGAGAATTCTCTGTTTAGTTCTGTACCCCAGTTTTAAAGTGGATTATTTGGTTTTTTGGAGTTTAATTTCTTGAGCTCTTTATATATTTTGTTTATTAGCCCTCCCTGCTCTATGTAGGGTTGGTGAAGATCATTTCTCAGGCTGTAGGCTGTTGATTTTTTCTATTGACAGAGTTTTTTGATTCATAAAAGGTTATAGGTTCATAAAATCCTATTTATTAATTGTTGATCTTACAGCCAGTGCTCTTGATGTTCTGTTCAGGAAGTTATCTTCTATGCCAATGTGATCAAGGGTTTTTCCCACTTTTTCTTCTAACTGATTTAATGTGTCTGGTTTTATGTTGGAAGTCTTTGATCAACTTCAACTTTAGTTTAGTGTGGGATGATAAAAATGGATCTATTTTCATTTTTCCACATGAAGACTTCCAGTTAGACCAACGCCATTTGTTGAATATCTTACCATTTTTCCATTGCATGGTTTTGGCTTCTTTGTGAAAAATCAAGTGTCCATATTTTTGTGGGTTTATTTATGAGCCTTCACTTCAATTCCATTGATTCACCAGACTGTTTCTGTAATAGTACCATGCTGTTTTTATTACAGTTGCTTTATAGTATAGTTTGAGATAAGGGATGGAGAAACCTCCTGAAGATCTGTTATTGTACAGAATTGTTTTGGCTATTCTGTTATTTTTTTTTTCCACATGAAGCGGAGAATTGTTCTTTCAGGGTCTGTAAGGAATTGTGTTGATATTTGATGGGAATATCATTGAATCTGTAGATTGTTTTTGGTAATATGGAAATCTTTACTATGTTGATCCTACTGATCCATGAGCATGAAAGATCTTTCTTTTTTTTTTTTTTTTTCTGACCCTCTGTAATTTATTTTATTTATTTATTTATTTATTTATTTATTTATTTATTTTTTTTTTCAATGCAGTTTATTCAGGAACCTTGAACAATCATCTGACCCTGGGAAAGCCAGCCCACTTTAAATAGCCTCTGGGTAGCCAACCTCAGCATGCCACGTGGGCAATGCAGATAGGTCCACATACATGGAAGCAAGCCAGATCCTCAGCCTTAGCCAAATGTGGAGTTGTTTGTGACAGAGAGCACTCACCATCAGGAAGGTGGAAGGCGGAAACCAGCTCCATCTTTCAGGCGCGGCATTATGCAGCTCTCTACAGTTTCTCTTTTTGTTTTGGACGCATCAGGCAAGAGTAGAGGTCTGATCTCTGATATTAGAAATAAATTGGGACTTTGTACTGATGTTCATTTAGGTGTCATCCACCCAAAGAGCATCAGACCTGTCCGATACCTTTTTCTCAGAGGCGGGACCTGGGGCATCAACCCGCATGCAATCAGACATGCTCTTCTCTGGGTCCAAGGCGGCTGACACTGAGTGCAGTGCTTAGCCTCGCATCCTGAGCGTAACATTTTGGCTTTTTATGGTAGCCAACCATGCTTGGGGAGACTGTCCTGCTTCAATGGCTGTAAAGGCCTGAATGGTCATGGCTGCATTAAGCTGTTGTGAGACTCTAATCTTGCATATATACCACAGGCAAACCAAGGTGACCAACACCAGAAGGCCTGCTAACGCTCCCATGCCCGCCCATTCCTTCAGATGATTCATGGCTGCAGCAATCCATGATGATAATCCTGTGGCTAGTCCTGCGTCCACTCTGGTAGAATTTACCATGACAATGGCCACTCTCAGCTGGTCCATCGTAGTATCGAATTTTCCAGTCCAATTACCTAAAATATAGCTTGACAATTGTTTAGACAGATTTGCAGCACAGGAAAAATTATCATGTTATATGCTAGTGACTCAAAGTCCAGCATATTTTCATTGACAGCCAAGTTGAGCAATTTGCCATAGGGTATCAGTTTGCTCCTGCACGAGGTCAAACCTCTGATTGAACACCATCAAACCTCCTTTTAGTTGAGCATTAATTGCTTTTTGTACATCTAAGGCATGAGCTACATTGGCTAAAAGGTTATTCAGGGTATGAGCAGTCTGCCCAGTATGACTCATGGCTAATGCCGTGGTGGTAGCTCCAACAGCCGCCAATGATAGCTCCAACAGCCGCCAATGAGATGGCAGTAACAATGGCAGCTGTAATTCCAAAATTCTTTTTCTGTCTGAAGAGAGTCATAGTGTGAGGGCATCAACAGGCACAGGCACCCAGCGAGGCATGTGAGTAACCAGCTAGTAAATTTACTAGCATTACAGCATTGGGCAAAAAAAGCAAGTATCATTACCACAATTACTTGGCTCTATCTGGCTAATAATGAATAAAAATGGGGGATGTAAACAAACAGGTGTGGGCTTATAGGAAATATTATGAGAAGCCTTAACCCCCTCGTTGGAACTTCCTGCATCAGTTCTAGAACTAGCAGTGGTGGTGTCAGAGGTCTGAGTAGGTTCAGGAGACCATTGCCCCCAGGGGCGAGACGTGCTCCATGTAAATTGACTAACTCGTTTTCCTCCACTTTTGAAAGTCATTTAAGGTTCTTAAATTATTATTTTTTTCCCTTTATTTTAAATTTTTCATCAATTACACTTTATTCACTCTGCATCCCCCCATAAGCCCCTCCCTCCCCTCCCAATCCCACCCTCCCTTTTCCCTCTGCATGCATGCCACTCCCCAAGTCCACTGATAGGGGAGGTTCTTCTCTCCTTTCTGATCTTAGTCCATCAGTTCACATCAGAAGTGGCTGCTTTGTCCTCTACTATGGCCTGGTAAGGTTGCTCCTCCCCTGGAGGAGGTGACTAAAGAGCAGGCCAGTCAGTTCATGTCATAGCCAGCCCCTCTTCTCATTACTATGTAACCCAATTGGACTCTGAACTGCCCTGGGCTACATCTGTGCAGGGGTTCTGGGTTATCTCTATGAATAGTCCTTGGTTGGATTGTGAGTCTCTGGGAAGTTCCCTGTGTTCAAATTTTCTTGTTCTGCTGCTCTCCTTGTAGAGACCCTGTCCTCTCCAGCTCTTACTCTTTCCCAGTTCTTACATAAAATTCCATTCACTCTGCCCAATAGTTGCCCATGAGGCTTAGCTTCTGCTTTGATAGTCTGTAGGGCAGAGGCTTTCAGAGACCTTCTGTGGTAGGTTCCTAGGTTGTTTCCTGTTTTCTTCTTCTTCTGATGTCCATCCTCTTTGCCTTTCCGGATGGGGATTAGACATTTTACTTGGGGTCCTCTCTCTTGTTTAGTTTCTTTAGATGCACAGGTTTTAGTGGGTTTGTCCTATATTGTATGTCTATATGAGTGAGTATATACCATGTGTGTCTTTTTGCTTCTGGGACAACTCACTCAGGATGATCCTTTCCAGATCCCACCATTTACCTGCAAATTTCATAATTTCCTTATTTTTCATTGCTGAGTAATATTCCATTTTGTAGATCTACCACAATTTCTGCATCCATTCTTCAGTTGAGGGGCATCTGGGTTGTTTCCAGCTTCTGGCTATTACAAATAAAGC
Source organism: Meriones psammophilus (assembly GCA_036365155.1). Taxonomy (NCBI): domain Eukaryota; kingdom Metazoa; phylum Chordata; class Mammalia; order Rodentia; family Muridae; genus Meriones; species Meriones psammophilus. The sequence goes on along the minus strand of JAEOAE010001309.1, from coordinate 169,465 downwards.
TGCTACAAACATGGTTGAGCAAATTTCCTTTTTGTGTGCTTGAACCTCTTTTGGATATATGCCTAGGAGTGGTATGGCTGGATCTTGGGGAAGCACTATTCCTAGTTGTCTGAGAAAACGCCAGATTGATTTCCAGAGTGGTTGTACCAGTTTACATTCCCACCAGCAGTGGAGAATGGTTCCTCTTTCTCCACAACCTCTCCAGCATGTGTTGTCACTTGAGTTTTTAATCTTGGCCATTCTCATGGGTGTGAGGTGAAATCTCAGGGTTGTTTTGATTTGCATTTCCCTAATGGCTAGTGAGGTTGAGCATTTCTTTAAGTGCTTCTCTGCCATTCGGTATTCCTCTACAGATAATTCTCTATTTAGCTCTGTTCCCCATTTTTTAAGTGGGTTACTTGGTTTGCTGCTTTTCAGCTTCTTTAGTTCTTTATATATACTGGATATGAGTCCTCTGTCAGATAAAGGGTTGGTGAAGATTCTTTCCCAATCTGTAGGCAGTCGCTTTGTTTTGATGACGGTGTCCTTTGCTTTGCAGAAGCTTTTCAGTTTTATGAGGTCCCATTTATTGATTGTTGCTCTTAGAGCCTGTGCTGTTGGTGTTCTGTTCAGGAAGTTTTCCCCTGTACCAATGAGTTCTAGGGTATTCCCCACTTTTTTTTCAAGCCGATTTAATGTGTCTGGTTTTATGTTGAGGTCTTTGATCCACTTGGAGTTCAGTTTTGTGCAGGGTGATAAGTATGGATCTATTTTCATTTTTCTACATGTAGCCCTCCAGTTGGACCAGCACCATTTGTTGAAGATGCTATCTTTTTTCCATTGTATGATTTTGGCGTCTTTGTCAAATATCAGGTGTCCATAAGTGTGTGGGTTTATTTCTGGGTCCTCTGTTCGGTTCCATTGATCCACCATTCTGTTTCTATGCCAGTACCATGCAGTTTTTAAAACTGTTGCTCTATAGTACAACTTAAGATCAGGGATGGAGATACCTCCAGAAGATCTTTTATTGTAGAGGATTGTTTTAGCAATTCTGGGTTTCTTGTTATTCCATATGAAGTTGAGAATTTTTCTTTCCAAGTCTGTAAAGAATTGTGTTGGTAATTTGATGGGCATTGCATTGAATCTGTAGATTGCTTTTGGTAAGATGGCCATTTTTACTATGTTAATCCTACCAAGCCATGAGCATGGGAGATCTTTCCATCTTCTCATATCTTCTTCTAGTTCTTTCTTCAGAGATTTGAAATTTTTTTCATACAAGTCTTTGACTTCCTTGGTTAGGGTTACTCCGAGGTACCTTATGTCATTTGTGGCTATTGTGAAGGGTGTTGTTTCCCTAATTTCTTTCTCAGCCCTTTTGTCTTTTGTATACAGGAGGGCTACTGATTTTTTTGAGTTAATTTTGTATCCGGCCACTTTGCTGAAGGTGTTTATCAGCTGTAGGAGTTCCCTGGTAGAGTTTTTGGGGTCACTCACATATACTATCATATCATCTGCAAATAGTGATAATTTGACTTCTTCCTTTCCAATTTGTATCCCCTTGATCTCCTTCAACTGTCTTATTGCTCTAGCAAGGACTTCCAGAACTATGTTGAAGAGATATGGAGAGAGTGGGCAGCCTTGTCTTGTCCCTGATTTCATTGGGATTGCTTTAAGTTTCTCTCCTTTCAGTTTGATGTTGGCTATAGGTTTGCTGTATATCGCCCTTACTATGTTTAGATATGTGCCTTGTATCCCTGATCTCTCCAATACTTTAAACATGAATGGATGTTGGATTTTGTCAAAGGCTTTTTCAGCGTCTAGGGAGATTATCATGTGGTTTTTTTCTTTCAATTTGTTAATATGGTGGATGACATTGATGGATTTCCGTATATTGAACCATCCCTGCATACCTGGGATGAAGCCTACTTGGTCATGGTGGATGATATTTTGATGTGTTCTTGTATTCGGTTTGCGAGTATTTTGTTGAGTATTTTTGCATCAATGTTCATAAGGGAGATTGGCCTGAAGTTCTCTTTCTTTGTGGAGTCTTTGTGAGGTTTAGGTACCAAGGTGACTGTGGCTTCATAGAATGAGTTTGGTAATGCTCCTTCTGTTTCTATTTTGTGGAATAGTTTGAAGAGAGTTGGTGTTAGCTCTTCTTCGAATGTTTGGTAGAATTCTGCGCTGAAACCATCAGGTCCTGGGCTTTTTTTGGATGGGAGACTTTCAATGACTGCTTCTATTTCCTTCGGGGATATAGGACTATTTAATTGATTTACCTGGTCCTGATTTAGCTTTGGTAAGTGGAATCGGTCAAGAAAATTGTCCATTTCATTTAAATTTTCAAATTTTGTTCCGTATAGACTTTTGAAGTAAGTCCTAATGATTTCTTGGATTTTCTCAGTGTCTGTCGTTATGTTCCCCTTTTCTTCTGATTTTGTTGATTTGGATGGTGTCTTGCTGCCTTTTAGTTAGCTTGGCTAAGGGTTTGTCGATCTTGTTGATTTTCTCAAAGAACCAGCTCTTGGTTTCATTGATTCTTTGAATTTTTTTATTTGTTTCTAATTGATTGATTTCAACCCTGAGTTTGATTATTTCCAGCCTTCTGCTCCTTCTTGGTGTGTCTGCTTCTTCTTTTTCTAGGGTTTTTAAGTGAGCCATTAAGTTGCTTGAATGCACTGTCTCAAATTTCTTCTTGAAGGCACTTAGTGCTATGAACTTTCCTCTTAGCACTGCTTTCATTGTGTCCCACAAGTTTGGGTATGTTGTGTCTTCATTTTCATTGAGTTCTAGGAAGATTTTAATTTCTTTCTTTATTTCTTCCCTTACCCAGCTGTCTTTTAGTAGCAAGTTGTTCAGTTTCCATGTATGTGTAGGCTTTTTGCTATTTCTGTTGTTACTGAGGTCCAGCTTTATTCCATGGTGATCCGACAGGATACAAGGGATTATTTCAATCTTCCTGTATTTGTTGAGGCTTGCTTTGTGACCAACTATGTGGTCTATTTTGGAGAAGGTTCCATGAGGTGCTGAGAAGAAGGTAAATTCTTTTCTGTTTGGGTGTAGGGTTCTGTAAATGTCTGTTAGGTCCATCTGATTCATTACCTCTGTTAGAGATATTGTTTCTTTGTTTAATTTCTGTTTTGTTGACCTGTCCTTTGTTGAGAGTGGGGTGTTGAAATCGCCTACTATTAGTGTGTGGGGATCTATATGTGGTTTAAGTTTTATCAATTTTTCTTTCACAAATGTGGGTGCCCTTGTATTTGGGGCATAGATGTTCAGGATTGTGATGTCTTCTTGGTGGAATTTTCCCTTGATGAGTATGAAGTGTCCTTCCCCATCTCTTTTGATTAATTTTGGTTGAAAGACTATTTTATCAGATATTAGAATGGCTACTCCTGCTTGCTTCTTGGGTCCATTTGCTTGAAAACCCGTCTTCCATCCCTTTACCCTCAGGTAATGTCTATCTTTGTGTCTTAGGTGTGTTTCTTGTATAGAACAGAGTGCTGGGTTTTGTTTACGCCTCCATTCTGTTAGTCTGTGTCTTTTTATTGGAGAATTAAGTCCATTGATATTGAGAGAGAGTAATGACCAGTGGCTGTTAAATCCTTTGACTTTGATGTTGGCTGTGGTCATATGGTTGTGTGCTTGGTTGTTTTTTGTTTTACTGAAGTGAGGTTATTTATTTCCTGTGTTTTCTTGAATGTAGCTAGCTTTCTTGGGTTGTATTTTCCCTTCCAGTGTCTTCTGTAATGCTGGATTTGTTTGTAGGTATTGTTGAAATTTGTTTTTGTCATTGAATATCTTGTTTTCTCCGTCTATGAGGATTGAGAGTTTTGCAGGGTATAGTAGCCTGGGCTGACATCTGTGTTCTCTTAGGGTGTGCATGATATCTGTCCAGGCCCTTCTGGCTTTCATAGTCTCTGTTGAAAAGTCAGGTGTGATTCTAATGGGCTTGCCATTATATGTTACTTGGCCTTTTTCTCTTGAAGCTTTTAGTATTTTTTCTTTGTTCTATATACTTACGGTTTTGATTATTATGTGGCGGGAGGATTTTCTTTTCTGGTCTAATTTATTGGGTGTTCTATAGGCCTCTTGTATTCTTATTGGCCTCTCCTTTAAGTTGGGGAAATTTTCTTCAATGATTTTGTTGAAAATATTTTCTGGGCCTTGGTGCAGGGAATCTTCTTTTTCCTCTATTCCTATTATTCTCAGGTTTTGTCTTTTTATGTTGTCTTGAATTTCTTGGACGGTCTGTGTCAGGAATTTTTTAGATTTATCATTTTCTTTGACAGATACATCTATTTCTTCCATTGTATCTTCCACACCTGAGATTCTTTCTTCCATTTCTTGTAGCCTATTGGTTATGCTAACCTCTGTAGTTCCTGCTTTCTTCCCTAAGTTCTTTCTCTCCACAATTTCTTCCATTTGTGTTTTTTTAATTTTTCCAATTCTATCTTCAGGTCTTGAGCTATTTTGTTGGTTTCCTTCCCCTGTCTGACTGTATTTTCATGTTTTTCCGTCAATTCTTTCAGCTGTTTGTTTGAACAATCCACTGTTTCTTTTATTTCATTCAGTGATTTAAGCATTTCCTCTCTAAAGGCCATAGACTGTTTGGCTGCAGCTTCCTGTATTTCTTCACGGATGGCCAAAATCTCCTTGTCTTTAATTTCCTCCATTTCTTTACAGATAGCCATGATCTGTTTGTTTTTATCTTCCTCTAATTCTTTTAGTATTTTATTTGTTTCCTCTGTTATCATCTTCTTGAGCATAGATGTTAGGTCGTCTCCTTGAATTTCATTTATGCTGGGGTGTCTGGGGCTATTTGCCCCTGGATAACTGGGTTCTGGAGATGCCATAATGCTCTGGCTTCTGTTGGTTGAACTTTTACGCTGTCCTCTACCCATTGGGCTATCTTAGTTGTTTGAATTTAGTTTCTGGTTGTTCCTGGACTCCTGTAGTGGAGAGAATCCTTTTGGCAGGAAGATGTTTTTTCCTGAAGGAAGCCTTCCCTGCTTTTTGGGTATAGTCCCTGGATGTCCGCTGTTTTTCAGGAGTTGCTACAGCTCACCGCAGGCCTAGAGACCTGGGTGGTAACTGTGGTCCTGATTAGTCAAGAGGGCACTCCTCTCACCAGGAGAAGTCCTGGGGGCAGCTGTCCTCCTTCTGGGTTTCTTGCTGTAAATTTAGTGATCAGCTGCGGTAATCTGTGGCGGGTGAGTACTGCTGTGGTGTCTTGGGGCACTCAAGTTCTGTCTGTTTGCAATCTGCAGTCTGCTAGACTTTCCCTAGGTGACCCTAGCAGCACGGTTTCTTCCTTCTCTGTGGGGTCCTCTCCGGACAGGGGTTCCCAGTCCCTGTTGTACTGGGGCGCACAGCTTGTCTGTACTGCTGAGCTGAGCGCAAAGCTCTCTGCGCGCGGCAGGAGCTTGGCTGTGATGGCGGCAGAGACCTTCCGGGGAAAGACTGGGTGACCTACAATCAGACCCGCAACCCTGCTTCCCCGTGGGGTCCCCCCGCAACTGGGACTCCCAGTCTCAGGTACCCTTGTGCCCTCGGATCAGCCTGGGAAAGTGGCTGGGACCCTCCCGCTTGCGGCTCCAGCCCAGATACCCAAAGCCCACGTTACCCGGGATTTCTTCCGGGTTCTGGCTGGGTAGCCGTGAGTAGACCCGACCAATTCCCACGCCGTGGGAGCCTCCCCTCACCTGGGAAACACGAGAATGTAGTTTCAGGGCCCTGAGTTCAGTCTCCTGGTCTCTGCCCAGAAAGTGCTGTCCTGCTGCTCAGACGCTGCTGTTTTCCCGGCGCCGCCATCTTGGCTCCCCCCTGAAAGATCTTTCTATCTTTTGTTATCTTCAATTTCTTTTTTCAGAGGCTTGAAGGTTTTTTTTTTTTTTTTTTTCATATAGGTTTTTCACTTTCTTGGTTAGGGTAACACCAAGACACTTTATGTTTTTTGTTTGTTTGTTTTTCCTGGCTATTGTGAGGGGTGTTGTTTCCTTAATTCTTTCTCAGACAGTTTGTCTTTTGTATATGGAAGTGCTATTGATTTTTTGTTAACTTTGTATCCAGCCACTTTGCTGAAGTGTTTTTCAATTGTAGGCATTCCCTGGTAGAACTTTGGGGAACACTTATGTATTCTGTCATTTCATCTGTGAATAGTGATACTTTGGCTTCTTCCTTTTGAATTTGTATCCCCTTAAACTCCTTTAGTTGTCTTATTGCTCTAGATAGGACTTCAGGTACTATATTGAAGAGATTTGGAGAGAGTGGGTAGCCTTGCCTTGTCCCTGAGTTCAGTGGAATTGATTTAACTTTCTTTTCATTTAGTTTGATGTTATCTATAGGATTGTTGTGTATTGCCTTCAATGTTTTTAGGTATGTGCCTTGTATCCTCAGTCTCTTCGAGACTTTAAACAAGAATAAGTGTTGGATATTGTCAAATGCTTTTGTAGCGTCTAAGGAAATGATCATGTGGTTGTGTTTTTTTTTTTATTTATTTATATGTTGGATTACATTGATGGATTCTATGTATTTAACCACCACTGCATGGGATGGAGCCTACTTGGTCATGGTGGATGATATCTTTGATATGTTCTTGGATTTGGTTTGTGAGTATTTTGTTGAGTATTTTTGCATCATTGTTCATAAGAGTGATTGGTCTGAAGTTCTCTTTCTTTTTTGGGTCTTTGAGGATTTATCAAGGTGACTGGAGTCTTACAAATGGAGTTTGGTTATGTTGCTTCCACTTATATTTTATGAAATAGTTTGAAGAATATCCGTATTCTCTCTTCTTTGACGCTCTGGTAGAATTCTGCTCTGAAATCATTTGGCTCTTGGTTGGGAGTCTTTTGATGTTTGCTTCCATTATCTGAGGGGATGTAAGAGTATTAAATGTCTTTACCTGACCTTGATTCAACTTTGGTAAGTGGAATTAATCAAAAATTGTATATTTCATTTAGATTTTTAAATGTTGTGGCATATAGGCTTTTGACATAAGAGCTAATGGTTCTTTGGTTTTCTCAATGTCTGTTATATCTCTCTCTTTTTATCAGACTTGGTTGATTTGGATAGTGTCTCTCTGCCATTTACTTAGTTTGGCTAAGAATTTGTCTATTTTTTTTTTTTTTTTTTTTTTCAAAGAACTAGCTCCTGGTTTTGCTGATTCTTTGAATTGTTCTCTTTGTTACTAATTTATTGATTTCAGCCCTGAGTTTGGTTATGTAGTGGTTTACTCCTGTTGGGTGTGTCTGCTTCTTTTTTCCTAGAGTATTCAGGTGTGCCATTAAGTTGCTTGTATGGGAAGTCTCCAATAGCTTATGAAGGCACTTAGTGCTATTAAATCTCTTCTTAAGACTGCTTTCATTACATCCCATAAGTTTGGGTATGATGTGCCTTCATTTTCATTGAACTGTAGGAAGTTCTTTATTTCTTCCCTGACCCAGATTTCATTGAGTAGGGAGTTGTTCAGTTTCCATATATGTGTAGGCTTTTCGCTATTTCTGTTATTGTCGAGATCCATCTTTATTCCATCATGGTCTGATAGGATACAAGATATTACCTCAATCTTATATCTGTTGAGGCCTGGTTTGTGACCTACTGTATGGTCATTTTTAGAGAAGGGTCTGTGAGGTGCTGAAAAGAAGATATATTCTTTTCTGTTTGGGTGAATATTTCTCTAGATATCTGGTAAGTCCATTTAATTCATGATATCCATTAGTGTCATTATATCTCATTTTAAGTTCTGTTTCACTGCTCTGTCATTTCATGATAGTGACTTGTTGTGTTCTCTCACTAGTAATGTGTGGAGACTAAAATGTTCTTTAAACTTTATTAATGTTTCTTTTACAATTGTGGGTGCCCTTGAATTTGGGCCATATTTGCTCAAAATGGAGACACCATCTTGGTGAAATTTTCCTTTTATAAGTTTGAAGTATTCTTCCTCAACTCTTTCAATTAATTTTGTTAAATGTCTGTTTTATTAGATATTAGAATTGCAACTCCTGTTTGTTTCTTGGGTCCGTTTGCTTGAAAATCTCATTCCTGCTTCAACATCCCAGGAACTTTTCCAGGGTTTAGTTCAGTGCTCTGAGGTTGGAACCAATTTTTTCCTTCACCATTGGGTTTTTTTTTAACCTGAGAAACACAGTCAGTGGTGTTTTGTGGCCTACTGTTCCAACTATTGGTCACTGTGCAGTCTCTGCTATCCTGCTGATCAGACACAGTGTGCAATCAGCTCTGCCATCTGGGATCTGTTTTTTAATTTTTACTGAATGTGAGTATTTTGCTTATATGCATGACTATGTACCTCTTGTGTACCTGCTCCTTACATCATTCAGAAGATTGCCTCAGAACTCATGAACCTAGAATAATGGATAGTAGTTTGTTGTATGTAAACACTGACAATTGAGCCCAATTATTTGCAAGAGCAGCAAGAGCTCCTCACTGCTGAGCCATCTCTCCTGCCTTATGTTGCTTATTTATGATCAGGATTTACATTGCTAGTATTTTTTTTTAACTTTTTAAACATGCATTTCCTTTTAGTAAGATCTTATAAATGTTATAGTTTAAGCTGTGGCACTGCTGGTTTCTGGAAGATTAATACAGAATTGGATTGAATGTATAATTTCTTGTAGGAGCTTCAGTAAAGACCTCTGAGTTTTTTCTACCTATTATATTTGTTTGATTGACTTTTAGGGGAGGCTCTGTCTTACAATATAGGTCTGGCTGAAAATCTTTGCATAGATCATGGCTGGCATCCAACTCAATGAGATTTACCTGCCTCTGCCTCCTAAGTGATGGAATTAGAGGCATAACTGAATACACCCAGCTTGTCCATAATTTTTGTAGTTAATAAATGTTCATAAATTTCTCTCATATGTAATCAGTACTGTTCATACGTTCATTTCTCTCTGTATCTCCATCTCTATCTTTCTCTTTCTATTTCACTTTCTTCTCTCTGTTTGTCTTTGTCCACATTAATTGGCATGTCTATTTCAAGGCTATATCCTATTCAAAAAGTTCAGATATGATACAGTTATTCAGTTTTCTTCTAAGAATGACTTATTGCTAACATTAGAACATCCTTTTAAATATAAACTATAGACTATATATGATTTGGAAAGGAGAATATATAAAATAATTGTCAAAGAAAACTCATGTGTTCTATGCCTTTTCTTTTGTCTGGTCACTCACAAATATGATCTTATCAGCTATGATTATTGTTGTTTGCCACATCGTATTATTTTTATCCATGTATTCACCATAGTCCACTTTCCTGTCCACGAATATACAACCCCCCCTTTTCACCCACTGATATGTCATATTCCTGAGGCCTGGTCAAAACATGATATTTAGTGCCAAGTTGTCTTTGGACTGATGCCAGTATTCCCTGATCACCACATCTTATTTGTTGCTAGAAAAAATATCGTGACTGTGTTTTTTATTTCCTTCCACCTGTCTCCTGACAGGGTCCTGACCAACTAACCCAAGTAACTGAACCCAATTCATAGATTGCTCAAGAATCCAACTGCTGGATACTTTAGATTCATGTTTCACAAACTGATGAAACTCATGTAACATAGGTCTTAAAAGCACAGCTTTTTTTTTTCTTAGAATCTAATCTTTAGGCTTTTCCTTCTCCCTCCTTCACCTGATGCACAACACCTAACTGTCTAACATTAGCACTTCTGTGTCAGAAAATAAATGAAAGAAGTACTAGCAATATGTGAATATATTTCCAATGAAGTATAAATTTATATTGTTGCCTCTGTTTCTGTTTTACACATGTATCACATATTTTAGAATTCAGTGACCTTCAATGATGTGCATGTGAAATTCAGCCGAGAAGAGTGGGCTTTGCTGGAACCTTCCCAGAAGCAACTCTACAAAGATGTGATGTTAGAGACCTGTAAAAACCTCACTGCTATAGGTAAGACTGAAAATTTTCTTTCACTTTTAAAATAAGGAGACAACTCTTACTTTGTTATTGATCCTATTCTATAATTCCAATTGAGAATGATGTGGAATGAGGTGAATAAATCAGACATGGTTCTAAGGGTCACAGAAGATAGTGATTTAATTTTTTCTTAATAATAATATGATATTTCCAATAATATTTATTTTCTGGTACTATATTTTAGGCTACAATTGGGAAGATCATAATATTGAAGAACATTTTCAAAGTTCTACAAGTAATAAAAGGTAACTTTATTTGCACGCTGATACAGATATGAATCTTAAGAAATTTTAATGTGTCATGGAAATTTATTTGTTTGTTTGTTGGCTGCTTTTTATTTTCTGATTTTGAAACAGTTTTTGTTTTCTGTGTAGCTGTGGCTTGACTTAGACTTGCTTGTTAGACCAGCCTGACCTCAACATCACACAGATCTGCCTGCTTCTGCCTCCACAAGTGCTGGGATTAAAGGCATGTACCAGCACAGCTGGCTGTGTCCTGGAAGTTTTAAAGAAAAGCAACAGCATAAAAACTGCACTGCTTTTAGTGGACTGATGATCATTAAAATTTCACAATTCCATGTACTTCAATGTCATGTATCTGATTTGTGTTTACAAGTCACTCCCCTAAGATAGAAGAAAATAAAATAATGTTGTAACAGAAAATACCATTTGAATCATATGGACATTACAGCTACTGACTTGAACTGCCAATCTGTTTAGGATCATTCTATCTACTCAGATATTGTAAGAGGTATACACATTGAATTTGTGATCAGTATGTGTCCAAAACCTTCTAATAAGCAAAAGTTTCATATTACAACCAGTGTTATTCATATTCATGCAGTAACACTGTAAAGTTTAGTGAAAGGAGCAGCTTATGAGAGTCAAGAATATTGTTGTGGAGAAACCTTAATCCCTATATGACATGTCTATGATGAACAAAAAACAAACTGTGTTAATTCAATGTGGGAATCTTTTATTATTCTTGTAAATTAAACTGGTATATCATATGTCAAAATGTTTCTAAGACACATGAGCATAGGGATATTGAAAGAAACAGTGTCCCTGTCTTTCTCCAAGAACAATTGATTTTGTAGTACACTCACTTTGAGTAAATTTTCTGAATGTGATAAATGGTTACTGTTAATTAGTTTTTCATCTTCACTGAGAATTTATCAGCAGACTCATACTGCTGAAAATACCTATGAATACTAGGAATTTAGAACTTCTTCTGCTGGTCCTGGTCATTTACTTTGTAAATGAAGTATCATTCATATAGTACAAAAATTTGTGAATGGGATTGCTGTGGTAAAACTCTGAATTCTTAAATACTCTTCATATATAGGAGAAAACCTCTTATAGAAAAATGGTGCTCTAAAAGTGAACCACATAACAAATGCTCTTACCATCACAGGGATCTTCAAAAATAGCCATAATGAAGGGGCATACCATGAATGTAAATAAAGTGATAAAACTTTAAAATTTGATTCTTCTTTATCATTAGACCAAATTATGAAATTAATTCTTATAGATAAACATATTTATTATTGTAATGAAATGACTGTGGTAAATCTTTCACATGTGCCAATTTTCTTTGCAGGCATGAAAGCATTCATACTGGAGAGAAACCCATTAAATGCACTCTATGTGATAAAGCCTTCCCCTATATCACTGTTCTCATATGACATAAAAGAACACACACAGGAAAGAAGTCTTACAAATGTAATCAATGTGGTAAAGCCTTTGCAAAAAACAGTCATCTCATGCGACATAAAAGAACACATACTGGAGAGAAACTTTATGAATGTAACCACTGTGGTAAAGCCTTTGCAGAAAACAGTACTCTCTTAAGCCATAAAAGAACACACACTAGAGAGAAACTTTATGAATGTAACCAGTGCGGAAAAGCCTTTGCAGAGAAGAATAATCTCATACGGCATAAAAGAACACACACTGGAGAGAAACCTTATGAATGTAACCAGTGTGGTAAAGCCTTTGCACGAAACAGTAATCTCATAAGCCATAAAAGAACACACACGGGAGAGAAACCTTATGAATGTAACCAGTGTGGTAAAGCCTTTGCACAAAACAGTACTCTCTTAAGCCATAAAAGAACACACGTTGGAGAGAAACCTTATGAATGTAACAACTGTGGTAAAGCCTTTGCAGAAAACAGTACTCAAGTGTGGGAAAGCCTTTGCGGAAAACATAAAATAAAACACACACTGGAGAGAAACCTTATGAATGTAATGAGTGTGGTAAAGCCTTTGCAAGAAACAGTACTCTCATACGGCATAAAATAACACATACTGGAAAGAAATCTTATAAATATACCCAATGTGATAAAGCCCTTGCGCAACAGAGTAGTCTCCGAAAACATGAAAAAACAGACACTGGAGAGAAGCCTTGTGAGGGTAATTAGTGTGATAAAGCCTTTGCATGTAACAGTCATCTCCTAAGACAACAACACATTCTGGAGGGAAACCATATGAATATAAGTATGTGGCAAAGCCTTTGTACATAACATCTCATAATACATAAAATAATACATACTGGAAAGAAGCTGTCTGACTGTAACCAGTGTAAAAAAACATTTGCACTTCAGAATCATCTTCACACTCATGAAAGAAATCCTAATGGATAGAAAGCCTGTGAGAGCTTTTAACATGGTGAAACCATTCCATATGTGTATAATCTTCATCATCTTGAAAGGATTCATACTGGAGAGAAAACTTATGAATGTGTTAAAATGGTGAGGCCTTGCACAAATCTAGAGTCATCATCATCATAAAAGTATCTTTTCTGGAGAGGAATTCTGAGAGTATAAGCAATGTGGAAAGGCCTTTGTGTTCTTTGGTCCACTGAGATCCAAAACTGAAAAACTAGCTCAATGGAAATGACCTCCCTTTTCTGAAGGGGAAAGGGAACAGGGGCAATAGGAATGGAGGGTATTGCTGGGGGAGAGAAGGGAGGGGGACTACAATTGGAATTTAAAGCAAATAAACTTATTTTTAAAAAGAATACAATGAATGGTGAATATCAATTAAATGCAACAGTATTATATAATAAGGTGTTTACTGAAGACTTATTGATAATCCTGATACTCAACATTTACTGTTTTCAATTGCCTCACTTTACACAAGAAACTTTTAGTCCAGTGGATGAATATGTAGGGAATGGTGAACTAACACCAGCCAGGAAGATCTCTGAGAGTATCACAACATTGGTAGCCTGTAGAAGTTTCTTTGTGTACACATACCTATTGTTCCAGGGGTTCTATTGAAAACCATCACAACCCAGACTGAATTTTGAGATGTGAAGGAGGAGGATTTTTCTTCCATGTATGACCCTGCTGCTGGCCTAGTTGTGTAACCATGCAATGGTGAGTTTTCTGTGCCTGACTTCAACTGGGGAGTATCTTTAGACATAGATGTCATTAGCCAAATTTGATAGATGGCCTTTGACACAGATCCGTGATAACTCTCCCCTCACTTCAAATATAGGATAATTAGGTTCTGTGTTCTTGTTCACATAATAAGAATGTTCTGTTTAATGGAAATCAAACATCCTTGAAGTGTCTAGTTTTAAACAATTATCTACACCTACCCTTGGAGCATCCCAGTCACTACTCAAGGTGTAGATAGCCTCTGTTTTCTGGAATTAAAGTTGAACTTACTTTCTGACATGGTTTCAAGTGTGTCTGATCACTGTTACACTTGCAGGATTTCCAAGCTTTATACCTCATCTTATGCCCCTCATGCCTTCCTGGGTTGGTGGGAAACAACCCTCCAGGCAGCAAAAGAATCATGTTCTCTGAAATGCTTGTGATGAAATGTTTCAGACTTCAGAGCATTTCAAATTTTACATGTTTCTGGATATGAGATGGTAAATAAAACAGTGTCTTGGGGTGGGACTCTTTAAAATGAGTTATACCTAGTGTTTATGTCACAGTAAGGTTACAGGCAAGCTTCATGGTATGAAATCTTCTGAGGTGAGTACAGTGGCCTATGGAGAAAAAATAAGAGTGATAATTTCCTTGTTTTTAATAGCTGAGAAGTGTTCCAATAAGGTATGGTGGACTGCAGAGGGCAACTCCACTTTTGAATGGACTAGGGATGGGGGTTGGGGAAAAAAAAAAAAGAATCTTTGTCTTTGCCACCTTTCTTCCTTGTGGGCTCACTTGATAATCATAACCCAATGGAGACCATGCTGCTCTCTCTGAAGTTTATGTTACCATAGAAGCAGGATTCAAACCTGGAACTAATGGGAGAGGTTCCTACTTAACATATCAAATCAAAGCTACCTGCCATTTTCTCCCAGCAATCCTTCTGGTCTTCCATGCTATCTGATCATCCAGGTTGGTATAACCCATGCAATATCCTGAATTCTCCTTCCCAGGACCTCACCAATATAAATACACCCATATATAGGCAAACTATTTTATCTACCTGGTCCTGTCAAGAGTCATGCAGGAGCAACAGCAAAACAGCAGTAGAACTCATGGAATGTGGTTCCCCTGTTAGCATAATCACAATGAGTTTCTCTTGGAGAAGAATAATCCCAAGAACTGCTTGTCCTGAGTACTTTGGGCTCTTATGTAGCATAGCTCTGCTTGTTGCCCTTATGATGCTCATATTCCTCATAACAAGAGCTGTATGAAAACTCTAAGGAGGCTTCTAGCCCATCACTGGGAAATATCACTTGCATTTAAAATTAACAATGCTTGATCTCTTTTCACATGGTTACTGGAGCAGATTAATGAATTAACCAGTGCCCTTGAAAGCAGCCATAGATGTAGACTGTTAGCAACGACCATTACACTTAGAAAAAATTTGGAAAAATATATTGTTTAACAAATTCAGGGAAGATGTTTTTGCTAATGACTCTGATGTAAAAAATCTTAAATCTTAGAGAACAATTTAAAGTTAAGAAAAGTACACTCTTAATAGAAAAGCCAGGGATGCTTTAAGGTTGATGAACAAAAACAATAGCCCAAGGCAGCGTTGGATGTCTGAGCACCCTCAAGCTGGGTCTGAAACTGAGACAGCAGGTGATTCCCCTATACTTGTTTTTTTCCCATCATCTTATTGATAGAATTTAATAAAAAATTATTAATGATTAGATGCACACCCCTTTAAGATTTAAAGTACAGGTGCCAGTACTATGCCAATTTTTATTACTGTTACTCTATAGTACTACTTGAGATGTAGGATGAAGATACCTCCAAAAAAATCTTTTATTGTACAGGCATTTTTTATCAATTCTGCGTTGTTGTTGTTTTTTTTTGTTGTTGTTGTTTTGTTTTGTTTTTTTTTCCATATGAAACTGAGAATTGTTCTTTCAAGGTCTGTAAAGAGTTGTGTTGGTATTTTGTTTGGAATTGCATTAAGTCTGTAGATTTATTTTGGTAGAGTGGCCATTTTTACTATGTTAATTCTACCAATCCTAGAGCATGGGAGATCTTTCCATCTTCTGATATCTTCCTTGAAGTTTTTTTTTTTTTCATACAAGTCTTTCATTTGCTTGATTAGAGTCACACCAAGGTACTTTATGCTATTTGTGGCAATTGTGAAGGGGTGTTGTTTCCATAATTTCTTACTGAGCCTGTTTCTCTTTTGTATCCAGGAGGGCTTCAGATTTTTTTAAAATTTAATTTTGTATCCAGCCACTTTGCTGAAGTTTTTATCAGCTGTAGGAGTTCCCTGGTTGAATATTAAAGTCATTCATGTGTACTGTCACATCATCTACAACACAAGCTGGACTGGATGTGGAGAAAAGGGAACACTCTTACATTGCTGGTGGGAATGTAAACTTGTACTGCCCCTTTGGAAATTAATCTGGTTAGGCCACAGAAGAGGGCTTTGCAGCCAGTCCTGAAGATACCTGATAAAGCAGGATCAGATGAATGGGGAGGAGGTCCCCCCTATCAGTGGACTTGGAAAGGGGCACGGTGGAGATGAGGGAGGGTGGGAGGGACTGCGAGGGAATGAGGGATCGGGACATGGCTGGGATACAGAGTTAATAAAATGTAACTGATAAATAAAAAAAAAAAAAAAAAAAAAAGGAAATCAATCTGGTGCTTTCTCAGAAATTTATGAACATTATTACTTCAACATTCAGTTATACCACCCCTGGGCATATGTTCAGCAGATTGTCAACCATATAAGGACATTTGCTCAACTATACTCATAACAGCTTTTTTTTTTTTTTATAATAGCCAGAATCTGAAAACAACCTAGATGTCCCACAGCTGAAAAATGGATACAGAATTTGTAGTGCATTTACACAATGCAACGCTACTCAGCAGTTAAAAACAAGGCATCAGCAGGCAAATGGATGCAACTAGAAAAGATCATCCTGAGTGAGGTATCCAGAAGAAGAAAGACACTCATGGTATATACTCACATATAAGTGGATATTAGTTGTATCATACAGGATTAAAAATACTAAAATCTAATGTTCTAATTGAGCTAAACAAAAGGGAGGATCCTAGGGAAGATGCTTAATCTGCATTCAGAAGGGCAAATATGATAGACATTGGTAATGGGTGAAGACATAGAACAGGGCAGGAACCTACCAGAGAGGGTCTCTGTAATAATATATATAACAAGGTATTGAAACAGATGGTTAGACTCATAGCCAAACTTTGAGCATAGAGCATGGACTCAAATGGAAGATTCAGGAGATAGAAAGACCTGGATGAGAAAGACATTCCACAAGAAGGCCAACTGAAACAAAAATGTGGGCCCAGGGGGTCCTGTTCCAAACAAGGACCATGCATGAAGAACACCTAGAACCCCTGCTCAGATATAGCCCATAAGTATCTGTCTCCTTGTGAGTTCTTTGACATGAACTCAGTGGATGGCTCAGGAATATGATCACCTACTCCTGGGAGGTGCAGCCTTTCCAGGACACAGAGGAAAAAGGTGCAGCCATTCCTGGTGAGACCTGATAAGGTAGGCTAGAATATGATAGGGGAAGAAGACTTCCCCTATCAGTGGACTTGGGGAGGAACATGTGTGAAGAAGGAGGAGGGAAAGTGGGATTAGGAGGGGAGGAGGGAGGAGTTTACGGGGGGGATGCAAAGTGAATAAAGTGAAATTAATAAAAGTTAAAACATGAACAAAAAAAACTTCAGCAAATTAAAATGAAAACTATAATAAAATTTTAAAAATGCATGCGAGAATTATAGGACATCAAAATCCAAATGTGCCAGTGAGTGAATTTTTTGGCCATCTACCTTTTGGAATGTACTCTTAAATGTACAATTAAGAGAAGTCCCTTGGATAAAATGAGTGTCCCTTGGAGAAAACTACACTTTCATTTGCAAGTGCTTATCAATTAGAGATAAGGGTTGGGACAAAGCCAGGTGTGCACTTCTCATTTCAGCTGTATAACCACATCTGGTGCAGAATATTAAAAGGCTTAGTGCATGCTGCCTCAGTATCTCACAATTTATATATGCTTCAGTCATCTTAATGTATAGTGCTTTCTTTGGTATCCTCTATCCTTTCTCTCTGTTACACTCTTCTGGCTGAATTACAAATGTCTGTGGAGGGCATGAATTTGATGGAAAATTTCCATTTCTACTTGAGTATTCTGAGGTCTCTCACTGAATATCTATCTTCTCTATGGGTCTCTGAATTTGTTTCCATCAGCTGTAGGAGGAAGCTTCTTTGATGATGGAAGAACAAGACCCTGATCTATGAGTATAGCAGAATGGTGTCAATGGTCATTTTATTTCTTTTAGTAGAATGTAGTATTTTTTTTTCTCTAGAACCCTGGGCTATGTAATTTCTTTTTCTTGTTCAATAAACCAGTGTCAGGTGTGGATTCCATCATGTGAAATGGGCCTTAAGTCAAACTATAGATTGGTTATTTACTCCTACAACTGTTGCATTAATATGTCTTACAGGACAATTATAGTTCAAAGGTTTGGTAGCTGGGTTAGAGTTTATATTTCTCCTTTTGTAGTGTGCAGAGTATTCCCTGTATCAAAGTTGCTAAGATGTAAGTGTGAAGGTCCTATATAGGCATGATTTATGTATGTTCAATGATTTGTGTAAGTGTTGTCTCAAGCAATAGGGCATTGCAGTCATTTTGTGGACAGCAACCTCTAGTCTTGACAAAAGCCTATTTTGTTTTGGCATTACAATCACACTACTTTGGCCAATACCTCAGTAAAATATAACCTACTGCCAGTACTGGATGCTTTATTTAGTGACAAGAGATTTCCAGTTGGGACTTTCCTGTTATGTGGTGATTTCATTTATATTGGCTTCTTACATGTATGTATTTTAGAAAGTTTCTATGGCATTAGGTTTCCACTGTACCAAACAAATGACCCTTAATTTTACCTGTCTTTTCGCATGTTACCTTTTCATTGCCACCTTCCTTTCCCAATCCCCTTCAATTCTATCTTTTTTGTCCACCTTCCACTTGTACCAAGTATTTTATTTCCCTTTCCTATGGAGAAATTTCTTCCTCCCCTAAGCTTCAGTTCTTAATCTGTATGTATCCCCTGCAGTATTATGTTCAGTTGCTTGCATATCATACATCTTGCAACTAATATATATGTAAAAGCAAATACATACCCTATTTTTCTTTTGGGGTCTAGATTCTCTCACTCTCAGTTATCTGCAAAGCTGTATTTACCTTCACGTTTCATGATTTGATTTTTTAAAAGTCTGAGTAATATTTGATTATGTAAATGCACTAGTACTATAGCAAAAATAGAAATACACACTGGAAAACAAACAAAATCTTCACAAATGGTGCTGACCAAACTAGGTATCTATATGTAGAAACATGGAAATGCAGCCACTTTTGATGTGAACTGATGGACTAAGATCAGAAAGGAGAGGAGAACCTCCCCTATCAGTGGACTTGGGGAGTGGCATGCATGCAGAGGGAGGAGGGAGGGTGGGATTGGGAGGGGAAGGAGGGGCTTATGGGGGGATGCAGAATGAATAAAGTGCAATTGATGAAAAATTTTAAAAAAAGGTAAAAAATAATAATTTAAGAACCTTAAATGACTTTCAAAAGTGGAGGAAAACATGGAGTTAGACAATTTACATGGAGCACGTCTCGCCCCTGGGGGCAATGGTCTCCTGAACCTACTCAGACCTCGGACACCACCACTGCTAGTTCTAGAACTGATGCAGGATGTTCCAACGAGGGGGTTAAGGCTTCTCATAATATTTCCTATAAGCCCACACCTGTTTGTTTACATCCCCCATTTTTATTCATTATTAGCCAGATAGAGCCAAGTAATTGTGGTAATGATACTTGCTTTTTTGACCAATGATGTAATGCTAGTAAATTTACTAGCTGGTTACTCACATGCCTCGCTGGGTGCCTGTGCCCGTTGATGCCCTCATGCTATGACTCTCTTCAGACAGAAAAGGGATCTTGGAATTACAGCTGCCATTGTTACTGCCATCTCATTGGCGGCTGTTGGAGCTACCACCACGGCATTAGCCATGAGTCATACTGGGCAGACTGCTCAGACCCTGAATAACCTTTTAGCCAATGTAGCTCATGCCTTAGATGTACAAAAAGCAATTAATGCTCAACTAAAAGGAGGTTTGATGGTGTTCAATCAGAGGTTTGACCTCGTGCAGGAGCAAATTGATACCCTATGGCAAATCACTCAACTTGGCTGTCAATGAAAGTATGCTGGACTTTGTGTCACTAGCATATAACATGATAATTTTTCCTGTGCTGCAAATCTGTCTAAACAATTGTCAAGCTATATTTTAGGTAATTGGACTGGAGAATTCGATACTACGATGGACCAGCTGAGAGTGGCCATTGTCATGGTAAATTCTACCAGAGTGGATGCAGGACTAGCCACAGGATTATCATCATGGATTGCTGCAGCCATGAATCATCTGAAGGAATGGGCGGGCATGGGAGCGTTAGCAGGCCTTCTGGTGTTGGTCACCTTGGTTTGCCTGTGGTATATATGCAAGATTAGAGTCTCACAGCAGCGTAATGCAGCCATGACCATTCAGGCCTTTACAGCCATTGAAGCAGGACAGTCTCCCCAAGCATGGTTGGCTACCATAAAAAGCTAAAATGTTACGCTCAGGATGCGAGGCTAAGCACTGCACTCAGGGTCAGCCGCCTTGGACCCAGAGAAGAGCATGTCTGATTGCATGCGGGTTGATGCCCCAGGTCCCGCCTCTGAGAAAAAGGTATCAGACGGGTCTGATGCTCTTTGGGTGGATGACACCTAAATGAACATCAGTACAAAGTCCCAATTTATTTCTAATATCAGAGATCAGACCTCTACTCTTGCCTGATGCGTCCAAAACAAAAAGAGAAAACTGTAGAGAGCTGCATAATGCCACGCCTGAAAGATGGAGCTGGTTTCCGCCTTCCACCTTCCTGATGGTGAGTGCTCTCTGTCACAAACAACTCCACATTTGGCTAAGGCTGAGGATCTGGCTTGCTTCCATGTATGTGGACCTATCTGCATTGCCCACGTGGCATGCTGAGGTTGGCTACCCAGAGGCTATTTAAGCTGTGGGCTGGCTTTCCCCAGGGTCAGATGATTGTTCAAGGTTCCTGAATAAACTGCATTGAAAAAATAAATAAATAAATAAAGGAAACTTCATCTCAAAAAAAAAAAAAACATGGAAATTGAAGCTTATTTTCACTCAAAAGTCACCTCCAAATGGATTAAAACCTCACAAAAGTTCATATACAGTTAAAGTCTTGAAGTCAGCACAGCTATTTGAGAAAGAACCAACATAGCTGAGTTGCATATTACGATAGCCTTAATGCTACCTTTCAGGCTTGGTCTTGATCTCCACTTGCTACATGCTTAGAGGGCTTTCAATACTTGTACAACCTGGGGACATTGGAGCAATGGAAAATTTTTAATGAATCATTTATGCCTTCACCCTGGAGTACTGCTTCTAAGCTTCCCCAGAAAAATCCTGAGCATACTGCTCCTCTCATATTTAGGGGAAATGTCAATTATCTGGTCCTACATGAATGTCTTCCTTGTGGAAATTGTCACTCACATAAAAATGGCAGATAATTCCTTATGACACTAAATCTACCCCTGTGCTTCCTCAAGAAGAAAATAATCAGAACAACATGTTCTTAAAAAGGCAAACAAAGATTGTACTGCTAGGAGAGTTGATAGCATTTGAGATTAAATACCTCATACTGTTGTATCCTCAGATGATTACTTGGCATATAAGATTAGGAGAACATACATTAGGTATGTTCTCAATGACTAGATAAAGATGTAAATGAATGGCTGGAGACATCTTCACCTACACTAGGGTCTATAATGATGGATAAAGAATGTTTTGTAAAAATGATTTTTAAAGTGAGGTATTAGGACCTCTTTTTCCTAGAAATATCAGCTTTCACAGTATCACTGTGGTGCTGTATGACCAAAATAATGAAAGAATACTTAGATTTAGCACATTAGTAAATTCTACAAAGATATGAGATATAGACAATGCATTATGCCAAGAATTTAATAATAACTGTTGCTGCTTTGGCATAAATGGTTTTTCTTGAGGCTGTCCATTAAAATATAATATACTTCTTGGGACAAAGCAATATGCCCAAGCTGGCTTGAAGATTTTTATCTATTGCCATTGAATCTGAGAATGCTTCCAACCTGACAATGTGCTTTCAGGCTGTGGCAAATATGCCTCCAGATTCTCAAAAATGTAAGGTTATGGGATTGATGAAGAAAAATGATAGTAAAAGATAAGGTTTATCAGTGATGACTAAATTTATGACCAAGAGACAGTTAAAACTCCTGTCTGGGGACAAAAAGGATATCATATATGTTTTAAAACAATGTGACTCTATCTTTTATTATTGAACTCTGTCTAAATAAAGAAGTACTCTGACGGCCAGTCAGTCAAGACTTTCAGTTTCTTTGGACCACCATGTCTGACTCATTTCTGCCCCACCTTATCCTTCCCTCTTCTCTGGATACTATCAACTGCGGGGGCTGGTCCCCAGTCTTTTGCCACAGTCTTTCTTTTCTTTCACAGTAGGGTGAATACTCACAACTGAAGATCTAGAGCTACATGCTTTAGAGTAGATAGGACATGTGATATCTGTTTTCTGGATCTGAGTTACCTAAATCAATATCGTCATTTATATTTCTATCTGCTTATGTGACTACCATTTCACTTATCTATATCAGTTGAAGGATATTTAGGTGTTCCCATTTTGTACCTATTGTGAACAGAGTAGCAATGAGTATGGATGAGAAAATATTTTTGAAGGAGTATGTTGAGTCCATTATGCATATGTCAAGCAAAGTTATAAGTGGTTCATATGTTAGATTTATTTTCATCATTTTGAGAATTCTGCACACTGATTTCTGCTGTGGATGTACAATTTTTCAAGCTCCCTCTACCAGAGATCCAGGTTTTTGCCTGTCCAACAGATGTCAACTGTCAACCTAATTCCTGTTTTCTCTGGAAAAATTAAATACTAAAGGAAAAATGTATAGTACCTGTATTATTTATCACAATTACTATTATGTAATTAAAATTTGAATACTTATATTGCCCACAAATTAAATGTAACATGTATAATTTACTAAAATGTGTTTTCAGAAGTAGTTTCTATTCTGAAATAGAATCTATATAACATTGCCTAAATGAAGGGCTCTTTTAGTTATGGTTAGATATACATTTTATATAAACTTACTAAAAGTAGGGGTAAATAATTTCATTTGAAGACATTACGGGATTTTATTATTGTCCAGTTATTGGACTTAACAATGGGTGAGTCATGGTGCTTGAGAATGATCCCCAAAATGACAGCTGTGCTGACAGATAAGCACAGAGCCATGCAGGCCAGGGCCAAGCCCAGAGGATCCTCAAAGGACAGGAAGTTCACTGCCATGGGCAGGCACTTGTTTCTCTCAAGGTTTGGGTACTCTTGAACTCAGCAAGGGATACATTCCTGCTGATCTGTGGGGAGAAAGTAAATCAACATCTCAACTCCTACAAGACACTCCAGGTTCAATCCATGCAGATTTCCAATGATATTGTGTGCATCCTATCACATTCTCTTTTACTATAATGCCAAGAAGGACACTAAACATACAATGTTTGTCATTTAAGGTATTGGTTGCCTAAGTTTTTTTCCAGTTTCATCTATGATTAAAGATGTTGAGTATTTTTTTGTGTTTCTCAGCCAATTGTGTTGTATTTTTGCTTCCTTCTGTCACCCATGTTTATCATTAATTTTTACAATTTATTTACTTTCTATCCAAATTGTAGCCCCCTCCCTCAGCTCTAGGTCCTACCCTCTTTCCCTCCTTTGACCTTATTCCTCTTCTCTAGTCCTCTGATAGGTGAAGTCCTCCTCCCCCTACTGTCTAACCCAAGCCCATCAGGTCCCATTAGGTCTCCCCGTATCCTATTCCTCTGTGGGCTGGCTAGGTTGCCCCACCAGGGAGAAGTGATCAAAAAGCAGGTAATTGAGTTCATGGTAGAGACTGCCTCTTCTCCCCTTGCTAGGGAACCCATATGTTGATTGAGCTGTCTATGGGCTACCTCTGAGCTAGGTGTCTAGGTCCTCTCATAATCTTTGGTTGATGCATCAGTCTCTGCAGCCCCCATGGACCCAGATTTTTTGGCTTTGTTGGTCTCGTTGTG
Organism: Meriones psammophilus; assembly: GCA_036365155.1. Taxonomy (NCBI): domain Eukaryota; kingdom Metazoa; phylum Chordata; class Mammalia; order Rodentia; family Muridae; genus Meriones; species Meriones psammophilus. The sequence goes on along the minus strand of JAEOAE010001309.1, from coordinate 145,874 downwards.
TGGTTTTCCCTGCTTTGGGTCCTTCTAGTTCCCACTTCTTGCTTTATCCAAAGTTTGTCTGTAGCTCCCTGCATCCATTTTGATTGCCTGCTGAGTGGACTCAACTAGAATATATTTGTGAAGGCTCCCATCCTGTTCTTTCTCTTCTATGGGTTCTGGTGTCTATCCTGTTTCCTTTTCTGAATGAAAATTAAGCATCTTCCCTGGCGTCTTCCTTATAGTTTACCATTTTAATGTCTGTAGATTTTAGTATGTTTATTCTATATTATATGGATAATATCCACTTATAAGTAAGTATATACCATACCTGTATTTCTGCTTCTGGGATACCTCCCTCTGCATGTTCTTTTTTAGTTCCATTCATTTGCCTGCAAGTTTCATGATTTTCTTGTTTTTAATACCTGAGTAGTATTTCATTGTGTAAATGTACCACAATTTCTGTATCCATTGCTCCATTTTGAAGGACATCTAGGTTGCTTCCAGATTCTGGCTATTATGAATAAAGCTGCTACAAACATGGTTAAGCAAATGTCTTTGTTGCATGGTTGAACATCTTTCTGATAATGTCCTCAGGAGATATATAGCTGGGTCTTGGGGTAACACTGTTCCCAGTTTTCTGAGAAAGCACTAGATCAATTTCCAAAGTGGTTGTACAAGTTTACAATCCCACCAACAATTGAGGAGGGTTCCCCTTTCTCGACATCCTCTCCAACATGTGTTGTCACATAAGAATTTGATCTTAGCCATTCTGATGGGTGTAAGGGGACATCTCAGGGTCATTTTGATTTGCATTGCCCTGATGACTAAGGATACTTAACATTTCTTTAAGTGTTTCACTGTCATTCAATATTCCTCTATTGAGAATTCTCTGTTTAGCTCTATACCCATTGTTTAATTGGATCCCTTAATTTATTGCTTTTTAACTTCTTGAGTTCTTTATGTGTTCTGGGTTAGCCCTCTGTCAGCTATAGTTTTGGTGAAGATACTTTGCCAATCTGTAGGCTGTTAATTTGTTCTGAAGACAGTGTCGTTTGTTTTACAGAAGCTTTTCAGTTTCATGAGGTCCCATTTATTGATTGTTGTTCTAACAGCCTGTGCTTTTGTTGTTCTGTTCAAGAAGTTGTTTCCTGTGCCAATGAGGTCAAGGCTCTTTGTTACTTTTTTTCCTAACAGATTGAGAGTGTTGCTTTTATGTTGAAGTATTTAATACACTTGGACTTTACTTTTATGCAGGGAAATAAGTATGGATCTATTTCTGTTTTTCTACATGTAGACATCCAGTTAGACAAAAACCATTTGTTGAAGATGTTCTTTTTTCCATGTATGGTTTTGGCTTCTTGGTAAAAAAAAAAATAGGTGTCTGTAACTAAACAACTCTCTACTCAATGACAGCTTTGTCAGGAAAGAAACAAAAAAAGAAATTGAAGACTTCCTAAATTTCAATGAAAATGAAGGCACAACATACCCAAACTTATGGGAAACAATGAAAGTGCTCCTAAGAGGAAAGTTCATAGCACTAAGTTTCTCCAGAAAGACGTTCTAGACAAGCAATTTAATGGCAAACCTAAAACCCTAGTATAAAAAGAAGTAGACACACTCAAGATGAGAAGATGATTGGAAATATTCCAACTCAGAGCTGAAATCAATGAATTAGAAACAAAGAAAACAATTCAAAGAATCAATGTGACCAAGAGCTGGTTCTTTGAGAAAATCAACAAGATAGACAAGCCTTTAGTGAAACTAACTAAAAGGCTAATAGAAACTATCCACATCAGCAAAATCAGAAATGAAAATGGGGGCATAACAACAGACACTGAGGAAATCCAAACAATCATTAGGTCATCCTACAAAAACCTATATGCCACAAAATTTGAAAATCTAAATGAAATGGACAATTTTCTTGACAGATTTCATCTACCAAAATTAAATCAAGATCAGGCAGAAAGATTGAATAGTCCTATATCCCCCAATGAAATAGAAGCAGTCATCATAAGTCTCTTCCAAAAAAAAAAAAAAAAAAATGCCCAGGGCCAGATGGTTCCAGCACAGAATTCTACCAGACCTTCAAAGAAGTGCTAACTCCAATTCAACTTAAATTATTCCACAAAATAGAAACAGAAGGAACATAACCAAATTCATTCTAGGTAGCCAAAGTCCCCTTGAAACCTAAACTACACAAAGACCCAACCAAAAAGGAGAAATTCAAACCTATCTCTCCTATGAGAATTGATGGAAAAATACTAAATAAAATACTGGCAAACCGAATCCAAGAACATATAAAAGATATCATCCACCATGACCAAGTAGGCTTCATCTCAGGCATCCAGAGGTGGTTCAATATATGAAAATCCATCATTTAAACAAACTGAAGGAGAAAAACGACATGATCATCTCCTTAGGCATTTGACAAAACCCAACACCTATTCATGTTTAAAGTCTTGGAGAGATCAGGTATACAAGGCACATACCTAAACATACTGAAGACAATATACAGCAAGCCTATAGCCAACATCAAACTAAACAAAACAAAAAAAAAACAAACAAACAAACAAACAAAAAAAAACTTACATAAATCCCTCTGAAATTAGGGACAAGGCAAGGCTGCCCACTCTTTCCATATCTCTTCAACATAGTACTGGAAGTCTTCACTACAGCAATAAGAGAACTAAAGGAGATCAAGGGGATACAAATTGGAATGGAAGAAATCAAAGTATCACTATTTGCAGAAAATATGATACTCTACATGAATGACACCAAAAAATTCATCCAGAGAACACCTTGAGGTAATAAACACCTTCAGCAAAGTGGCTGATTAAACAATTAAGTAAAAATATCATAAGCCCTCTTGTATACCAAAGACAAAAGGGTCAATAAAGAAATTAGGGAAACAACACCCTTTACAGTAGCCACTAATAATAAAGATACCTTGGTGTTACTCTAACCAAGCAAGTAAAAGACCTGTTCGAATAAAAGTCTCTGAAAAAAAGAAAGTGAAGAAAATATCAGAAGATGGAAAAATCTCCCATGCTCATGGATCAAAAGGATTAACATAGTAAAAATGGCTATCCTGTGAAAAGCAATCTACAGATGTAATGTAATGCCCATGAAAATACCAACACAATTCTTTACGGAACTTGAAAGAAAATTCTCAACTTCATATGGAAAAACAAAAAATGAGAATTGCCAAAATGATCCTGTACAACAAGAGATCATCTGGAGGAATCTCCATCCCTGATCTCAACCTGTGCTACAGAGAAATAGTAATAAAACCCGAATGGTACTTGAATAGAAACAGAATGGTGGATCAATAGAATTGAATAGAAGACCCAGTGATAAACCCACAAACCTATGCATACTTGATTTTTGACAAAAAGCCAAAACCGTTCAATGAAAAAAAGACAGCATCTTCAAAAAATGCTGATGGTCTAACTGGATGTTTACATGTAACAAATGCAAATAGATCCATATTTCTCACCCTGCACAAATATAAAGTGCAAGTGGATCAAAGACCTCAACATAAAACCAGACACAATAAATAGGTTAGAAGAAAAAGTGGGGAAGAGCCTAGAATTCATTGGTACAGGAGACAACTTCCTGAACAGAACACCAACAGCACAGGCTCTAAGAGCAATAATCAATAAATGGGATCTCATGAAAATGAAAAGCTTCTGTGAAGCAAAGGACACTGTCATCAGAATAAAATGACAGCCTACCGACTGGGAAAGGATCTTCACCAACCTTATGTCTGACAGAGAGCTGATATCTAGAATATATAAAGAACTAAAGAAGTTAAAAAGCTACAAATCAAGTAATCCAATTAAAAATGGGGTACAGAGCTAATCAGAGAATTCTCCATAGAGGAACATAGAATGCCAGAGAAACACTTAGAGAAATTCTCAGTGTCCTTAGTCATCAGAGAAATGCAAACCAAAATGACCCTAAGATTTCCTTTACACCCATCAGAATGGCTAGGATTAAAAAAATCAAGTCAAAGTACAAGCTGGAGTGGATGTGGGGTAAGGGAAACCTCCTCCATTGCTGGTGGGAATGTAGACTTGAAAAACATTTTGGAAATTGATTTGGTGCTTTCTCACACAACTAGGAATAGCACTTTCTGAAGATCCAGCTATACCACTCCTAGGCATATATTCAAAATATACTCAAGTACACAACAAGGACATTTGTTCAACCATGTTCATAGCAGCTTTATTCACAATACCCAGAACCTGCAAACATCCGAGATGTCCCTAAATTAAAGAATAGATACAGAAATTGTGGTATATTTACACTATGGAATACTACTCAGCAATTAAAAACAAGGAAATCATGGAATTTGCAGGCAAATGGTGGGACATAGAAAAAATCATATTGAGTGAGGTATCCCACAAACAGAAAGACACACATGAGACATACTCACTTATAAGTGGATACTAGACATATGAGATAGGATAAACCTACAAAAATCAGAACACCAAAAAAGGTGAGCTAGAAGGAGGACCCTGTGTAAGATGATCAATCCTCACTCAGAAAGGTAGATGGGATGGACTTTGGAAGAAGGATAAAAACAGGAAACAGGACAGGAGCCTGTTTCCAAAGAGGGCCTCTGAAAGAGTCTAACCATCATTGTATAAAAGTAGATAATGAGACTCATAAACAAAATTTGGGCAGACTGCAGGGAATCTTAGGAAAGAAGGGGGAGATAGCAAGACCTGGAGAAGACAGAAGCTCCACAATGATAGTAGCAAAACGAACATATCTGGGCATAGGGTCTTCTCTGAGACTGATACTCCAACTAAGCCCTATTCATGGATATCACATAGAACTCTTGCTAAGATGTATCCCATGAAAGCTCAGTATCCAAGTGGGTATCATAGTAAGGGGAACATGGACATCTCTGACATGAAGTCACTGGCTAGTTCTTTGACTGCCTCCCGTTGATAGGGAAGCAATCTTGCCAGGCCACAGAGGAGGACAATGAAGTCAGTTTGGATGAGATCGGGTAAGCTAGGGTCAGATGAAAGGGGAGGAGAACCTCCCCTATCTCTGGACTTGGAGAGGCGCATAAGAGAAGATGAGGAGGAGTAGGTAGGATTGGGAGAGGAGGAAGGAGGGGGCTACAGCTGGGAATCAAAGTGAATAAGCTCCAATTAGTATAAAAAAATAAAAATTTAATTTAAAAAACTGAACAGCAAAAAGCTTAAAGAACAAAAGTTGCACTTAGCACTTTTGGAACTGAATACAGCTGGCAGCCTTCAAGAAAGATAGTGGTAAAACCATGGCTCCACCTTCTTTATCCATGAACCAACATGGTGGCTAGCCGTGTGTTGCTGTATGCTGTGGCCGGCAATGTAAAACAGCCATTAGGTGTCATTGATGGTGTTACTACAGCCTACAGTATAGCACTGTGGAGCATTTACAGTTCCCCATAACTAAAATTTCTAAAATTGTAATAAAATACGTTTTAGAACCAACTGCATAAAAGAACAGTACTTTAAGTATTCTGGCCATACCAAACCTGTCAGCCAGAAATAAACAGCATTAATCCATGCACTCAGGAGCTGGTAGTAGGTATATAATGGTTAACAACTACCTGAATACAACCCCGTATAACCCTATGATAACATGGAGCTACAGTCTTATTCTCCCATTAAAGAGCATAAGCAGACATTCTGCATCGGAGAATCTCCAGCCTTTTAAGTGAAAACCAACATATTTTACAGTTCTTTCTCAAATCATATTTGCAGGTTTACAAAACCAAATCAAATACAGTTCATATGTCCTCTGGCTTTCTATATATACTCTGACCTTCCATAAAATTCTATATAACTTCAGGTTACTTTGGACAAGCTTTTTTTCTTTTTTTTCTTTTCTTTTTCTTTTCTTTTCTTTATTGTCCTAGTCTCTTGCCTTCTCTCTTGCTTTTCAGACAACATAAAAACCTTCATCAAAATCCTTCTCAACATTTCTTTACTAAGCCATGTTTTTTTTTTTTTTTTTTTTACCATCTTGAGATGATATACTGTAGAAACTGCACTTTTCTTAATTGCCTCAAACAATATGGCTTGGTTTCATTTGGTAAAATGAATAAAATAAATACCAAGGTCTTTTGACCTCCCCAAAGGGTTGAGAAACTGTTCCATGTTCTTTGTTAGACAGCCCAAGGTCATTATTTAAAATGCCTGATAAACTTTAAAATGTTTCATAGTCTTAAACATTTAAACATTCTCCAAAACCTGTTTTTGCTAGATGAAAATAAATTACATTTTTAGGAGTGAAACCACAAAGCATAACCATAATTTTTAAAGTCAGAATCAAATTTTAAAACCAAATTTTACCAGTGCAAACAATCCAATCTCGAAATTCAATACCAATTTAAAATGAGACTTGTTTTCTTAGTCTAAAAGGAAATAGGATAAACAAAATTCAATTTGAATAAATGGTTCTGTAATCACTCTTTTCCTTTGTTCTACACCATGTGGCAATTTCAAAATGCTGGAGTCACATCACAATGCATGATAAGCCACATGGTTGCTATTTAAAACATCTGTGCTTCTATAGATCTAACAAACACATATGTACACATATATGTTCTAACCAAGAGTTTGAATTTAATCTTTCAACATATTCAATAATTGTTAGGCTATAACCAAGGCATACAGAGTGTATTAACCATTTAAGATCAGTCAAAAATATGAAGTGGCCATACATACATTTAAACTGAGAAAACTATTTTTTACTCCACCCAGCTGTAATTGTCCTATCAGTCTGGGCAAGCTATCACAGCCCACCCTGCTCTTGGGAGTCCTCTATCTGTCCTGCCCCAAGGCATGCTCCCACCAAAGACCAAAGGCTTCCCAGCTTATAGTGCTAGGAGCATGGGGCAAACAAAGTCACCATAGTTTACAGCTGGTTGGTCACCTGCCTACTGAGACCATCATAAACAAACAAACCCATAAAAGAACACAAGAAAATAATGTACCAATACAATGTGTACAAAATGAAAGGGAGAGGAGGGAAAGCCCGAAGGGGAAGTGGACCATCTCTCAATGGCCCTCTTCCCTGTTCCATTAGGGGGTGGCCTTCCCCCAAATTGGGCGCCATACAATTACACTAGCCTTATATGGCAGCCTGGTATTATACCAGACCAGTTGATCTGAAATTTCAATTCCCTCAGCCCACTGCTGCCATGGGGCACTGTTTCTGCTTCCCCTGCAATGATGAAAATGCACTCAGAAGTCAGAGCTCCTAGCTGGGCAGGAGCAGTCCTGACAATTTCATCCTCAGACCCACGCTTGTATTCTCTCCCTCTGGCTGCCAGAACACCTGATTCTGCCACAGCAGGACGTGGGGAAGGTGAACAGGACGAGGGTGGAGGGGCTGAAAGGAACAAGGAGGGATTACAGCAAGTCTGTCTCATAGCATCCCTCACAGTCCCATGCTCCAATACAAACAAACATTCATAAATACAAGGAACAAAATAGACAGACAAATGCATGCATACCTGCTGCTACACTACTGAAAACAAAACCAGAACCAAGTGTCTGGCTTTTGTTCATGGTTGGAAAGGCAAAAGCAGAAACAGGTTCTTCCTCTGGGAAAGGCACATCTGTCCCAAAGAAGTTTCTAAACACAAGGAATAAAATAGGACAGGTGCAGACTGAGTGGCCGTGTAACCAGATCATAAGGTAAGCTCAGATCCATGGAACTTCAGATCACTGCTCTGGTTTCCCTGCCACAGAGCCTCCACAGCACTGGGTGGTTCTGAACTACCTCCCTACTTCAGGACTCTACCCAAGTGCCCACCCCAAAAAAAAAAAACAATGAAGACAGGGGTAATACTCTGACTTTGGCAGCTGTGATTACCCAGAAGTCTTCCTCTGATTACGTCCTGCTGCCATCACCAATATGAACACCTGAGGATTTTTTAGAATAGAGGACAGAAAGTAATCACACACATGCACACTTAGATACTTACAAGCCGCAATAAGACCATCTAGGTCAGGGTCCTGGAGTCTTGGGGATCCTGATGAGCCCCACAAATGTTATTCTCAGTTCATGAGACCCCAAAAGGTCACCAGGAATTGACTCCACTGAAAACATATGAGGGTTTATTTAATACAAGCTCGAGTCTGGGTCACAACAACCTCCTTGGTGAAGAGGAGGAGTATGGCAGGGTGGTCTAGGGCAACAAGGTTTTTAAAGGGAAAAGCCATAGGCAGTGAGTTACATGCCTTGGAGTTATATGACTGTGTAAGGGAAATTTACTTTTGAAATGATTGTTTTACTTTACATGCTAAGACACTAAACGGTTCTGGACTGAACATCTGGTCTGGTAACCTAGCAACTATATCTATACAGGGCAAGAAAAGAATGTGGTAGGGCTAGTTCACCCCTGAAGGTGGCTGGACATGTATACACCTGTCTGGACTTTCTTCAGGCTTATGCTTGAAACTTTAAACCAACCCCCCCAAAAAAAACCTAAATTTTGATTCTTTGGTCTCTCATTATGTAGTAATTCCTTTGTCTCAGAAATGTAAAAACTATGAAGCCCACTGGAATTTGCTTCATCCATGTGATGTAAATATGTAAATATGTAAATATGTAAATTGATGTGTTTGCATGAACTAGGTCAGTCTGGTTTTTTTTGGTATATTTTACATGAGTGTATGTCAATTATCTGGCTATAAGGAGTTCCTTTTTCATCGTCCATGGAATATGTGCAAATATGTACAGGTTTATATATCTGATCATTTGTCTACATGTATGTATGGCAGAACAGGCCACAACAGCTGGACAGGGAAGATGTTTTCTTAAAGGGAAGCCTGAACTTGCTACAGTTCCTGCAGAGGAAATGCTAGCTGAAATCAGCATCATCGTCATAAGTAAGCTTGTAGGACTTTGTTAGTAAAATTTCTTATTTCACCCACTTTTTTCAGTGAGTGTGTGTGCCTGTGACCTCTATATTTTCTATCCATTTCTCTTTAGATCATGGAGGGTTAATGGGACCCTAAAATTCTACCAGACCTCTGAGCCTGCCTAAGAGACAGGAAAGATGACTGCCACTGAGCCCATAGTGGCCTGAAGAGTATCTCGGGGTAAACAAGCCTGGAATTCTTTGTCAGTCTAATTAAGACCAGCTGTTGTTAAGCAATAAAAACATTAGGAAAGAGTGACTTTGTCGTCAGAGTGACCAGAAAGCCTTAAGTGGCTCAATTGGTAAAGCACCAGGCTCCAAGTAAGGAGACTGGGGATTAACACCTAAATAAAACTGCTTTTGACTTCATCAAGATGCCCAAATCAAGTTTAGGTATACAGAAAGAGACAAATATCAGTCTCTGACCCTGAATTCACCTGCTTCAGTCTTTCCAAGCTGGGTATTCACTTCTGGATATTAACAATTATCAATTATTTTGAGGCTAAAATTTCATCGTGAAATTTCTTTCTTCCCTTTTCTTTCTCTAGGCCTTCCCACACACTGCCCCATGCTCACCTTCAAATTCATGGCTTCTTTCTTCATTGTTACTTCATGTGTTATATATACATGTATTTTGAAATATAAACTGCTTGTTTTTTGAAGTATATGCAAATTTATTGTCTTTAATCAGTGCTTTCAGTTCCAAAATCATGTAAGATAATTACAGACATATATACATAAACTGTGACAGAACCCTTTTCCATTTTAACTCATATTTTTAATTATAAGATGAAAATGTTTTGTCTTGACCACAGTAAATTACTTACAAATGATGTAAGATTGTGAAGCTTCTCTTGCTGATGAGTGAGGCTTACCTGCCATGGTAGACCCTCACCCTTGTTTGTGTCTTCTTTAGATCCCGTTTCAGTTTTGCTCAACAGCATTTTCTGGAGGGCATGGGCTACTGCCTACATTACATTTCATATGGAATAGCTGGGCTCAGACTTGGTCATCCCATCATTTTCTTCTGATTTAGTCTGTAGTGAAATGTTTGCTGTGGGAGGGGCGGAGCCAAGATGGCGACTAGCACACACAGCTTCTGAGCAGTGGGGTACCTGATCTTCTGAGTTGGAGAATAGAAGGACCCCCAACCCAGGAAAACCACGGTGAGGCTTTCTGAACAATAGGGAACATCACAGGAGGTGAAAACTTTGGCCTCCGGTCACCCGGAGACTTGCTTGGGGAAGGAGAGAAACGATCCTTTGTTCTTGCAGGACTCCCTTCCCCCCAGACCTCCTTCCTCCTTGGCACAGCGACACAGTGGACTCATCTTTCTCAGTGCAGACCTAACTGCCTGGGGTATACAGCCGCTGAGATGGAGCCCCAAGCACTTTAGTGGCAGACAAAAGCCAGCAGTACGTGTCCCGGAGTCCCAGATTCGCGCAGCAGCTGCACCATCCTCCCAGGGCACGAATCTGCTAGGAACCATACTAGCTCCGCAGGATCCCCATCACTGACAGTACGGCCCGCCCAACCCCACAGTGACAGAGAATACGCTATATACTCACCAAAACCAGGCAGAAACGTCATACAACCTGGACACACCAGGCGCTGGGCCTCCCAAGTTTGTAGAGCACAACGAAGAGATCCCAGGACTTCCCACAAAGCATTGGGACTAGCAACCCAGTCTCCAGTTACAGCAGGACGTGGCAGCAGAGCAGCACTGAACTGGCGGGGCACCACAGCCCTCCAGTTTAAGACTAACCAGGGCCAAACCAGAGAACAGAGAGCCTGGTTACCCCATCCCTGCTGAAGTGACCACCCTGAAATCTCCAGCTGCAGCAAGACCTCAGAACCTGGCAGTGACAGCAGCACGGAACTGGCGGAACACAACAAAGAAGCAGGGCCAAACCAGAGAGCAGAGAGCCCCGGATACCACAATCTCTGCCAAGAGACCTGCCTGTAAGTGAGTGCACCCTTGAGAATCTGCAGTTCCCCAGATCCTGGGTCCTTCTAAATCAGAAGCAAGGCATCAAACCCCCCTCCCACCCACATACCCACTTTGGGAAACAGAGGGGCACTAGGGACATTGAAGTTCCTGCCCTGTGGGCCTGATTGAGGGGTTAATACAGTTAATGCCAGAAATTGTGCTGCGATCATCATTAGCGCCTGCGACATATACAGTGCAGAGCCCCTCCCACACACTCAAGGGTTCAACTCTGTCCCTCGAGAAACTCATCCACGCACATTTACACACACAGACACACAGCGCGCGTGCCAGACACACATCTTGCATTTGCCCCGTTTGCGCCTGAATACTTTCCTCCCACAGGTACAGCTAGTCCTCAGCACACACTGAGAGTGCTCAGCTTCCTGAAGAACTCTCCAGATACCAGAGAGAGACAGCACCAGTCTGATCTGCAGAATCCAAAAACAAACAGGGAAGGTTTCAGATAAGCCAATGGCCAGGGGTAGGCGAAAGAACACTTCCAACATAAATCAGGACATTATGACTTCACCAGCAAACCCCAAAATTGATAGATACTCCAATTCAGCAGAAGCACAGGAAAATGATTTTAAAGCCATGCTTGCCCAATTATTTGAGGCTCATAAGGAGGAAATGAACAAGTCTTTCAAAGAGATGGCCAGTCAATTGGAGGCAAAGAAAGAAGAAATAGACAATATCCTTAAAGAAACACAGGCAAACATAGCCAAACAAATAGATACACAAGTAGAGGAAAAATTAGTGGCATATAAGAAGGAAATGAAAAAAAAAAATAGAGCCACCATAGAGAGACAGGAATCCAAATTCAAACACATGAAAGAAATGGTGCAAGGCATGAAAACAGAATTAGAATCAATAAAGAAAACACAAAAGGAGAAAACCCTTGAGCTGGAGAACTTGGAGAAAAGATCAGGAACCACAAAAGTAAGCATCACCAACAGAATACAAGAGATGGAAGAGAGAATCTCTGGAGCTGAAGACACACTTGCAGAAATGGATACTTCTCTCAAAGAAAAAGTAAAATCAGAAAAGTTCCAATCACAAAATATCCAAGAAATCAAGGATGCTATGAAAAGACAAAATCTAAGAATAATAGGAATTCACGAAAAAGAAGACTCCAGACTCCAAGGTCCAGAAAATATTTTCAAGAAAATCATAGAAGAAAATTTTCCCAACTTAAAGAAAGAGATGTCCATAAATATACAAGAGGCCTGAAGAACTCCAAATAGACTAGACCAGAAAAGAAACACATCACGTCACATCATAGTCAAAACACTAAATCTACAGAACAAAGAAAAGATATTAAAAGCAGCAAGGGAAAAAGGCCAAGTAACATATGAAGGTAGACCCATCAGAATCACACCAGACTTCTCATCAGAAACTATGAAAGCCAGAAGGGCCTGGGCAAGTATCATGGAGACTCTAAGAGATCACAAATGTCAATCCAGACTACTATACCCTGCAAAGCTTTCAATCAACATAGATGGAGAAAACAAAATATTCCATGACAAAACTAAATTTACACAATATCTACACAGCAAACTATCCCTACAGAAGATACTAGAAGGAAAACTCCAATCCAATGAAAACAAATTCACCCAAGAAAACAGGGCATACAGATAATATCGCAACAAAAATGAAAAGAAAACAAGCAATGAAACAGGGTTAGATCATCGACTCCATTACAAAAGGAACTAACATGCATTGGTCACTATTATCTATCAATATCAATGGACTCAACTCACCAATAAAAAGACACAGGCTAACAGAATGGTTAAGGAAACAGGATCCAACATTCTGTTGCATCCAAGAAACACACCTATGCAACAAAGACAAACACTACCTCAGAGTAAAGGGCTGAAAAACTGTTTTTAAAGCAAATGGTTCCAGAAAACAAGCTGGAGTAGCCATCCTAATATCTAATAAAATAGACTTTCAACCCAAGTTAATCAAAAAAGATAAGGAGGGCCACTATATTCTCATAAAAGGAAAAATCCACCAAGAGGACATCACAATCTTGACTATGCCCCAAATACAAGAGCACCAACATTCGTAAATGAAACATTATTAAAGCTTAAATAATACATTGATCCTAATACCTTAATAGTGGGAGACTTCAACCCTCCACTCTCACCAAGGGACAGATCAACTAGACAGACACCAAATGGGGAAATAAAAGCACTCACAGAATCCCTAAATCAAATGGACCTAATAGACGTCTACAGATCATTTCACCCAAACTCAAAAGAGTATACCTTCTTTTCAGCACCGCATGGAACCTTCTCCAAAATAGACCATATAGTGGGTCACAAAGCAAGCCTCAACAGATACAAAAGGATTGAAATAATCCCTTGTATACTATCTGACCACCATGGACTAAAGCTAGACATCAACAACAACAGAAACAGCAAAAAGCCGACACGCACATGGAAACTGAACAACTTACTACTCAATGACAGCTGGGTTAAGGAAGAAATAAAGAAAGAAATTAAAGACTTCCTAGAATTCAATGAAAAGGAAGGCACAACATACCCAAATTTATGGGACACATTGAAAGCAGTGCTCACAGGAAAATTTATAGCACTAAGTGCCTGCAAGAAGAAATTCGTAACATCACATACAAACAAGTTAATGGCCCAACTGAAAACTCTAGAAAAAAAAAGAAGCAGATACACCCAAGAGGAGCAGACGGTTATAAATAATCAAAATAAGGGCTGAAATCAATCAATTAGAAACAAATAAAACTATCCAAAGAATCAATGAAACAAAAAGCTGGTTCTTTGAGAAAATCACCAAGATAGACAAACCCTTAGCCAAACTAACTAAAAAGCAGAGAGAAACTATCCAAATCAGCAAAATCAGAAATGAAAATGGGGACATAACCACAGACACTGAGGAAATCCAAACAATTATTAGGTCATACTACAAAAGCCTATATGCCACAAAATTTGAGAATCTAAATGAAATGGATAATTTTCTTGAAAGATTCCATCTACCAAAACTAAGTCAAGATCAGGTAGAAAGACTGAATAGCCCTATATCTCCCAAGGAAATCGAAGCAGTCATTAACAGTCTCCCCTCCAAAAAAAAGCCCTGGACCAGATGGCTTCAGCGCAGAATTCTACAAGACCTTCAAAGAAGTGCTAACTCCAATTCTCCTCAAGCTATTCCACAAAATAGAAACAGAAGGAACACTACCAAACTCATTCTATGAAGCCACAGTCACCTTAATACCTAAACCACACAAAGACCCAACAACAAAAAAAGAGAACTTCAGGCCTATCTCTCTTATGAACATTGACGCAAAAATACTCAATAAAATACTTGCAAACCGAATCCAAGAACATATCAAAGATATCATCCACCATGACCAACTAGGCTTCATCCCAGGCATGCAAGGGTGGTTCAACATACGGAAATCCATCAATGTAATCCACTACATAAACAAACTGAAGGAGAAAAACCACATGATCATCTCCTTAGATGCCGAAAAAGCATTTGACAAAGTCCAACACCCATTCATGTTTAAAGTCTTGGAGAGATCAGGGATACAAGGGACATAGCTAAACCTAGTAAAGGCAATATACAGCAAGCCTATAGCCAACATCAAACTCAATGGAGAGAAACTTAAATCAATCCCACTGAAATCAGGGACAAGACAAGGCTGTCCATTGTCCCCATATCTCTTCAACATAGTACTTGAAGTCCTAGCCAGAGCAATAAGACAACTAAAGGAGATCAAGGGGATACAAATCGGGAAGGAAGAGGTCAAAGTGTCACTATTTGCAGATGATATGATAGTATACATGAGTGACCCCAAAAATTCAACCTGAGAACTCCTTCAGCTGATAAACACCTTCAGCAAAGTGGCAGGATACAAAATCAACTCAAAAAAATCAGAAGCCCTCCTATATACCAAAGACAAAAAGGCTGAGAAAGAAATTAGGGAAACAACACCCTTCACAATAGCCACTAATAACATAAAGTACCTTGGTGTGACTCTAACCAAGCAAGTGAAAGACCTGTTTGAGAAAAACTTCAAGGCTCTGAAGAAAGAAATCGAAGAAGATATCAGAAGATGGAAAGATCTCCCGTGCTCATGGATTGGTAGGATTAACATTGTGAAAATGGCCATACTGCCAAAAGCAATCTACAGATTCAATGCAATTCCCATCAAAATACCAACTCAATTCTTTACAGACCTTGAAAAAAAGATTCTCAGCTTCATATGGAGAAACAAAAAACCCAGAATCTCCAAAACGATCCTGTACAACAACAGATCATCTGTAGGTATCTCCATCCCTGAACTCAAGCTGTACTACAGGGCAACAGCAATAAAAACTGCATGGTATTGGCATAGAAACAGAAAGGAGGATCAATGGAACCGCATAGAAGACCCAGAAATAAATCCACACACCTATGAATATTCGATATTTGACAAAGAAGCCAAATCCATTCAATGGAAAAAAGACAGCATCTTCAACAAATGGTGCTGGACCAACTGGATGTCTACACACAGAAAAATGAAAATAGATTCATATTTATCAGCCTGCACAAAACTAAAGTCAAAGTGGATCAAGGACCTCAACATAGAACCAGACACATTAAATCGGCTTGAAAAAAAAGTGGGGAACAGCCTAGAACTCATTGGCACAGGAGACAACTTCCTGAACAGAACACCAACAGCACAGGCTCTAAGAGCAACAATCAATAAATGGCACCTCATGAAACTGAAAAGTTTCTTTAAAGCAAAGGACACTGTCATCAAAACAAAACGACTGCCTACAGATTGGGAAAGCATCTTCATTAACCCTTTATCTGACAGAGGACTAATATCCAGTATATACAAAGAACTAAAGAAGCTGAAAAGCAGCAAACCAAGTAATCCAATTAAAAAATGGGGAACAGAGCTAAACAGAGAATTCTCGACAGAGGAATATCAAATGGCAGAGAAACACTTAAAGAAATGCTCAACATCATTAGCCATCAGGGAAATGCAAATCAAAACGACACTGAGATATCACCTTACACCCATCAGAATGGCCAAGATGAAAAACTCAAGCGACAACACATGCTGGAGAGGTTGTGGAGAAAGGGGAGCCCTCCTCCACTGCTGGTGGGAATGTAAACTGGTACAACCACTCTGGAAAGCTATCTGGTGCTTTCTAAGACAATTAGGAATAGTGCTTCCTCAAGACCCAGCTATACCACTGCTAGGTATATACCCAAAGTTCGTTCAAGTACACAAAGGATACTTGCTCAACCATGTTTATAGCAGCTTTATTTGTAATAGCCAGAACCTGGAAACAACCCAGATGTCCATCAACGGATGAATGGGTACAGAAATTGTGGTATTTTTACACAATGGAATACTACTCAGCAATCAAAAAGGAGGAAATCATGAAATTTGCAGGCAAATGGTGGGATCTAGAAAAGATCATTCTGAGTGAAATATCCCAGAAGGAGAAAGACAAACATGGGATATACTCACTTATATAGACCTATAAGATATGATAAACATAATGAAATCTATACACCTAAAAAAGATAATCAATTGAGTGGACATGGGGTAAGATGATCAATCCTCATTTTGAAAGACAGATGGGATGTGCATTGAACGTATGACAGGAGTCTACTGAGCGCATCTGAAAGACTCTAACTAGTAGTGTTTTCAAAGCAAAGACTCATGACCAAACCTTTGGCAGAGTACAGGGAATTATAATAAAGAAGGGGAGTTAGTCTGATATGGAAAGGATAGGAGCTCCACAAGGACCAAATATATCTGGGCACAGGGTCTTTTCTGAGACTGACATTCAACCAAGGACCATCTATGGATATAACCTAGAACCTCCGCTCAGATGTAGACTGTTGTAGCTCAGTAGCCAATTGGTTTCCCAAAGTGAGGGGAACAAGGACTATTTCTAACAGGAACTCAATGACTGGCTCTTTGGCCTCCCCACCCCCCAAGGGAGGAGCAGTCCTGTTAGGCCACAGAGGAGGGCTTTGCAGCCAGTCCTGAAGATACCTGATAAAACAGGATCAGATGAATGTGGAGGAGGTCCCCCCTATCAGTGGACTTGGAAAGGGGCACAGTGGAGTTGATGGAGGCAGGGAGGGACTAGGAGGGAATGAGGGATTGGGACACGGCTGAGATACAGAGTTAATAATATGTAACTGATAAGAAAAAAAAAAATTAAAAAAAATATCTATATAAAATGGACAATTTTCTTGATAGATTCCACTTACCAAAGTTAAATCAGGATCAGGTAAATAAAAAGTCCTATCTCTTCTAAGGAAATAGAGGAAGTCATTAAACTCCCCATCCATAAAAGCCCAGGGCCAGATGGTTTCAGCTTAGAATTCTACCAGACCTTCAATGAAGAGTTAATTCCAATACTCTTCAAACTATCCCACAAAATAGAAACAGAAGGAACAATAACAAATTAATTCTATGAAGCTGCAGTCACATCACAATCAATATGAACTTCAGACCAATTTCCCTCATGAACACGGACACAAAAATACTCAAAATACTCACAAATACAAGAACACATAAACAATATCATCCATCACTGTCACATAGGCTTTATCCCGGGTATGCAGCAGGGGTTCAGTCTGTGGATATCTATCAATGTAATCTACCACATAAACAAACAGAAGGAAAAGATCACATGATCATTTCCATAGATGAAAAAAATTGAACCCCTGTTCATGTTTAAAATTTTGGAGAGATCAGGGACACAAGGCACATACCTGAACATAATAAGTGTCAGTATACAGCAAGCCTATAGCCAACATTAAACTAAATGGAGAGAAACTCAAATTGATCCTACTGAAATCAGGTCAAAGCTGGCTGCTCTCTCCACATCTTTTTAACATAGGACTTGAAGTCATGTATCATTCTGCAAGGAATTTAACCTATGATAGCATTAGATCTTAGAATATAAAGAATATTTAATTAATTTTTCAACATTTGATTGTTTGCAATAAAACATAAAAAGTTCTATTTTTATTACAGTTGTCTAAGGATTGGCCTTTTTAAATATAATAAATAGTAGATTCTCATATTACTGTATTTTCCTTCTGAGTTTTTATTTGTAAATAATTTCATTTTAAAAATAACATAATTACCTCACTATGCATCTTCTTTTTCTTTACTCTAAACCTTCCACTGGACCCACCTTATATTTATTCACGCTCAAATACATGGCCTTTTTTCTCATTAAATGTGTTTGTGTCTTTGTGTGTGTGTGTGTTTTGTGATTGTATTTAAAAATGCAACCTGCTCATTTTATATGTTACTTTTATATGTTATCACACAGTTGACCACACCCTTAAACAGGCACCCATATTTTCATTTACAAAGACTTGCTTTTTCTATTGTTAATACTGAAAATGACAACTGTGTTATAAATGCAGTTCAGTTTCTTTTGCATTTAGAAACAATCAGACATGTATTTTTCTTGGAGTTATTTTGAGGGAAGAATCATTAAGTTTGTTAATCACAGAAATACTGATTGATCCTGGACAACTGGAGATCTCACATTTAATGGGGAGCTCATAGCATAGAACACTGCAAGAGCTGAGATGGCCATTCCATGCACCAAAAGGCGGGTTTTTAAAATTAGGTTACATATGAAACAATAGCATGAGAATTGTCACTATAAACTTCATACATTGTGTGCCTTTAGCAATAATTAATAATAGATTCAGGGATTAGTGTTAGAAACATAGGGAACAGCCCTACATTATGACACCAGTCACTTCTTAATTTTCCCCACCTCTATTACCAAGCAGTTTGAGTAAAAGTATTATTTTTTCTACCTGTCTGGTTGGAAATGTGCTCCTCTGGACAAAATACACAAGAAAAACAGCAGACAGGTCTTTCTTTTTGTAGGACTTTCCAGAATCCTGGACCACTGCTCTGTGTACATACAGATTGAGGAGTCTGAAGGCAACACAGAAAAACTGATCATTATATCAAACATCAGTTTAAATAGTTTAGGCTAAATACACGTAACCTATAGAAATTGTATTTATTTAAGAGGAACTCTGAGGTTTTAATGTGGGACTGTAGAATGGAGATTTAAAGTAACCACACTTTCCAATAGTAAATTTTCAACATCTCTTTATGGTGATCAAACTATGACTCACTACTGCCTATCCTGTGTGAAATGTGTAGGATATCACCATATTCTGTTCTGTGAAGCAGTGATCCAGAACTCATTTTATTGTATGATTTTTGGAACAGTTGGATTTTAAGACAAGAATCCAATCATACTTGCCTCCAAGCACACTTGTTTCTACCTTTATATTTCCAGTCTTGCAGTAACACCCATGCACTCTGATTCAGCTGCAAAAGGAAGTTCAATTTTCTCATGAAAATGGTTTTGACATTGGTGAATTATAATCTATTACTGTGATTTTTACCCTTGACTCCCAATGCTAGGGATTGTTCTATGCTTTTATTTTCAAACGTTAATGAAGTCATCAAATGGGACTTTCACCACTTGCATTCTTAATCACATAACTAATAAAATTCTAATGCAATTTTAGTTTGTTACATGTTAGAAATTTTGTAAGACAGGAAATATTTCTATCTTAGACCTCTTTTCTGCCTTGGTTTGGATTCAGTTTCTGTCTAATGAATATGTACATATTAACAGGAGTATGTTTCTGAATAGCTAGATCAGCTGTTAAGAGTGCATATAGCTCTTGCACTGAAATATAAGTTCAGTTCCTGACACACATATTGGACAGCTCATATACATTGTTTACAGAAATGTCTTGTGTCCAAATCCACAACTTATTATTTATTTATGCTAGCTCACAACCTTGTAAAATTTTTATATGCTTGAGTATGAGTTGTGTGAATGGAAGAATGCTTGAGCATCAGGTAGCCTGTATAATTAACATATGTGAAAATTTACATAAGTTTGTGTGCATGTGTGTGTTTATATATAGAAACACTGATACATGCCTCTATATAACCATGAGCTCTCAATTATTCATTCACTGCATTATGAATGAACATAAACATTCAAATTCAATTCATCTAATTCTAGCTAAGGAATTATCTAACATTATGTGTGCATTTGTATGTATATATATGTGTGTATGTATATATACATATATGTCATTCTGAAATATTGGTTCATTTCTGATTTAAAGTCATCAAACAGAACTAAGGAGAAGTTTTAGTATTTAACATGCTTGCCACCTTAGCAGGAAAAAAATGAATTTGATCATGATGAAAGGATGGAAGAAAAGTTGGATGCAGAAAAATAGACCTGTAGTCCAAACTTTATGATCATGAAGACAGAGAGAAAACCTAGGTAATTCTGCCCACTGAGTTCAGCAAAATCAGAAAGTAAGGTTTCACAGATAAAAATAAAGTTGACAGCAACTGAAGAAGATAACCACAGTTGACTGGGACTTAAGAAGCACATGTGCTCAGGGGCATGAACACCCACACACAAGCTCACAGTCACAATTGAGCAAAGAAAGTAACATTTCACAATTATTTTAAATGTTCAAAGAATTATTACACCATCAATTTTTACAATTCTTTACAAATAATTCCCTTCATATTAAATGCTGAAAAATTTCCAGACCTGTTTGAAGTTGCTTGGCCATTGAATCAGAACTTCATTGATTAAAAAGCTTTGATCTTGTGTATTCTTGAAGACAAACTCTCCCACTTTAAGTAGTAATGCATTTTGAAAATTATATGCAATAAAGTTTTGTATATCATGTTTCCATAATATTCTTGTTCTCATCAAAGCTTATTTCATCTCCAGCAGCATTTATAAATTTAATTTTTCTCAGAAATGGATTTAGCTGAAGAGAAACATCATATGATATGAGTGGCCCACAAGATTACTGGCTGGCTTTAAAGAGAAGTTCATTTTCCCTCTCTCTAACATGGCTTTCTTTTTGAAAGTGCTTAGTTTGTTTAGTTTGTTTATTTGTCTTCCCAGTTGTTTAGTGAGATTAAATTTATTCCCCATACAGATAATGCAAGAGCTACTGAACACAAGTAGAAATATTGTCTATGAGATGAAAGATAGTATAGTGTGTAGCATGTCCTTAGTTGGAAAAAGTCCTGTGTCTTTCTACAGCACCAGAAAATAATATTTCCATTTAGAAGATATAGGATCCAAAATGGTGGCATCCACTGCACATGGTTACTAAGGCTTCAACTATGGTGACTTCACAGCAAGTGAGAGGCCATCCTGTGGACTTGAAAATGCCAGTGTCTATGCTTCACAACAGTATAGAAGTTACTAGAAGGAAAACCCCAACCACAGGAAGTAAACAACACCCAAAGAAACACAGAAAATAAATAACACCACTGCTGCAAAACCAAAAGAATAGAAACACACACACAAAAAAATTGCTGCAATCATAAAAATCAAAATAACAGGCACTAGCAATCATTAATCATTAATATCACTCAACATCAATGGACTCAGTTCCTCAATAAAAAGACAGACTAACAGAAAGGATGCATAAACAGGACTCATCTGTTGCATACAAAACAAAACAACAACAACAACAACAAAAAAAAAAAAACACATCTTAAAAAAAAAAGAGGACATTACCTCAGAAGGGCTGGAAATAGGTTTTTCAAGAAAACTGACCCAAGAAGCAAGTTGAAAATAGCCATCCTAATATCTAATAAAATAATGTTTTAACTGAATTTATTCAAAAGAGATGGGAAAGGACACATATCATAGCAAAAGGATACATATGATTGCAAAAATTCACCAAGATGACGTCTCAGTTCTGAATATTCTGCTCCTTATACAAGGATACACCTACATTTATATACACCTACATTTGTAAAAGTAACATTACTAAAGTTTAAATCATAACACTAATACCACCACAGTAATAGAGGGAGACTTCAAGACCCCACACTCACCAAAGGAGAAGTCATGAATACAGAAACTAAGTACAGAAACAATTTAATGGAAGAAGAGATCAAATGGATTTAATGGACTTGCACAGAATTTTGACCCAGACAAAAAGGAATATACCTTCTTTACAGCACCTCATATCTCCAGAATTGCCTATTGACATGGTCAGAAAGCAAGCCTCAACAGGTACAAGAAAGTTGAAATAAACCTTGTATCTTATCATACCACCACGGATTAAAGCTAGATTTCCATAACAATGGAAAGAAGAGAAAACCTAAAAAACTCATGGAAACTGAACATCTTGGTAACAACTGAGACAGGGAAGAAATGAAATAAAGTTGTTCTAAAATTCAATGAAAATGAAGGGACAACATACCTAAACCTCTGGGACACAATGAAAGCAGTGCTAAGGAGAAGGTTCGTAGCATTAAGTGCCTTCCTAAATATAATTAATGAATTCTCATAGTAGCAATTTAAAAACACATGGAAAAGCTCTAGAACAGACTGAAGTAAACACACACAAGAGGAGTTAACAGCAGGAAATAATCAAACTCATGGATGAAATTAGAATCATAGAAAAAATGGAAACAATACAAAGAATCAGAGACACCAAGTGATGTTTTTTTTTTGAGAACATCAATAAGATAGACACCTCTAGACTAACTAACAAAAAGTCAGAGAGACAGTATCCAAATGAACAAAATCAGAAATGAAAAGGGGGAATAAGTCCAAAGAATCATTAGATCTTATTTCAAAAGCCTGTATCCCACAAGTTTGGAAAATATAAATGAAATGGAAGATTTTCCTGATAGATTTCACTTACCAAAGTTAAATCAAGATCAGTTAAGCAGGTTAAACAGTCCTATAACTCCTAAGAAAATAGAAGCAGTCATCAGAAGACTCCCAAAAAAAACAAAAAAAAAAAAAAAAAAAAAAAAAAAAAAAAAAAAAAAAAAAAAAAAAAAAACAAATGATGGTTTTAGCATGGAATTCTACCAGACTTTCAAGGAGGAGCTCATACCAGTACTTCTGAAACTATTTACAAAATCAAACACAAGGGACATTGCCAAACCCATGGTTTGAATCCACAGTCACACAGGCACCTAAACAACACAAGGACCCAACAAAGAAAGAAAAGTTCAAATCCAATTCCCTTACGAACTTTGATGCAAAAATACTCAACAAGATACTGGTAAACACAGTCCAAGACGACATGAAATATATCATCCACCATGGTCAAGTAGGCATCATCCCAGGTTCAACATATTTAAATCTATCACTGTAATTCACTGAAAGAAAAATAAATAAACATGTTCATTTTATTAAATGGAAAAAAAAAAGCCTTTGATGAAATCGAACACCACCTCATGATAAAAGCCTTGTAAAGATCAGGATAGATGGCCCTACATAAATATAATAAAGGTAATATATAACAAGCCAATAGCCGAATTCAAATTAAATGGGGAGCAACTCGAAGCAATTACACTAAAGTCAGGAACAATACAACGCTTCCCACTCTTTTCATATCTTTTCAGTATAGTACTCTGAGTTTTAGCTAGAACAATAAGACAACTACAAAAGATCAAGGGGTCAAAATTGGAAAGGAAGAAGTCAAAATATCCCTATTCACAGATGATATAATAGTATATATATAAGTGACCCGAAAATTTTACCAGAGATATTCGACAGTTGATAAACCCCCTTTAGTAAACAGGCTGCTAGAAATTTAACTTATAAAATCAGTAGTCCACATGACTGTAAATAATAAATGGGCTTGTAAAAAATTAGGAAAACAGCACACTTCACAGTAACCAGAAATAATACACTATATCTTGGTGTAACTACCCAAGTAAGAGAAAGAACTCTATGACAAGAACTTTATATCTCTGAAAAAAGAAACTGAAAACGATATCACAAGATGGAAAGATTGCCCACGCTCATGGATCGGTAGAATTAACGTAGTAAAAATGGCCATCCTACTAAAAGCAATCTACAGATTCAATGCAATTACTATCAAAATACCAACACAATTCTTCACAGACCTTGAAAGAACAATTCTCAGTTTCATATGGAGTACAAAAACAAAAAACAAAAAACAGAATAGATAAAAATTTTTATATAATAAAAGAACTTCTGGAGGTATCTCCATCCCTAACTTCAGGGTGTACTACAGAGCAATAGTAATAAAATCTTATGGGACAAAAGGAAAGCAGTGCTAAGAGGAAGTTCATAGCACAACCTGCCACCAGAAAGAAGTTTGAGACATCTCATAAAAGAAACTTAATGACACACCTAAAATCCCTAGGAAAAAAAATAAGCAGTCACACACAATAGGAGTAGACAATTGGAAATAATCAAACTCAGAGCTGTAATCAATGAATTAGAAACAAAGAAAACAATTCAAAGAATCAATGAGACTGAGAGCTGGTTCTTTGAGAATGTCAACAAGATACCCAAACCCTTAGGCAAACTAACTAAAAGGCAGAGAGAAACTATCCAAATCAACAAAATCAGAACGACAGATAATGAGAAAATCCAATCATTAGGTCTTACTATAAAAGGCTATATGCCACAAAATTTAAAAACCTAAATGAAATGGAAAATTTTCTTGATGGATTCCATTTACCAAAATTAAATCAAGAATGGGTAAATAGATAAAATAGTCCTATATGTCCCAAAGAAATAGAAGCAGTCTCAAAAGGCTCCCTTACAAAAAAGCCCAGGGTCAGAGGGTTTCAGTACAGAATTTTACAGACCTTCAAAAAGAGTTATCTCCAATTCTCTTAAAACTATTCCACAAAATATAAGCAGAATGAACATTACCAAACTCATTCTATGAAGCCACAGTCACCTCGATACCTAAACCTAACAAAGACCCAACAAAAAAAGAACTTCAGACCTATCTCTCTTATGAACATTGATGCAAAAATACTCAATAAAATACTTGCAAACCAAAACCCAGAGTACATAAAAGATATCATCCACAATGACCCAGTAGGGTTCATTCCAGGCATGCAGGTTCAATATACAGAAATCCATCATTGTAATCAATCATATAAACAAACTGAAGGAGAAAAAACACATGATCATCTTCTTAGATGCTGAAAAAGCATTTGACAAAAATCCAATACCCATTCATGTTTAACATCTTGGAGAGATCAGGGATACAAGGCACATCCCTAAACATAGTAAAGGCAATATACAGCAAGCCTATAGCCAACATCAAACTAAATGGAGAGAAACTTAAACCGTTTTCCATTTTAACTTATACTTTTATTTATAAGATGAAAATGATATTATTTGCTCGAACACAGAAAATTACTTACTAATAATGTAAAAATTCTAAGCTTCCCCTGCTTGTGAGTGAGGCTTACCTGCCATGGTAGAAGCCAGTCTGTGTTTCTGTCTTCTTTAGATCCCATTTCAGTTTTTCTCAATAGCATTTTATGTAGGGCATGGGCCACTGCATATACTGGACTCCATATGGAATAGCTTGGCTCAGAAATAGTCATTGCTTCATTTATTTTATCCTTAGTTTTTAGAGAAATATTCACTGGACAGGGTTTATAATTTTCACATTGTGAAGCAGGAGGTGAACAGTTAAAATTGTCAATCCAGAATTTAGAGAAGTAAACATCTCCTGGGTAATGGAAATGTGTAAGGGCCTCAAGAAAGTGCTTGAAGCCAGGGATAGTTCTCTTCTTTAAAAATGAGAAGCTTCCACTGAATAGGTTTATCATAACATGCTTTTCATTTATTATAGACTCTAAGTATGTCAAGTGTGGCTTTGCAAAGATCCACACCTTCCATCTGGTTACAAAGATATGAATGTCTACACAGAAGAACAGCAAGTCATCTATATCACCATAGAATAAATTCACATTTACTCATGTATGTTGTTTCAAGTTCAGCAGACCATAGTCATATTTTACATTTTCATTCCAATTATCTGGGATTTTTTCTGTAAAAGCCACACAGATATCTTCTAATACCATCTTTACTTTCAGGTCAGAGAGAAACTCCCTTCCTCTCTGATCATCAGACACAATGAGCCCCACTCACTACCAGCCAAAGTGGAGCAATAAGGAGATCAGCCCTTGGGCTAGACCTCTGTCTTTAGTAGACATCTGATAAAGGGATGGTGATGTATCTTTGTCACTAAGCATGGAATCAAATGGTCCATATGTGACCTGAAGAAGCAAAAAAACGTGATTCTGAGTTTCAGGTATTTGGAATCATCATCCTTAGGAGGAAGTGACTTCATAATTCAAATATGAGGGTTAAAGGACTGAGTATTTTTAAGGACAATGTCTTCTGTGAGATTACATTGTCTCTAAATTATGTGGTGGAATAAAGTCTTTTACAACCATCATAGTCTCCAAAGTTACTAAGGTGGCTGAAGCAGGCAAGAAGAAAGTAGTGAGCTGTTCACTGGCTTTGAAAGACACGATAGATCTCTCTTGTTGCAGTAACAATGCAAAAGAGTATCTGATGTAGAGAAA
The DNA here is from genome assembly GCA_036365155.1 of Meriones psammophilus. NCBI lineage: Eukaryota > Metazoa > Chordata > Mammalia > Rodentia > Muridae > Meriones > Meriones psammophilus. Next base: position 119,531 of record JAEOAE010001309.1, on the reverse strand, counting down.
AGTACAGAAAGCATTAAGAGGTACTTTCTAGTCACATAACACCATATTCCCGAGAACCTTCACCTTTAGGAAACAAATATGGAAAGAGACTACAAAGTTTTTAGAGACTCAGTTTCCTAAGTTAAAATGGTGCAAGCTGTGAAGATCTGAGGCCACATTGCCAGGGGTTTATTGCATCATCCCTCTGGATAGATTTGATAGAGACAAAACTCAGACAGATGTAAATTCTTGTCTTTTATTTTTTATTGTATTAGCTTAAAATACACTTATGAATTGTTTAACTGACTGATAACAATGAGAGTCACAGTATGTTTTTTTTTTTTAATCTTGATTATTGCTGACTCTTGTGCTCACCGAGTCTTTTCTGTTTGTAGTAATGCCTGCTGACAGATGCATTTCCTTGGTGTAGCCTGGCAAAAGTCAATGGCAATGGTAGAGCTAAGTGGTTGGTCTCTGTGGGTGCTATTCTGAGATCTACTTTCCTGAATGATATCATTAATTCCTTGTGATATTTTTATTGGTGACGGCATTAAACATTGTTCTAAACTTAGTTACATGTCCTGGACTTTCTTTTTCCATATGTCAGATATTGACAATTGTAGGAATTTTGAGATGTTTATATGCTAGATTGGGTGGTTAGGAATCTTTGCTGTAGAATTTGACTTATTATCAGATGCAGACTGAGTATCTACAGTACATCATCCATTTTTTGGAGATCATGGATACTACTAAATGATCTCCTTAGAAATTCTGAGAATTTGCTGTCCATGCTTTCCACCACACTCTGTCATCTGTTAACTATTGCTATATGAAAATAATTCATTCACTGCTACTTGAAATCTGCCTACACTAAATATAATCCACTTCTCTGTTTTCTTTTGTTTGTTCTGTTATTGTTCTTTTGTTTGTTTGTTTGTTTCAGTCAGGTCTAAGATGTGATTGTGCTTAAAAATATGTTTCTAACTTATTTGTGGGACATTGTAGAGCTCTGAAAGGGTTGCAATTGCAGCAGAAAATTCTGGCATGTTTCCTGAAATTATTCCAAGAGCTTTGTGTTGAGTATTGCACTTGTAGTTAGGGATATAATCATTCCTTCCAGACAGCCACATCAGAGGGCCCTCCAAGGTCATTTTGTTAGAATTAAAGGCAATATAGATGTTGGAATCCAAAGTCATATTGGGAAGCAGGTTTGAGTCCTTATTGATCTCTTCAATTGCAAAGTATAAGGTCAGCAAATATTGATAGTTTCTCCATCTCAGTCTAAACCAGAGGAACAGAATGATGGGTATTGTCAGTACATTTTTCTCAAGAAAGTCTTTATCAAATACAGAAACCTAGAGGTCCTAGCCTTTGACTTTTCCTGTGACATGTTAATCTTGTCTGAATAAGAACATGACAACCCAGGAACATCATCGAATGTTTCCTAAACTCTCAGAAGTTTAACTGTTTCTAATATTTTTTGGTGTACATTGTGTACGTAAAAATGTCACTTCTTTGTTATCTTATGTGCTGAATACATAGGTGCTTATGATGTTTTGGCTCATGGAAGCATTGGGTTATGGAAGAGTCACTAAGGTGTTTACTAGGAATATAAGTAAGAGCTTCATAACCTTTTCTTTTGTACTGATTCAATTTCATACTCACTTATGAAAATTTTAACAAGTTTATGTGCACTCCTAGTGTTAAAGTGTCTCTTTGTGGTATAGACAGATGTCCAGGCATCTATCTATAGATAGACCACTTTGAATAAAAGCTAGCATCAGTACTCAGTGCCCACAGGGTGGCCTTGGAAACATGTTTCGCTCCAGTTCATAAGATCCCTTCTGGCATCTTTGGGCACCAGGCACACCTGTGGTGTTTACACATATATAAGAAGGTGAGCTCTCAAGTTCATGAAATAGAAATAAATAAGCATGTGCAAAATAGTGTTCCTGTGTTTGAAAATGATTGATATGTTATGACTAGTTGCTGCTCTTGTGGAGGACCCTGATTCAAGTCACAGTAGCCAGTTTTAGGTTGCATTAGTATGTATCACCAGTTCTAGGGGAGCCATGTCTTCCACTGGCCTCTGATGGGAACCTGCACACAAACATGTAGGCAAAACACACATAAACATAATGTAAAAATAAATAAATCTTTACAAATTTAAAAAAAATGAGTAAAATGTAGTAAAGGAAAGGTGTTTCTCTAAGCTTGCAGATTAAATGAATGAGTAGAGTTTCCTGGATAAGGCAGGGGGAAAAGTAAGTTAAAGTAGTATATAAAAGAGAGGAAAACCCCAAGTACATGAAGACAGTACAAAAGTGCTCACAATTGTAGAAAGTGGAACTTTGTTGCAGGTAGATGAGTTGAACTGTGTCACACATAGCTTTCAGTGCTTGGGGATGGGTCCTCAGAAGCTTGTTTCAAAACCTGTGGTAGATAAGAGCTGGGTGACCCTAACAGAGGGAGCTTAACAGAAATCATGAGCCTGAAGTCCAACTGGGTTGTACTAAAGGAAGGATTCTGCCTTCTGACCTACCATCAGCAGGAAGATATTCCGCTTGGTTGTACTACATGAATCTGGGATCATGAATCTGGCTAGATGTTCTGTTAAGAGAGAATCAATTGGGCAAAAATAGGCAATGAGAAACAACCAAGAGAAAGAGAATTAGTTTTCCCCCAAGGATTATCCCATAGTAAATCTTGAACTGCAGGAATGTATGCCTGTATCAATGAGAACTCCTGGGCAGAGATGTGTCTGCAAAGACTGGCTATGAAAACTTCATTGATGTGGAGAGATTATAATGTTGTAGTTGGAGAGTCTCATTACTGTAACCTGGGCTACCTGCAGCACCGTGAGTAACTATTTTTTGGACACCTCTGTGGTTAAGATGATAGCTATATCTATATCTGTATCTCTCTATCTCTCTATCTCTATCTATCTATCTATCTATCTATCTATCTATCTATCTTATATCTGATGAATAAAATCATTTTAGAATGTAGTAACCCACCACCCTCCTGGCTTTTGCCAATCTAAAGGACAAGGATGACATCACATAGCCATCTTTGGCCTGTATGATAACTTGCCCCATTTTGCTTTCAATGTCTTCTCTGATAACAGTGTCTAAACTCTGAGATACTTTAAAGATACTAAAGACAGAACACATGAAACTGGAGATACTAAGATTTGTACTGAGCACATAGGGATACTCAAGTTCACTTTAGCAGAAACTCTCCAAGTCTCTGGAAAGAAACAGATATTCAAGCATAAGACATTTAGATGGCCAAATAGACCTGAGAAGAATGGAAACTTATCTTGACATATTAGAGTCAGTGTGTTAAAAATATATAAGTCTTATCATGGAATCACACCATGGATTGACACAAAAGTTGTTCTTTTTTTTTATCCCTGATTTCTTTAAGACTGTTAGCATAACAAAGAAAAGTGGAAATGTTTGCAGAGGCACAATGAAGCAGAAAAAAATGTGTAACTGCTTTTCACATTGTTCTGTATCTAGTTCATTATTCTCAATGGAATCACATGTGTTTAGCAGGTCATGTACTAACTTTTAACCAGAACAACCATAGCACATTCAAGCAATTACTCACAGGTCGAACTTCCATAGTAGACTTGGTTCTCTGTCAAAAAAAAAAAGATCTCGTCTGTTTGGGATACATCAAGTGGGATGAGAATGGGGATAAATGTAGCAATGTTAACATCTGCCTCCTTGTAGGTTTTTGTCTCCCAGTAATTGTCACAACCAAACAGAGATATCTCAAATGATGTATACACAGGTTGCAGGAGGAGGGTGAGGCAAAGCAAAGGAAGGGACATGTCAGGCTCTTCACTACACAGAGACAGTCCCCTGCATCAAGGCAGATCTTAGGAGATTATTGGCTTAGGTCCTGCAACAGGCTGAAACCTCAACAATGTCAGAGAAGGCTTTTAATGCTAAGCTGCTTCCTCCTGTTGCTTCAGGCTCTCAGTCTGTGCACACCCAATGGTTCTCATGATGGGCCAGCACAAACACTGCAGCAAAGTCCAGAGATATGTGGGTCACAGTACTGAGATATTTCTGTCTCTGTAGCCAGACTTGCTCTGAATTTGTTGTCTTTTTATTGTTCTATTTGCCTCTCATCCATGTACTCTTGGAATCCCATAGCCCTGGGGCTTTGCACCTGGTTCCTCTATGTGGGTGAAAAACATGTTTGGTTCTTTCTTTCTTCCACAACCTGTATGATTTCATCATGGTCCACAGTGACTTTGGAGAGCACCAGAGTCTGAGACACATGCTTTGATCAATTTGATAGCTCTTTGATCACTTCCACCAGTCAAAGTGGCTAAATTAAGCAACAGGGAAAATAGATTCAGACATTTTTTATGAGACCTGATAGGCTACAGTAAGATTGTAGAGGAGGAGGACATCCCTTATCAGTGGAATAGAGGAGGGACATCAGGGTAGGGGCTTCAGAGGGAGAGATTTTAATCTTACTTTGACGTGGAGTTTTGACCAAAGAAAACACTGGTGACTCAACCTTATGCAGGACACCCGAATTCCAGGTTCTCAACTCAGCTTTTGCATTCAGATTTCCTCCTAGATGTCTGGCACCAAATTCAGAATTATACAGGACCAAAAGATGGGGCAACTTGCTTATATACAATTTAAGTCATGACTAAGAACACATTTACAACTTGTATGCTTAGCTTAGATTATCAGCCACTTTCCTCTTTACATTCTTTCCTGATTAAAAGGCAAACATTAATCACCTTAAGAATCAGGATAAGATTAAGTTTTGGGGCCTGTGAATATGAACTCAGTTTTGAACCTGGCAGCAGAAGTCTTGAGATGGCTGGACTCAGTCAATTATCTCTTAAAAACAACCAAAAAGAAAAGTACTTCATCTCTATACTTTCTCTACTTTACTGTAATACTGTTTATCATAATTACTACTGATATAATTCATGATATTATTATATATATTATTATATATATTAATTATATATATTATTATAATAAAATATATACAATATAATGCAAATCAAAATTTGATATCTAACTTATGTAAAATCCATTCATGAAAACACAGCCATGAAATTTCAAAACAGCTAAAACTGCAAGAGGCTTTGAATGTAGGAAAGTGAAAAAATGATGTGCTGTTAATTCTTACATATAAACAAACAAAATAATTAATTGATGCCTCCTATGTATAATCTTGCAAAATTTGGTTACTGGAATTTAAAAATATATATACAGATTATACTCACAAATAAATCTATTTATCTATCTATCTATCTATCTATCTATCTATATCTATATCTCTATATATATATCAATCCAGATATAGATAAATATACCTAAATAGTGAAATTTCTAACTAGGCACCAGCTTAATTTATGTTCAGTGAGCTGTGTAAATGCTGTAGTCAGTGATAAAAACTTGCAGTGAATTTATGGAGAGCAAATTATAATCTTGATAAAAGTGTGCATTGTTTGGGCATTCTAATAAGACTCCTTTGGCCATCACCTCAAGTAGATATAACCCATATTTAATTTGATGACAAGTTACATCCTGTTGTGACTCTCTTGTCTTATTTCATTTGGATCACCTTCAGATACTTATATATTTTAGGCAGCTTTTGCTGTATTAGGTTACTACAGGAACATTCAATTGACATTTCATTTTCACTGTTTCTCTTCATATTACTTTGCATAATGTCCTCTTCCCCACTTCCAACCAATTCTTCTTTATGAGCCCATCTTCCATCTATAAATAACTATTTTATTGTCCTATCCTAGGGAGATCTAGTTACTTGTTCTCAAACATTAGTCCCTTATTCTGTGTGTATCCTAAATGGTTTTATGTACTGTACATTGCTTATCATTCACTTTAAAAGTAATATTAACATGTAAGAAGATACATGCCATACTTGTATTTTTGAACTTGTGTTACTATACTCAGACTGATTTTTTTCTAGTTTGCCTGAAGATATGCATTTTCTTTCAAATTTCATGTTTTACTTTGTAAAATGACTGAGTACTATTTTGTTGTGTAAATGTCCACATTTTCTTTATCTATTCTTCTGTTGATGGACATCTGGGTTATATCTAATTTCTGTTGATTAGAGCAGTCAAAAATATGTTTGCACAAATCCATGGAAGGATGAAACATTCTTTGGATACATCCGCAAGAGTGATATAGCTGGTTCTTGAGGCAGAACCTTCTCCATACTGCTGAGGAAAAGCCACAAATATGTCCTTAGTGGCTAAACATTATTGTACTCCTACCAGCAATGCCTGAATATTCTTAGCCATTGTGACTCTCTTTAGACCACACCTCAAACTACTTTTTGTTTCCATTTACCTGGTGACTATCGATCTTGCACATATCTTTAAATGTTTCTCAGCCATTTGAATTATTTCTTTAAGAATTCTCCTGTGATATCTTCTTCCATTTCTTCAGAGACTGAAAGTTTTTTTATACAAGTCTTTGACTTGCTTGTTTAGAGTTACACCAAGGTATTTTATGTCCTTTGTGGCTGTTGTGAAGGGTGTTGTTTTCCCTAATTTCTTTCTCAGCCTTTTTGTCTTTTGTATACAGGAGGGCTGTTGAAATTTTAATTGATTTTGTATCTAGCCACTTGGCTGAAAGGGTTTATCAGCTGTAGGAGTTACCTGGTAGAATTTTTGGGGTCACTCATGTATACTATCATATCATCTGCAAATAATGACATGATATGAACACATGGGCTGGCTCTTTCATCACATCCACCTAAGGGGGTAGCAGCTTTACCAGTCCATAGAGGAAGACAAAAAAGACAGTCCTGATGACACTTGATACACTAGGGTCAAAGGGAAGGGGAGGAGGTCCTACCCTATCATTGGACTGGGGGAGGGACATAGGAGAAGAAGAGGGAGGGTGGAATTGAGAGGGGATGGGGGAGGGTGCTACATCTGGAATACAAAGTGAATAAACTGTAATTAATAATAGTAATAATTATATTTTAGAATTATATGTGTGTTTTATTTATATTTTATATTTTCTTGATATCTATTTTTGACTTATTTATGCATTTGAATATTAGCCTTTATTTGGCTGCATAGTTGGTGAAAGTATTTTAGCTTTCTCTACACTGTTACATTTTCAGAATGATGGTGGTCCTTTGTTATGCAGAAGATTTTCAGTTATCTGCTGTATTTTTGAAGATGGTTTATTTTTATGCCTGGGAAAGGGCTATGAAGTTCTCCCCTGCTCATTGATAAGTACTATTAATGGAGTAAAACTCTCCGTTAAAAAAAAAAAAACATCAACATTCAGTCATTCAGTGCAATCCTCATCAAAATTCCAGACAATTCTTACCAGATGTTGAAAGGACAATTTTCAGCTTCAAATAGAAGCACAAACAAACCATGAAACCTAAAATAATCCTAAATAAAAACTGTGAGAGGGATCACCCATCCAAAGATTAAATTGAACTAAAAACTATAGTAGTAACAGGATGGTATATTGGCAGAGTAACAAACACTTTGGTCGATGATGAGATAGAAGACCCAGGCAGAAATCCAAATACCTATGGACACTTGATATTTTTAAAATAAGAAATCTTGAAATAAACACTGGAAAAAAAGACAGCATCTTCAACACATTGTTGTGGTCAAACTAGAAGTATGCACATAAATTAATTTCAAAGATCCTCATGTATCACTCTGCACAAAACTCACTAAAAATAGATTAAAGTGCTCAGTGAAATCAAGAAACAGAGAACCTGATGGATGAGAAATTAAGGAATAGCATTTTCTCTAGTGATGAGAATGTCTTTTTCATGCTTTGGACTGTGTTGGTGAGGCTTATCACTTAATTTTTTGTTAGATTTCTTCAGTTTTTTATTTCTAGATACATCTCTGTTTTTAATTTTATCTATTCCTTTTGTAATAAAATGTCTTCAACTATCTTCAGTGTTTTATTTCACTTTTAGTTTGTTTTCACAGACATCATTGAGGTTTTATCCATATCCTCTGTTATACCCTTGATTTATCTATGTTTTGAAGTCATTGTCTTGCTCTGTGGCTATATTGAATTTCTCAGGGTCTCCTCTAGTAGGGTTGTAGTGCCTTGGTGTCGTGGATGTTAATGATTTTGGTTTTGCTCTGGTGACTAGTTATCTGGGTTTGGGATCATTGTGATTCTAGCTGTTGCTATCTTGACTAGTCTATTTTAGGTTTATGATGTTTAATTTCATCTCTTCTGATTCCCTCTCTGGATCTTAGGAAAGGGTGTTGGCAGTGTATTGTCTTGTAGATAATTCTTCTGAGTGTGTGCCTTGATAGGTCATTAGGGATACTAGACAGAGACTGTTTTTAGGAATGGGTGATTACACTAAAAAATAATGATGAATAAAGATAGAAATTACCTCAGAATATAGGGCTGGAAAATATTTTGAAAGCAAATTGAACAACAAAAAAAGATGAAGTAGCCATTTTCATGTCTCAAAAAATAAGTTTTCAGTCAAAATTAATCAAAAGATATGGGGAAGAACTCTTTATACTCACCGAAGGAAAAAATCCACCACTACAACCACTCAATAATGAACATCTCTGATGCAAATGTAAGGGTAGCATCATTCATAAAAGAAATACTACTAAAGCTTAAATCACACATTGAATCTCACACATTAATATTCAGAGACTTCAGCACTGACTTTCTCCAAAGGACAGATCAAGACTGAAAGTAAATGGGGAAATGAAACTAACAGACATCTTGAATCAAATGGGCCTAACAGATATCTACAGAACATTTATAAGCGCCTCATGAAACCTTCTCAAAATTTGACCATATAATCAGTTACAAAGCAAGCCTCAGAAGATATAAGAACATTGAAATAACTCTGTGAATCTTATCAGACATTCATGGATTAAAGCTAGACTTCAACAAGAGAAACACCACTTGATCATGGAAGAAATAAAAGACATTCTAGTTTTCAATGAAAATCAAGGAAAAACATACCCAAACTTATGAGACACAGTGAAAGCAGTGCTAAGAGAAAAGCTCACAGCATTTTGAAAAATGAAGTACCTTCATAAAGAAATTGGAGAGATCCCGAACTAGTAATTTAGCAGCACACTTGAAAGCTCTCTAACAGAAGGAAGCAAACACACCAACATGGAGCAGTTGACAGGAAATATTCAAACTTGTGGCTGGAATAAATACATTGGAAACAAAGAGACTGATACAAAGAATCAATAAAACCAAAAGCTGGTTCTTTGAAAATATCAACAAGATAAACAAATCCTTAGAGAAACTAACTGAAAGGTAGAGGGAGAGTATCCAGAAAAACAACATAAGAAACAAAAAGGGGGACATAACTACAGACAATGAGGAAATAAAAAAAAAAATCGTTAGGACTTACTTCAAAAGCCTGTATTCCACAAAATTTAAAAATATAAAGTAAACAAATGATTTTCTGGATAGATTTCACCTACTGAAGATAAATCAAGATCAGGAAAAAGTTTAAACAGTCTAATAACCACTAAGAAAATAGAAGGAATCTTTTTATTTATTTATTTATTTATTTATTTATTTTTTATTCATCAGTTATATTTTATTAACTCTGTCCCATTCAAAAAGATCCTCATTCCCTCCCAGTCCCTCCCTCCTCCTCATCTCCACCAAATTTCCAAGTCCACTGAAGGGGGACCTCCTCCCCATTCATCTGATCCTGTTTTATCAGGTATCTTCAGGACTGGCTGCAAAGCCCTAAAGTGGCCAACAAAGACTGATAATCCCTTGGGGGTGGGGAGGCCAAAGAGCCAGTCATTGAGTTCCTGATAGAAATAGTCCAATTCCCCTCACTTTGGGAAACCAATTGGTTACTGAGCTACATCAGGCTACATCTGACGGGAGGTTCTAGGTTATATCCATACATGGTCCTTCGTTGAATGTCAGTCTCAAAGAAAAGACCCTGTCATCAGATATATTTGGTCCTTGTGGAGCTCCTAAATCGTTTCCCCATCAGACTAACTCCCCTTCAAACTTATAATTCCCTATATTTAAAAAGGTAATAAAAGCTATATAGTCTTTGCTTTGAAAACACTGCTAGTTAATCTTTCAGATTGTAGAAGTAGACTCCTGTCATACATTCAATGCACATCCCATCTGTCTTTCTAAACGAGGAATGATCATCTTGCCCCATGTCCGCTCAATTGATTAACTTTTTAGGTGTATAGATTTCAAGACAACTTATCATATCTTATAGGTCTATATAAGTGAGTATATCCCAATGTTTGTCTTTCTCCTTCTGGTGGGATATTTCACTCAGAATGATCTTTTCTAGATCCCACCATTTGCCTGATAATTTCAGCTTTCCTCCTTTTTGATTGCTGAGTAGTATTCCATTGTTAAAAATACCACAATTTCTGTACCCATTCATCCGTTGATGGACATCTGGGTTGTTTCAAGGTTCTGGCTATTACAAATAGAGCTATATAAAATGGTTGATAATGTCCTTTTTGTGTGTGAACAAACTTTGGGTATATACCTAGCAGTGGTATAGCTGGGTCTGGAGGAAGCACTATTCCTATTTGTCTTAGAAAAAGTTGAAACAGTCTAATAACCACTAAGAAAATAGAAGGAATCATCAAAAATCTCCCAACCAAAAAAAAAAAAAATGTTCAGATCCAGATGGTTTTAGTGCAGAATTCTGTAAGACATTCAAAAAAGAACTAATTCAGATGTTCTTCAAATTATTCCACAAAATAGAAACAGAAGAAACATTGTCAGATTCATTCCATGAGGCCACAGTCATGCTGACAACTAAACAGCACAAAGACCCAACAAAGAAAGATAATCCAGACTAATTTCATGCATTAAATTCCATGCAAAAAAAATCTCAATAAAATACAGACTGAATCCAAGAACACATCATATACATCATCACGGGAATGCAGGGATGGTTCAACATACAAAATGTCATCAATGTAATCCACCACATTAAAAAATTTAAAGAAAAAATTCACATGGTCATCTCATTAGATGGAGAAAATATGGTTGACCAAATCCAACATCCCATCATGATGAAAATCTTAGAGAGATCAAAGATACAAAGTCTACATTTAAAGATAATAAAGGCTATATACAGCAAGCTGATTGCAAGCATCAAAATAAATAAATGTAGAAATATTGTCGAAAAATTCAAAGCAATTCTACTAAAATCAGGGACAGGAGAAGAATGCCCACTCTCTCTGTTCCTCTTCAATATAGTACTTTAAGTTCTAGCTAGAGCAATAAGACAACTAAGGGAGATCAAGGCATACAAAACAGCAAGGAAGAATTCAAAATATTGATATTTGAAGACGAGGTGGTAGTGTATGTAAGCAAACTCAAACATTCCACCAGAGAACTCCTATAGCTGACAAACAGCTTCAGCAAAGTAGCTGGATACAGGATTAATTTCTTTAAAAAATCCATAGCCCTCCTGTAAAATAACGGACATATGTGCTGAGAAAGAAATTAATCAAAAAAACTAAGACTGGTTCATAATATCCACAAATGCTATAATGTATCTTGGTATGACTCTAACCAAATAAGTGAAAGACCTGCATGAAAAGAACTTCAATGGTCTGAAGAAAGAAAATGAAGAAGATGTCAGAAAATGAAAAGATCTCCCAACTTCCTGAGTCCATAGGATTAACATAGTGAGAATGGCCATCTAACCAAAGGCAAAATGGACAGATTCAATGCAATCACATCAAAATACCAATGTTTTTTCAAGATCTTGAAAGAACAATTCTAAACTTCCTATGGAAGAATAAAAAAAAAAAAAAGAACAGCTTAAACAATCCTAGACAAAGCCAAGAACTTCTGGAGTTATCTACATCCCTGACTTCAATCAGACAACACACAGCAATAGTAATAAAACTGCATGGTAAACTGGCATAGAAATAGAAACAGTTGGTTGATCAATGGAAATGATTCAAAGACCCAGAAATAAACCCACGTACCTTTGGTCAATTGATTTTTGACAAGAAGCCAGAACTTCAGACAATGGAAAAACGACAGCATCTTCAACAAACCATGCTGGTAAAATGTATCTCTGCATGTAAATACAAAACACATAAAATATTTTCCACTGAAAAAAAAAAAAAATCTCAAATCCAATGGTTTAGAGACCTCAATATAACTGCAGAAACACTAAATCTGTTAGAAGAGAAACCTGGAAAGAGCCTTGAACTCATTGGCACAGGAAACATCTTCCTGAACAGAACATCAAAAGATCTATACGCCTGTAAATGTATCAATGGAACTAAATGTCAGTCTACACATTAGGAAAAGAACACATCAATCCTATTTTCAACAAAGTGCTAATATTCAAACTATACAATGAACTCAAGAAATCAAACTCCAATAAAAAATGACCCAATTAAATAATTTGCACAGAACTAAACAAAGAATTTTCAACAGCAAAATCTTGAATGGCTTAGAAGCACTTAAAGAAATGCTCACCTTCCCTCATCATCAGAGAAATGCAAATCAAAATGCCTCTGAGATTCCATCTCATTCCAGTCTGAATGTCTAAGATCAAAAATCTCAAATTGTAGCACATCTTGGTGAGGATGAGGACAAAGTGGAACATGCTTTTCTTACTGGTGTGAGTGTAAACTTTTACAAGCACTTTGGAAAACAATCTGGCACTTTCTCAGAAAATTGGAAAGAGGCTATACCACTACTGGATATATACCCAAAAGAGGCTCTACAAAAAAACACCTAATCAACTACGAGATTCATAGCAGTTTTATTTGTAGTATCCAGAGTCTGGAAACCACCTAGATGTCCCACAACTGAAGAATGGATAAAGAAACCATGGCACATTTACACAAAAGAATATACTCAGCCATTAAAAACAAAGCAATCAACTTCCACTGCCTTCCCCAGCCAGTGGTGAAATTTTTTCTGAATTCTCCGTTTCTTATCAGGCAGAGAAATCTTGCTCTGAGCATGCACAGACACACCTTACCCACTCCACCCCATTCCCTCCCCCCATATCGGCTGCATATGACAACAACTTCACGTTTGGGTCGGGACCTCTGGGGGGGGGGACAAGTTTCTCTAGGATTAGAGAATTAGATTATCAGATTAGAATAGGATAGAATATTGTCATAGTGATTATGGTATTTAAGGAGACCACAGGCCACAAATGCACACCCTCATGGTTTTATAAATGGCAAATGCAGGTCAGGGCTGCACAGTTAGATGATAAGAGACACTAAGGGTGAGGAAAGGAAGACCCCCTCCTCCTCTCCAGAGATGCTCTCCAAGCTCAGACACACCCAGGAACCTTTGCGGAGGAATTCATCCAAACCCTTCCTGGATGAGAGGAGCTCTGGAGGAGTTTCAAATTCCCTGCAGTCACCAGAGTGGTTAGTGCCACCTGAATTCACTGTGCCAAGTGCTTGAGAAAAATTTGAAGGCACTGCTGAACTGATGACCCTTTGGACTCTATGAGTTCACAGCTCTAGTCATTAGCTTTCTGCTAGTCATTGGCAGAGAGTTTAGGTGTTGTGCTAAGCACATTGGCATCTACTATATACAATATATTAAGGATAAAACCCCTCAGCAAATGATGTCCTCACTAAAATAATTTCTAAACCAAAGGTCCCGAAAACTTCAGTCTTAATTTGCATACATATTCCACTACTAAAACATCATAATCATTAAGAAGTGAGAAAGTAAACTCATCCAAGTGTTGTGCCAGCCAAATCTGAAAACATTAGTAGTGGATATTTTGGGAACAGGGACTGTCTCTGACATGAATCTGCTGCGCGACCAGTGGCAAGCAGGCGACAGAGAAGTGCAAACTTTCCAAGTGACCCCGCGCCCCTCCACGCCCTTCTCCCCCCACTGCAAAAGGGAGAGAGAAGGCGGAAGGAAAGACCCCGCTCCAGGAGAATAAGGAATGGGGAGGGGGGCGTTGAAGCAGAGGCTGGGCCTCTAAGAGCTCAGCCTAGGTGGCGACCTTCCCAGCGTCCTTGGAGGAAACAAAAGGACGAGCCCTCTCGGGTGGGGCGGGGGAGGGGATGGCGTGAGGCGCAGCGCAGGCGCAGTGCGCGCCTCCATTGTCAAGCGTGACAGAAGCGCCGTTACTATGGCTACAGTCACTGAAGAAAAAACGCTGAGCTTGTCCCAGGCCTGGTGGGTGGCGGCGGCGAGGGCGGCGACCGGAACCCTCTTCCTAGGCACAGTGGCGGCGGTCGTGTCTCGGCTAATGGACTACTTCATCGTGGTAGGCTGAGACCAGGAGAAGCCAGGTAGGGCTGTGGGGCAGGCGCCTGAGGGATCCGCCTCCGCCCTCCCCGGGCTTTGCCTCCCTCCTTCTCTGGGCTCCGGCTCCGCCTCCTCCCCTGGGCTCCGCCTCTGCTCCCCCAGGCTCCGCCTCCGTTCTTCCCGGACTCCGCCTCCGCCCTCCGGGCTCCGCCTCCGCCTCGCTGGGCTCAGCCTCCGCCCCTGGGCAGCCATTCCAGTAGCCTCTGCGGGGCGTGAGGTGGGGTGGGGGAGCTTGGACATCCCAGTCTAATGAATGTACTGGGAAAGGCGACAGGAGCCTTACACATTTCTAGGAACATTGTTTCAGAATGTATGTGCCGGCGTTCCAGAATGAAATGCTTCTTAAATAAAAGACAGCCAGCCAACCACTGCAGGTGCTCTCTCTCAATTAGCTTTCACATGATTTGATTGTTCTCTTTATTCTTCAGAATATTCTTATAAGGAACAGTTTGGCAGATACACTGCTGTTTATACTTTAATGGACTTGCACACCAGGAGTATACAGGGTTCACGCAGGCTTATTTTCTTATTTTTATTTCTTTGTGTTGTTATTTATAGATAAACGGGATGTAATAACAAGGTTACTGTAGAGCTGGGAAAGCTCTTTTATTTCAGGATAATTCCAGTTTTATACTTGCAAGGAATTTTAGCTACCAGCCCTGCAGCCCCTTGTCTCTGGAGGTGCTTAGGTTGTGTTTTGCTGATTGTTAGTCTTTGGAAACACTAGGATACCAATGTTCTACTCATCTCTTTTTATTATTTATCCATCCCTAAAAATTTGTTTAAAAGAAGGCATCCTTCCCATTTTTTCTTCTCACTACTACCTAGTTGAGGCCACTTAAATGAACTCCTTGCAGGTCGGGGAGATGATCAACAGATAACAGCTCTTTTCGAGCAAGCTTGAAGACCTGAGTTTGATCCCTGAATTCATGAAAATGTGGAAGGCAAGAAGTGATTTCACAGAGTTGTCTTCTGACCTTCCTATGTGTTCCCTAGTATGCATGCTTCAGCTGCATCATACACTCTCTCTCTCTCTCTCTCTCTCTCTCTCTCACACACACACACACACACACACACACACACAATAAAAAACGAAGACTTTGGGCTGTATTTAGAGAATCCTGTTGCTGTTCCAAAATGTCATGTCATTTCACTTTTCAGTCTCTTACAGACAGAGTCTTACCCAGACTGCCAGTGTGGAGAATCAGTTTTGTTTTTAATTTTGTTCAATTTTTTTATTTACATTTTTCTTCCCCTACAACAATTTTATTTAGTTTAGTTTAGTTTAGTTTTTGTTTGTTTGTTTGTTTGTCTTGTTTTTGAGACAAATTCTCTCTATAGAGCCCTGGCTGTCCTGGGATTCCCTATGTAGATGAGGCTGGCTTTGAACCTAGAGAGATCTCCCTTCCTCTGCCTCCCAAGTGCGGGGATTAAAGACCATGCCCAGCTTCCCCCACAACAATTTTGAAACAATAACAAACTTGAAAAAAGTTCCAAGTATGGTACACAGTTAATTGCTGTTTTACTTTGGACATTTTGAGAGGAAGCTGCTGACCTTATGCCCTGTCACTCTGAGTGGTTTAGTGTCAGTTTTATACAAACAAGAACATTGTCCTACATAATGACAGTGCAGTTATCAAAATAGGAAATTCACGCTGACATAGTATTCCATTTAATGTGGGTTTTATTGACTATGTTATTACCTCACATAAATGTCGAAAAAAGCTGGTACATTTAAGTGTTGCATTGAAGTCTCTTTCAGTACGGAACAGTTCCCTCATCTTTTTCAAGATCTTGTCACTTTTGATAACTAAGTGTCAGATATATATTTTTAATTAAAATTTTATTTTAATATTAATTATAGTTTATTCACTTTGTATCCCAGTTGTATCCCCCTCCCTCCTCCCCTCCCAACCCCACCCTCCTTTTCTCATCTCCTCCTATGCCTCTGTCCAAGTCCATGAATAGGGGTGGTCCTCCTTCCCTTCCATGTGACCCTAGCATATCCGGTCTCATCTGAACTGGCTGCATTCTCCATTAATTTCTTTATTTGTTCATTTTACATCCCACTCACAACACCATTCCCTCCTCTCCTCCCAGTGCCACCCTCCAACCCACTTGCCCTATAACACCCCACCCCTAAACAACCTAACCTAGCACATCAAGTTACATCAGGATTAAGTACGTCCTCTTTCATTGAGGCAAGACAAGACAGCCCTGCTAGGAAAATGGGACCCAGAGGGAGGTGATAGAGTCCAAGTCAGAGACAGCCCCTGTTCTAGTTGTTAGGGGACCCACTCGAGGAAAAGCAGCCCATCAGTTTCATATGTGTAGAATGGAAGGACTAGTCCAGGCATGTTCTTTTGTTGGTGGTTCAGTTTCTGTGAGGCCCCATGGTCCCAGGTGAGCCAGGTGAGCTGGCTATGTAGGTCTTCTTGTGGTATCCTAACCCTCCATCTCCCTCAATCCTTTCTCTAACTCTTCCACAAGACTCCCTGAGTTCTGCCTAATGTTTGTTTGGCTGTTGGTCTCTGCAACTTTTTCCATTATCTGCTCGATGAAGTCTCAGATGAAATGTTGGTCTCCTGTCTACAAACATAGCAGAGTATCATTAATAGTATCAGAAGTTGGGTCTCTCCCATGGGTTGGGTCTCAAGTTGTGTCAGTCATTGGTTGGCCATTTCCTCAATCTCTGTGCCATCTTTTATCCCTGCATATCTTGTAGGTGGTCAAATTTGAGTGAGAGTTTTCTGAGTTGGTTGGTGTCCCCCTCCCTCCTCTAGCTACAGGATGTGTCTACTTCAGTCTCAATATCTCTGCTGCTAGGAGTCTCAGCCAGGGTCACCCCCATATCTTCCCAGGCACCCAGGCACAAAATTCCAGGTATTCATCTTGTCTCAGAGATGCCTCAACACCAATTCCCCTTCTCTCCTAGCCCTCACCTTTATCCTCACTTTCCCCATATTTGAAACCCCTCCTGCTCCTCTCTTCACCCCTCTCTTATCCACTTCCTTTCCTCCTCCTCTTCCCATGTCTGTGATGTCTATTTTATTTCCCCTCTTTTGAACCCTCCATGTTACTTAGTTTATTTGGGTCTATAGGTTGTAGCATGCTTATCCTGTTCTAAATGGCTAATATCCCAGGTTAGTTATTTTTGTAAATTGTCTCTCAGCTCTCTTTGTTCTCATGGAACAATACATATACTTAGGCAAGGGTATCACAACAGTGGCACACACTGTCTTGTCAGGTGGTACATAATTTTACTTTGATTATTTGTAATCAGTATCTGCAAGGCTTTTCTGCTACAGAGTTAATACCCTACACCCCTATGAGTACCTTGACACTCTGTGTGTTGGTTCTCATCAGAATGTTAATGCATTTGCCACACTTACATCAGTATGGATTCATGATTCATGTGTCTTCTGTAGTAGACTGTATTGTTGTTTGTTTCAGTCTGCTGGGGCTACTGTGACAAATGATTTATAAACAAAGGCTTTAGTTTTCACAGTTGTCAACTCTGAAAAGTCTAAAGTTAAAATATGAGGTCTAGTTGGGGGCATGCTTTTCTACAGTCCTGTTCTCGCTTTAATCTCAGTGGCCTAAAGGACCACATGATTTTATAGGATCTCTTTAATAAGGTTATGAACCTATTTATAAGGACTTCACCTCTAAGACCTGAGTACCTTCCAAAGATCTCATGCAGTTCTGTTACTTTAGGTCTTAGAACTTCAATATAGAAATTTTGGGAGGACATAAATATTCAGACCATTCATTTCGATATTTAAATTGTTTTGTCATAGGACCAAAGAGAGCTCATACATCCGGCTCCAGTGTCTTTTTTTTAAGATTTTTTTATTATTTATATTTATACAATGTTCTGCCTGCATGTATGCCTGTAGGCCAGAAGAGGGTAGCAGATATAGATGGTTGTGAGCCACCATGTGGTTGCTGGGAATTGAACTCAGGTTGAACTCATTGAACTCATTCTTTGAGAATCATTACTTTTTGACCTATGGTATTTCTGGCATACATGCACACCCATTTCTTCTCCTTTGTGGTGTTAAGCCTCTGACATGGGGCTGCTTACACAATAGGCCAAGTGCGGCCCTGTAATCAACTATTCCTCTAGGGATCCCTGCTTTCTCCCAGTAGAGGCTAATTTGTCATTGCTAGCATCATTATCACTGTTGGGTTATAAGTATTCCCAGATTCTCTTCATGTGGAGGTAGAGGATATATTTATCCATATTTTCACATATATGTATATTTCTGTCTCTGTACATTGAAAACTCTGAACTAATTCAGTACTTCTGATTTCAGCCCAGAAATCTAGCATTTGCATTTTTCATGTCTTCTCAAACAGTGAGAAATCAGGCTTTGCACACACATACCTTGTTTATTTTTTTTTTTTGCTGTTGTTTATAACGACTCGTTTTCTCTCCCTACTGAGGCTATTTCTTCATTTCTTATCCTCCTTCCTCACTTCCATCCCTGTTGGATCTAAGAACCCATGTTAGGAAGCCATCACACAGGGTCTACAAAACTTGCTTGTGCTCTGATGGTGCTTGTGTTTATGATGGTTTCTGTGAACACTCTTCTCATTCTGCTCATGCTCTGACCTTGCATTTAGGCATCTTCACCCTCACTCCCTTTCCATCTTAATGCTCAAGGCCAGTTTGTTCCTTCAACTTTGACCCACAGTTTCTGATACAATGTGTTTGGCTTTGGCCATTCTCTGACCACATGAACAAAGGGAAGATTTCTTTCTTTCCTTTTGTTTTTTAAATGGAACTCAGACTGTTGCATACATTCTAATCTGAAGTGTGAAGTGTATACTTTTTACTGTTATATTTTTGTACAATTTTTGTGGTTTATTCAAGCATAAACTTTGTGTGAAAAATAGGGCAAACAGTTCAGTGGTTTTAAGCAATTATATAACTAGTACAGTCACCACCACAACCAAGATATTGTACATTTTCTTCCCTATAAAAAGTACTCTTATAAAGCAGGCCATGGTGGTGCATGCCTGTAATCCCAACACTCAGGGAGGTATCTGCAGTCAAATCTTTGTGAGTTCAAGGCCAGGCTGGTCTACAAAGAGATCCCAGGATATCCAAGTCTAAACAGAGAGGTTCTGTCTTGAAAAACAAAACAAATGCCCTATAATGCTCTTGCATCAGTGTGTTTTGTCCTTGTTTTCTCCTGCACAGTCCTTGTTTTCTCCTGAACAGTCATCATATTTTAACATGTCTTCTTAATCCTGCTGAGAATTCTGAGGGTTTTTTTTTTTTTCACATGATAAATTCAGTTGGCAGCATGGAATCATAAAATTGCTGGTTGCCACTATCCATAAAATGCACCCTACACATATCTAGCTGATGGGCAGCTTTGTCTCCATGTTGGTCACCTACCAATTGAAATTGGTGTTGGCTGTGACATGGACACAGTTGCCTGTTTATCAATCAGTTTGCCATAGCTGGGTGGCCTTTTTTGGCCTTAGTGGAAGAAAATGCATTTAGTTTGTATGCAACTTGATGTGCTGAGGAGAACTGGTATGTGGAGGCTTCCCTTTCCAGAGAAAAAGGGGAGGAGGAGTAGGGGAAGAGGGTGGGAGAGTGACACCAGGAAGAGAGGAAGTATGGAGCTGCAAGCAAGATATAAAGTGAAAAAAGAAATAAACTAATGAGAAAAATAGCTGGTTTCTATGTAAGTGAGAGATTGTGTTGACTGATGATTTCTATAGAGGGTTCTCCCACTGGGGGTGGCAATATCCTTAAGGAAGTGGCCCTGGGCTGGATAAGAAAGCTAGCTGAGCATGAGACTATAAAAAACAAGAGAGCAAGGCAGGAAACAATATTTGGCATATTTTTGCGTTACTTTTCTTGAAACTTGAGTTTCTGTTTTTGGCCTCCAAAAAGATGGACTGTGATCTGACAGGACCAAACAAGTTATCCCATTGATGACCTGAGATGTTTATAGTTAGGGGATTCAATTATAGCAGTAAAGTAGCAAGTTAGAAGACAAAAAAAAAAAAAAAGGTATGCCAAAAGTGACTTTGCTCCTGGACAGACCTGAGAATGTTCTCTTTTTTGAGGAATGTGGAAAATATCAGGTCTTGAGATGACAAACATCCAGACCTTAACTAGCTTTTCCTGTAGGACCTGGAAGGTCATAATATTGAGTGTAGTGCATACAGAAGAAGTGGAGGTCATAGGATTTCAGTGAAAAATAGACTCCATGGAAAATTAAGCTAGAGTTCTTTTGTATGGTAATTTGTCCCTAGATCATTCTTATTCTGCTCATGTTCTAAGAAATTAAGAAAGGAAGAATTAATAATTGGGGACTGATTCCTTAGATGGAGATTTTTTTTTTTTTTTTTTTTCAATGCAGTTTATTCAGGAACCTTGAACAATCTTCTGACCCTGGGGAAAGCCAGCCCACAGCTTAAATAGCCTCTGGGTAGCCAAACACAGCATGCCACGTGGGCAATGCAGATAGGTCCACATACATGGAAGCAAGCCAGATCCTCAGCCTTAGCCAAATGTGGAGTTGTTTGTGACAGAGAGCACTCACCATCGGGAAGGTGGAGGGCGGAAACCAGCTCCATCTTTAAGGCACAGCTCTCTACAGTTACCCCTTTTTGTTTTAGACGCATCAGGCAAGAGTAGAGGTCTGATCTCTGATATTAGAAATAAATTGGGACTTTGTACTGATGTTCATTTAGGTGTCATCCACCCAAAGAGCATCAGACCCGTCTGATACCTTTTTCTCAGAGGCAGAACCTGGGGCATCAACCCGCATGCAATCAGACATGCTCTTCTCTGGGTCCAAAGCGGCTGACCCTGAGTGCAGTGCTTAGCCTCGCATCCTGAGCGTAATATTTTAGCTTTTTATGGTAGCCAACCATGCTTGGGGAGACTGTCCTGCTTCAATGGCTGTAAAGGCCTGAATGATCATGGCTGCATTACACTGTTGTGAGACTCTAATCTTGCATATACACCACAGGCAAACCAAGGAGAACAACACCAGAAGGCCTGCTAACGCTCCCATGCCCGCCCATTCCTTCAGATGATTCATGGCTGCAGCAATCCATGATGATAATCCTGTGGCTAGTCCTGCATCCACTCTGGTAGAATTTGCCGTGACAATGGCCACTCTCAGCTGCTCCATCGTAGTATCGAATTCCCCAGTCCAATTACCTAAAATATAGCTAGACAATTGTTTAGACAGATTTGCAGCACAGGGAATATTCTCATGTTGTATGCTAGTGACTCAAAGTCCAGCATACTTTCATTGACAGCCAAGTTGAGCGATTTGCCATAGGGTATCAATTTGCTCCTGCATGAGGTCAAACCTCTGATTGAACACCATCAAACCTCCTTTTAGTTGAGCATTAATTCCTTTTTGTGCATCTAAGGCATGAGCTACATTGGCTAAAAGATTATTTAGGGTCTCAGCAGTCTGCAGAGTATGACTCATGGCTAATGCCACGGTGGTAGCTCCAACAGCCGCCAATGAGATTTTTGAGAGTCATTTTTACTCTGTAGGAAATGCATCTGTATTTTGAAACTTATGCAGTATGGCTTTCCATCTCCTTATCACACTCAAGCACTCAGGGTTTGTCTGCCATGAACTGTCCATCTCAGT
Organism: Meriones psammophilus; assembly: GCA_036365155.1. NCBI lineage: Eukaryota > Metazoa > Chordata > Mammalia > Rodentia > Muridae > Meriones > Meriones psammophilus. The sequence continues at coordinate 97,585 of JAEOAE010001309.1, read as the reverse complement.
AATCCTGGGAAGCTTCCTCCTACTCCTCCCTACCTCCACCCACACCAGGACTTCCAAAGATGTGTGGAAAGGTGATTGGGCTCAGGTATTCAACAAATGTGCCCTTGAGTATGAGCTGTAGTGCAAGACACAGGAGTGCAATAACTCATACCTTGTTTTATCAGGCACCATCTGATAGGAGAAAATTTCCAAGGTCATTTCCTTAATGCTCTATGTCATTTTAAAAATATTAGATGTGACATTAAAAAAAAACTACAAAAAAACATTTATCAGGCACATTAATCTCTGCCAATAAAAAGATTACAATTTAGAGAACTCCTAAGGGACAACAAGAAAGAAACTCTTGCAAATGATTACATCTTCCCAAAGACGGTAAAGAGGAAAATCCCACTTTCTAGAACAGTCAAGATAGCTCATCTCTATCCTCTATGACTCCCATAAGATGACTAAGAGCCCCTATCAGGCCAGTCCAGCTTTCCAGACTGTGAACTCTTTACCAATATCTCCATATGTAACCTAGAGTCTTCCACCTGTGAGTGTTATCTTCACTTCCCTGAAAATGCTTCTTCCTTCATCTGCCTCAGTTTTCTCAAAGAAGACAATGATAAAACACCCGAAGACATCACAAGTGAACTCCATCTGAAGCCTGCCAGCCAGTTCTACTAGGAAGAGCATTTTTTGCTTCCAGGGTGGGGTGGGATGGGAATGCTAACCTTTGACATACCCATCAGAGAACAGTCCTGTGTGGGAACCAGCCTTCAGTTATGGCTCTTATGCTATCGATGCTCCATGAGGAAGAGATACCCAAACTCTTAAGTCTTGGACCTTGCTTGGGGGTCTCACTGGGCAAGACCCTATAGGTACTCCCTAGGTCCTCTTGAGTCTCAGCAAGCTTATTCTAGTGGATGGTGCACATAGCCATTAAACTAGCTTAACATAGAGCAAGCACCCATGGGACCATACAGTTTATCCTAGCACCTAACATAACATATCAGATCTGTTAGTACAGAACTATATAAACAAACATTTCACAGCCCCCAAATTCTTCAAGACATTTGACAAAGATCAACCAACAAAATGTATTTCAAAGAAAACAGCAGGTGGCAGCAGAGGGTTACTTTTTTTTTTTTTTTTTTTTTTTTTTTTTTTTTTTTTTGACTGGCATGGAATGCAAACTGAAAAATGAGCAGCCTTGGCCTTTTTTTTTTTTTACACACACAATCAAACATGAACATACAGCATCAACAGCTCATAGAAGAGCCTCCGGATAGGTGGTATACCAGATGGGGATGACATTCATTGCCTTATTGTGTGGCTTTGAATCCAAACAAATGAGCTTATTTTACTTTCCTACATCAAACATGGTCTTGAGGCTGGGAGTGTGACTCAATTGGTAGAGTACTTACCTAGCATGTGAATCCCAGTATTGAATCAACAGCACTGCATAAAACCAGGGTTTCAACACATTCTCAAGATCCCAGTACTTGGGAAGTGGAGGCAGAAGGGTGAGATATTCAAGGTCACTCTCCACTATATACAGAGTTCAATGACAGACTGAACTTCAAGATATCCTATCAAGAAAAAGAAGGAAAGGAAGAGGAAGGCAAAGAGGGAGGGAAGCAGATAGGCCTCATCTTCAGGATGAACTTCTCATCTCTCTTCATGGAAAGGGTCATTTCACTTTATCAACTGAGGAAAACTCTATACAAATCCATTGAATGTAATAAGCGATATCTTTCACAGAAATGTTCCACACTTCATATCAACATTTAATTTTCACTCTGTGTATACGTTCAACTACACAAACATGCTGTTAAATCATTTCATGGAGAGAACTGATAGCATGGAGAAAACATTTGGATTGACTAGAGTTGCCATCATCAGCTTTCATTATGACCTACTGCTCTTGGGTCCTGAAAGAGCCAGAAAATGACATCTGTGTGCCAAAATATTCATTAGAATTCCCTTCTTGGTTATTGTTCAGAAAGAAAAGTTCCCTTCTGGCCATCATATTTGGTATTTTAAGAGGGATCATTAATACACCAGATTTTTTTTTCAAGGATCTCTCAGAAAACAAGATTGTGTGCATACCTTCTATTTCACATTAAGAAAACATCTTGGAAGAGTCAAATATCCGCAAAGAAAGAATCATTTTGCACCATGAAATTCATGAAATTAGCTGGTCTTCTCTGTCCAGACTTCCTTTTCCAAGCCATGCTCTCTTTGAATACTGGTTCTTGTAAGTAGAACTGGAAGTTCTGGGGAGCATGTCTCCAGAGGAACTGCTTAGAAAACATGACTGCCTTTTTCTGTGTCTCTTTGATATTCATCTCTCCCTGAACGAAATATCTTAGAATATTGGAGTTGGGGTGGGGTGTTAGAAATCCTCAAGTCTGGTTCTTGCATATGAATTATGCCAAACCAGTCTATCAACTGCTTCAGCTTTCTCTTCTCAGTTGGAAAAAGAACAGGAATGGGCTGGAGAGATGGCTTAGTGGGTAAGAGCAGTTGTTAAGCAAACATGAAGACTTGAGTTCAGATCCTAGGGACCATGTGAAAATCCAGTGTGCCTGTGCTGGGAGAATGGTGGGGAGGGAGACAGAACAATGATGGGGACTTGCTGACTGCCAGCATAGCTCTTGAGATCCTGTCTCAAGAAACTGAGAAGGGAAAGGACAAAACAAGGCACTCAAACTTTTTTCTGGTTTCCACATATATCACCAGGCACATGCACCTGTATCCATGTAGGAAAACACCACAAAAACACACACAAACACAGACACACACACACACACAGAACAGACACCTTTTGTTTTAGGAGAGGGCATCTTTAGTTGTTACTACTTTTAAAAGTGGCCAGTTAATGAGCATTGACTGTACTTCCAACCAGGGGTTGAAGCTTTCCTACACCTTGTATCATTCACCCTTACCAGCCCATAAGGTAAACATGATTTCCCTGGCTTTCTAGCTAATGGAATAGAGACTGATGTTAAAGGCATTTGTCCACAATTACAGGGCTGGGAGGAGGGAGAGTCAGTGTTCAAATTCAAGGTTGCCTGATTTCAACACCCAACCTCTTTACTGTCCTCTCTACTGACTGCCAAATGAAACAAGGCCAGAGTATAAGTCACCCAGGCTCTCTTGGACTCTCACATTAATTCAGGGCTTCAAATAATGAGGTGAGTGAAGAGTCCTCCACAGTGATAAAGCAGACAGGCATGCCTGTGTCTAAGAGCAAGATCTTAAAGGCCTGGCTATTTCTTGTTATCAGCTTGTCAGGTCTAACCTGATAGTTTACTCTAAAGCTTCCTAGATACTAGTGAGAGTCTTCTGACTTGGTGTTAATGATTTGTCTATCATGTAATAAAAAAGTGGTGGAGGGAATTTGAGATGGATTTTTATCTGGAACCAAACTATTAGTTTGGAGGACATTTTTGTTGTTGGTCCTTTTTTTCCTCAATCCAGGTCATATAGTGCTGGACCATGAGTGTGGTCTGTATTAGGGTATCTGATTGTTGTCTAGAGTGGCACAGATGTCTACAGTGGCATGGGAATTACTGCATGGAAACACCAGCTTCCCACTTTGGGGGGGGGGACTTTGGCCTTTCAGAAAAACCAGCAAAGTTTAGATACAGTTGTAATATTGCTTATAAAATCAATGAAACGAAATGGAGCCTTCGGTGGGAATATTTAAGTTTGTTCACCTAGGGCCAATGGAAACTATAGGCACAGAAAATCAGCTTCCTCCTCTAGGAAAAAATAGTATACTTGGAATGGGTATAGATAACCCATTTGATCCAACTCTCAGTTTCCTCTTTGTAAATAGGGTCTCTGATCCCCTCTGTGAGCAGTATATTCAAGGCCAAGCTGACTTAACAAATATCACCTCCATGGCTAGTTGTTCCAATGTCAATACCTCATTCTCTATCACTCCAATCCACTCCAACATCCTCTCTCATCTGGAGCATCCCACTGGCAATATACCTGGTGCCTGGAACAGGACCCAGTACAAAGTATATGCAAAGGCTATACATTATTAAATGAATGAATAAAAACCATGGCATGGGGAGATATGTCAATGGGTAAGGTGCTTGCTGTACAATCACAAGGACCTGAGTTCAGATTCCCAGCTTGTATATAAAATGCCAGGAGTAGCAGTATGCCTATAACCCCAGTACCGAGAAGGTAGACAGGGGTACCTTAGAGCTTACCTGCTCAGCCAGTCCAGCTGAACTGGTCAATTCCAGGTTCAATGAGAGTCTCTGTTTCAAAAATGAGGGCAATAAAGAAAGACACTGGACAGTCTTCTGGCATAATCATGGGAACACATGTATGTGATGCACACACACACACACACACACACACACACACACACACACGAAATTCTATTTGTCCTGAATTAGTGACCCTGTCACATAATTGTCTGAGATCTAGCCACAGTACTATGTCTCTGAGGTGTTAGCTATGCCCTGTTCCTGCAAATTCCTTCAACAAGTATTGAATTGTTGGGACCACAACAAAATACTAAGGGCTGGTAGATTAAGCAGTAGACATATGTTTTCTTGTGATTCTGTGGGTTGGATGTCCCTTCTCCTTGGCTTGCAGATAGCTAACTTCTCTCTGTGTACTTAGGGATGGGCCTTCCTGTGGACACAGAAAATGGTGGGCACATCTCTAATCCCAGCACTCAGGAGGCTGAAAGAGTCTTAAATTCATGGCCACAAAAATAAATAGAAACAAGAAGGTACAGATTAGATTAAGACACACTCATATTATTATTTTCTTCTTGTTTTAAACATTCATTCATTCGTTTGTTCGTTTTTCAAGTTTATGTGTGTGAGTGTTTATTTGTGTGTGTGCATGTACACCAAATTCATGCTAGGTGCCACTGGGTTTGGAGGGCAGAAAAGGGCAGCAGAGTCTCTGGCACTGAAGTTATAGATGTTTGTGAGCCATGATGTGGATGGTGGGGAATAGACTGTAGTTTTCTTTTCTTTTCTTTCCCTTTCTCCTTTCCTCTCTCTCTCTCTCTCTCTCTCTCTCTCTCTCTCTCTTTTAAAAAATGGTTTTTCAAGACAGGGCTTCTTTGTGTAGCCTTGGCTGTCCTGGAACTTACTCTGCAGACCAGAATGGCCTGGAACTCACAGAGATCTGCCTCCCTCTGCCTGCCTACAGCTGGGATTGAAGGCATGTGCAGGCTTGAACCCTGGTTTTACTATGAGAGCAGCAGCAGCAGTAGCAGCACTCTTAACTGCTGAGTCCTGGCTCCAGCCCTCTTAAATTTTTCTGAATTTCCCTTCAAAGTCAGGTCCTGAGAGTCTGAGGGTTAAGAGTTTAACATATGAATGGTGGATACAATTCATCAGTAATTCCAGTTCTTTTTCTGAATTCCAAGGAGGACTTCTTTTGGTGTGCTTGCTTCTAGAAGGCTTTCTGTCATTCTTTTCATTTGTTTATTTACTATTAAGTTTGTGCTGTTGTTTTGATTTTTGCAGCAATGTCTCAGTATGCATCCCAGGCTGGCCTTGAACCTACAGTCTTCCTGCCTGAGGCTTGGAACTACAAATTCACACCAATTTGACTTACTCTCTGCTGTTCCTGGTGCCCAGTAGCACACTGCAGCTCCTCCCGGATGCCTGCACAGGCCACCAGAACATGTGTTTCGTGCTGCCTCATCACAAACTGGCTTTCTTCCCATTGCTGCAGCTTGCCTTCTCTCTAAACACCTGCCCTTCTGGTTGCAGTTAACCCTTCTGTTTCTGGCTTTTCCACTAGATGAAGCCCTGAGTCTAAAACAAATAAACCAGTCACCTTTTGTTCTAATCTGTTATGGATCCATTTTTGGAGATGCCTAGGTATGACAATGTATGAGCTAAACAAAGTGGAGTGGACTCAGGAGCTAAACACTCCTTGAAATAGCAATGGTGCCATGCCATGCCCAGAGAGCATCCAGTTCAGTTAGTTTGGCAAGGTGGTCTTATCAGAGTTTCTACAAAGTTCATGTGTTTGTAATAGGCTAAAGAGGTTAAGGATCGCTGTTCTAACTGGTGTCCATCAAACTGACACCAAAGGTTACCAACTAGGCTCAATGAAAAAGCAATAAGAGCCTGGCAATCCTGGACCATGTGCAACTTGTGTAACTTGAGTGAGCGTTTTTGTTGTTGTTTTTCAGAACAAGGTTTCTCTGTGTAGCTCTGTCTGTCCTGGAACTTACTTTGTAGACCAGGCTGGCCTCAAACTCAGAGATCTGCCTGCCTCTACCTCCAGGGTGCTAGTATTAAAGGTATGCACCATAATCGCCTGTCTAACAATGTGGGGGTAGCTCGTGACTGTCTTTGGTGGAGTAGAGCAATCTGGATGGGAGGTGGAGGGTGGTGCTCAGCAGTCACTCTGGGATCATCTGAAGCAGGACCTGCAGGGTGCTGTGGATGACAGTCAATCTTCCTGCAGTCAAAGGAATACAGCTGACAGGATGCTGGCCCATACCACAAGCAACTTTATTTGCTGGGTTTTAATAATATAAGAATCTTCATTTTATCATCTCTACCTTTTGCATGAGTTTGAACAGTTTCAGAATAAGCTTTCAAATATTGTTAAGGTAGTTCAGGAAATGAGAAACTGAGCAACAGAAGAGAACAAGAGGAACAGAAACATTCAACTATTTACTGTTGGAGAAGTTATCATAGCACCCACTTACAAGCAGATGTAAACCTGACATGAAGCCCCAACATATAAAAGAGAAAGGGAGTGGAGCTGTCTTCCTGGAAGTGGAAGACAGAACCTGGCTAGCTTTCTTCCCATTGTCACCCCAGAGAACTTCAGATTTCTTTGTGGAGACTGAAGAAAGCAGCTTGCAAGGCTGTGTGCATCTTATTTCATATGCATGCTGAACAACTGGCTGGCAGTTTGGAGAGAGAAATCCCTGCCTCTCATCATAAGCAAAAATAAATTCCTTTACATTAAAATGTTTAAAGAATGAGAAAAAACATGACATTATTTTAAAAAGTGGATGTTCTAAGGATATTAAGGCAGAAAAAGACTGCATATAGGCCATTGAAGATGGAAATTATGAAGGTGGCAGAAGGGAGCTATGTCAGAATTATACCTGAGCCAGTTTGTAGTTCCTTTATTCCAGCAGTTGGGATTCACAGGCAGGCTATCGCTTTGAGTTCCAAGCAAGCCAGCCCTTCATAGAGAGCCATACATACATACACACATATATACATACATACAGATGGATGCTTTATAATTATTGAATAACAAATTAACAGCTATATCAGTTCCCTTGGTGTTATATCACCAAGTATTACGGATATCACTCAGTAGCCAAAGCCTTAAAAGGGCAAACACAAGTCTTTTATTCCAACCACAATTATTAATCTTAACTCTCAGACCACATATGACACTTCTCATACACACACATATTTAATGTTACAGAGTTGCAAATAAAGGTTAAAAGGCCAACAGGACTCCAATGACCTTAGTGAAAGAGCTCAGAGTTATTGTAAAGAGCTGGTGTCACTACAGTCACAAAGCTGATCCAGCACAGAGCAGAAGCCCTGGGGAAGGAATATGGCATTCAGGTGCTCCTTGAAGACATGCATACCTGATGGTCTAAGGACAGGTTGATGAGTGCCATTCCCCAGTGCAAGGGGTTCCTCTTTTTACATGAACCAGCTGAAGGTTTGCATCCTTTGTTGGTCTTGTGTGTTTGGTATACTCACAAGCCTGTTTTATTTTATTTTATTCTGACAGGATTTTGATATATCCATGTGTTCCCAATTTACTTTGATAACTTCATAGGTGCTAGTATTTGCTGTGTGTGTTATTTATAAGTTTTTGCTTCATTCTCTGTGCCAGTTGTTTACTTACACAAACAAGACATGGAGTCATTCTGTTTAAGCTTTTGCACTCAAAATGTATCCTACTGCTATTTACAAATAGAACCATTTGAGGCAAGACACAGGCTGAATGTTAGTGTTCCATACAATAGGAAATAATTGGATCAAGACATAGTCTGATCTCCATAGAAGGAAAAAGTCATTTTATATTTTACACACACACACACCAGTCAAAAAGAAGCAAACAGCCTCTCTGGAGTGACTCACCTCTGTCCAGTCCACACAGACAACACAGATCAAACTTTAATAAAATGAACCAGAAAGTTCAGATTATAGTAGGAAATGAAGCATGAAGAAGATTCAGCTGACAATCATAACCATGTTATTAGAACAAGATAATAAATTAAGGATTTTTTTAAGTACTCAAGATATAAAGGACAGTATGAGAACCATAAGGGCCTGTGAGGTGGATCAGTGGGCAGAAGCCCTGCACAGGACTGACCTCCTGCACTCTCCCCACTGACCCCCAGCCTACATCGGAAGGAGAGAACAAACTCCCAACAGCTGTCTTCTGCCCCCACCTGTATGCCCACACCCACAAGCCCAAATCATAGTCCTTTCTTCTTTCTTTCTTTCTTTCTTTCTTTCTTTCTTTCTTTCTTTCTTTCTTTCTTTCTTTCTTTCTTTCTTTCTTTCTTTTTCTTTCTTCCTTCCTTCCTTTTCCTTCCTTTCTTTAAGATAAGGTTTCTTTCTTTCTTTCTTTCTTTCTTTCTTCTTTCTTTAAGATAAGGTCTTGGGACTTGCTCTGGAGATTTGCAAAAACTAGCCTAGAATTCACAGAGATCCTCCTACTTCTGCCCACCTCACCCCACCAACATTTTGCTCCCAATTATTTATCCTAAATAAGTCATAAATGACCCAAAAATAAATGCAAAAGAAACGTTTTTAATGGGAACAATAAAGGAAATTATATTGTGTAACAGCAGACAGGAACAGTTAAACAAATTGTGATGTTTTCATCTAATGATAATCCATGCAGGAAATGAAAATGCTGTTGTATAGAGATGGATATATATCCATAAAGTCAGTTGAACATCTTCCAGAGTACAGTCTAAGGCTTTGTGATGACCTTTAGTTAATCCCAAATACTGTACCAGGCTGGTCATAAGAGGGTCTCTGTCTCCTCCGAAATGTCTCAAGTCACAGGTTTAGCAATGGGAAAGACTTTAGTTGAGCAGCTGAACCACAGTGCTTGTACTTGCCTTGAATTCCCTGAAGTCATAAGAATCCCTCAGATGAAGGCTAGATGCCGGTTCCCTGCTTGCAGCTGCCCCTAAGCTGGTGCCCAACCTTTCTTTTGCAGCTTTGTCTGGTAAGTTGAAGTTCTGCCAGAGTGAGGTTTTGGCTGGATGTCTCTGTGGCTATAGGACAAACTTTGGAAATGAGTGAGTGGCTTGGGCCACTGTCAATGAGGCCAAAGTGGTCTTTGCTTTGGTCAGTTTCCATAGGCCCTTCAGACCACCATGAACCCACTGGCACAGGATTGGAGCTTCTAGTCATTTCCTTTTGCATACATGCCTTGTGCCTCTTCAGTGCCTGGCACAGTTCTGAGTTACTGCTTAGCAAGAAGTACTTGGGGCCAGGATGGTCTGTTGCTGAATTTATGTTCTTCTCTCACTGGGAGCCTCATGAAATTGTTAAGATCAAATAGGGAATGGAACTGGATGGGACTGATACTACTTATATCAAGGGGTCAACAATTGAAGCCTTGTGGGGAAATTCTACATGCTATGTAGGCTACTTTTTTTTCTGAAGCAGGAGCTGCCTCTATCAGGTTGTGTGCAGACTCAGACCCAGGCCCAGTTCTTTTCATTGTGTATAATTCACTTCTTCTGCAAGGAAGAAAAGATCCCGCCCCTTAAATAGAATGGCTCTTTAATGCCATTCTCAGACACTTCCATCCTTCAAACCAAACAGCTTCCAGATATTCTAAACTAGCTAGAGACACAAGCAACTCAGAGTGTCCAAATGGCTAGTAAATCTTTCAGGAAAGCACAATAATTGATCTTCCAGGATTGGCTGATCAAGACAATACACAGCCTACTAGGTAGGCATGTATATGGCACCACCTGGTCTTCAAGCTTAGAATTTAGCACTCCTCACCTGCTCTGGAGGTGACAGAAAGCAAGGACAAAGGAAAGGGAGAGAGAAGCAAGGGAAGGGAGCATGAAAAAGACTTGGGAAAGAGAAAGGAAGAGGTGACTGGAGGGGGAGAAGGAACAGTGAAGGTCTCAGGCCCTCAGAGGCACACAATTCTGGCTGCACATCTGTCTGTATGTCTTTTGGTCTCTGGCCAGCAGCTGCTCGTTGCACAGCATGAGGGCTCCAAGTAACTATCCTGGCACAGCAAGCCATCATACAGTTGCGGGGGGGGGCAGTTGGCATCTGCAAACCGCTATTTTTTCTATCTTTCTTCTTTCATTAAGGCTAAACAAACTTACATATGTGCTGACTCCCACATAGGAGAACTTATTAAACTGCACTTATTAAACTGTCCACCACTCTCAGGGACCATGTGTGACAAACAAAAGAGGGTGATACAGCCCCACTCATGGATGCTAGGGTCTAGTGAGGACTTGGGCTCCTAGCTGAGAGTTTCTCAGAGACTTGAGAACATTTTGCTGGCTTTGCCTGAGTAGCTATTTAATACCTGCAGCTGCAGCATAAACTCTCTACTTAGAAAGTCTCCAAAGAATGCCTTAGCTCAGGTTCGGTGAGCAACCCCCATAAAATTGGGAGTGTATTGGGCAATCTGAGAAGCCCAGGCTTGCCTACCTACTGGGGCTCACCCTATCTCACCTGGTCTGGCCGCCACGCAAGGTGGTGAACCCAGGATACACGCTTTGTACACCCATATGGACAACAGAACTCGTGACAGATAAAGCTGTGTAAAGAAATGTTGGCTTACACCCACACTGAAGTTCTGTCTTCCCAAAACAAGAAGCAAGACACCAGCACCCACAGGCCAACCCAAACCAAGACCACCCTTCCTTAGATGCATGAACTGAAAATGAATCAGCATTGAGACAGTTTATTGGTTTGCTTTTTCCCAGGTCACATATTTTAAGTAAATAGATTATAAGAGACATAATGTCTTTTCTTCTTCCACAGGTGGTAATCAGGCACTCTCCTCTTTACACACACACACACACACACACACACACACACACACACACACTCACACATACTCAACCAAACAACCTTATAGCTCGCTGAGACCTTCAATTCTTAAAGTAGGGGATGGTGACAATATAATTTCCTTTAAAATGCCCTTAATGCAATATATAATGTACAAAAATATCTCTACATATTTGAAGTTATAAGAAAAGCACCTCTTGATACAAACAAACTTACATATGACAGTTACTTTTGTATAACAAGCATTGCACTTTTACTCACTGGGTTTTGGAAAGTTCAAGTAGTAAGGAGGCTTATTATCCCCATGAGAAACCAGTTTGTGAGCAGGCTAGGCAGCAGCTCAGAACCCTGCCCGAAGAGTAACAGTCTGTACTTCTCAGTGTGTGTGGTGAGCCTGGCTTAATCTTGGGTTCCTCAACCTCCGTTAGGGGCAGCCAGGCAGATTTCTGCAGGTTTGTCTCAGTCCTCCCTGCTGCAAAGCAGGTGCCAAACGGAAAGTACCCCAACTGTTCAATGCTGCCACCCTTAACTAAATCCTAAAGCGCTTGGGGATGACTCAGTGGGTCCCAGAGGCTGCGGTTGCCTGTGTCTGCTCTTGGGAGGACATCACAGCCTGGGCCTGGAGGACCTCCGGCAGGGAACGCCGGCATCAACGGCCATAGCCTTGAGGGCCGATCTTGTTTTTGGGGGCAACAGGGTCCTTCCTTTTGTCTGTCAACTGGTAGATCTGTTGGGCCAATTTCTGCAACGTGCAGGTCCCAAAGCGGCATTGAGAGTTGTGGGAGCCAGGGTTCATCATCTTGCGGTAGCGTTTGACTCGAAAGTGGGCTGAGCTTGGAGTGCTGCAGAGAAGGAAGGACACTTGAAACTTAACCAACCAGGGCTTTGGCCCTAAGCACCTCGGACCAGGGCCAAACAGAACCTGAGGGACCTGGGACCTGCTCCCTCCACCAGAGCTGCAGTCTGGCCTGGACAATCCTCCCGGGGCCTGGGTAGTCGAAAGGGCACATCCTCTGCAGAGGATATAGTTACCTGGCTTGTGGAGTTTTAGATGTGCTCTCCTTCTCCTGGTCCAGAACAAAAGTCTCCATAGGAACTGTCTCCTCACCAGTGAGTTCTGAGGAATCACTGCTGGATGCCTGCAGTTCCATCTCTCCACTACTTAGTGCCGGCTTATCCCACCTAGAAAACACAAGCAGGTGTGTTTGGCTTGAGTTCAAGTGATGTCCCGGCCAGGCCCCATCTCCACTTCCTTCTAACCCCTCCAGGCCATCCCTCATTGTTCCATGACCGCCATGTATTAGGACTGAAGAAAGCACTGCCCCAAACTCACTGCAAGGACACATCCTCTGGCTGTGCAGCATCCACGCCTAGAAAGGCGAGTGAACCCAGAAACATCAGGATGATGGAAACCAGCTTCATTCTGTGCAGATGCTCAGATACCCTGGAAAGGAGCAAGAAGCTGAGGGTTTTCAAACGGGCCAGCTGCACAGCCCTGGAGCAGAAGGAAGGGCAGTGGCAGGAGGGGGAGCATCTTGGCGGCGCTCTGCCTGGTTCTGCTGATTTTCTCTTCTTGGAGCAGAGAGGCACCCAGAGGCTTTTGGGCTGGTCAGGTTGGTGACAAACAAAGCAAAGGAAGCCGGAGTGCCAGGCTTCCAGAGGTCTCCAACTCAAGTCCTAGGATACTGGCCCACAGATTTCAGGTGACATACAGCAGGGTGCATGAGTTAGACCTGGGACATGAGGTGCGCTCTACAGTGGATCCCTGTGGGATCCACTTGTCCAGATCTCCAAGCTTTGGGGATTTGGCAAAGCCACACCCCACTCCCCAACACGCTGGAGAGCAGCTGTCCCTACCTGATGAAGGAGTAAGTTGTCAAGCAATAGGAGAAAGTTTGAGATGTCTGGCTGACCCTGGCAAAACCCCCAAGTCCAGGACTCACTGCGATGAGACAGCAGGAGCGGTAACGCTGGAGCTCTCCTGCCTAATGTCACCAAGAAACCACTGAACAGCCAAAGCCAGCTCCAGCATTTTATACACTCAGGGGCTGTCGGGGCCTGCTCTGCCTTGGAGGTTTCTCTTTCCTCCAGCGTGCTGGCTTCTAAGATAAGGCCTGCTCAGAAGCTTGCCTGTGGGTATAGGGTTAAGGGTAGAGGTCCCTTGTGGCCAGGCATCTCGGAGATCGGTGTTGAGAGATTAGACTGGTGCAGGACTTCCGCTGCCATATTTCCTGGCTTAGGGCTCATGCAGTGAGAAGGAAAAGAAAGCCAGAACAATTTGGGTTAGAGGAATCTTTTTCCTTAAGAGACTACACCCGAGGGTGGTGGTCTGCGCTTTCAGGATAGAACTGCAAGAACTGGGGGACAGGCGGGACACGTGGCTAACCTAGACCTTAGACTTGGGGAGCTGTGGCCTCAAATGGGCCTTGCCCCCTGCCAGCTTAGCACCTGGCTGAGCCTTGATCCCTACCTCTTCATGCAGAGTATACCTGGAAGAGTTAGGTCCTGGCTAGCAAGATTTCATAATAAGGGCAAAGCTGGAAACAGCTGAATTGAAAATTAGGGTTCGGAGAGGGTAGTTATCTGAAGATTGAGAACTCACATTCCTATTTGGAAATAGAGGAATAGCCAAAATTAGAAAGACAGATAGTTCTGTTTTCCTCATAATACTATATCCTTATAAGGCTGTGACCTGAGAATTGGCCTGACTACCTTCATTCACCCAATTGCAAACATAAGGATTGACTGACAGGGAGAACACTAGTACGGCATGTGTGCTACTTGCTGTCTCTTTTGATCTTATACATGCTCCCAAACTGGGGTTCTCATGTATCAAAGTAAAGTTCAAAGATTGGAAGTATATTGCCCAGTCATACTAAAGGTGGGAAGCTTTAGAGCCCAAACTTGAAAGACAGCGGTGTGGGTGAGAGGGCTGGATTTTTTCTGGCTGGGGTCATCATTCTCATCAAGGGTGAAGAAGAAAATTCTTGCCCCCGCCCAGAGGTATGTGCTAATTCATGATGAATCAGCTCAAACACTTTTGCCTCTTATTTGTAATCTTCATGGATCCTTGAGTTCACTTTCTTCCCTTCTAGGGCCAAATAGGGAAACAAGGCATAGCTCTGCAGGCAAGTTTCCTAGAAGGTCCCTGAAGTTAAAGATGTGATCTACCCAGCTGCTAGCCTCAAGTCTTAGTGATCTGGACACAGATAAGCTCTGTCTGATTCATATCCTGGCCGGCAGATCTCCAACATTCTTACCAGATCTGAGACCACACACAAAACCAGCTGGCCACTGTGTCCCATGAACATTGCTCAAAGCAAGGCCTGGGTTGAGCACTGCTGGCTCAGCCCAGTTATCACTCTCCAGAATAAACCATGGACATTGAACCTGGGGGGGGATGGCTGCACTGAGGTAACTTATTCTGGGAATCTTCCTAGAAGAGGAGTTCTGAGTTCCACCTGGGGCAGGGGACAGATTCCAGGTTTTGCTTCTGGTAGGGGCTTGAGATATAGATATAGAAAGGGCTACATCTTGATGAACTGGCCCTCATTAGGGCCTTCTGGGTCCCATGACAGTCAATGCAGCAGCCCCACTAAGTTGGTGGTTTGTCTGCACCATCTTCACTATAGTTTGTCTGGCTTCTGTCCTTTCTTCGCCCTTCCTTTCACTTCATCACTGGATTAACTGTCAATGCACCCTCTGTCAGTCTCTCTGAGGATGTGACCTACCTGTCATGAACTTCCACCTGGGCCTGAGCCACATCAGGTCTTACTTTCATTTCCCTGGTCCAGTCTATCCAAGTCAAGGACAGCCAGATGTTGGCTCACAGCCAGGACATGTCTCATAAGATGAACTCCTCTCTCCAGCCTCTACCAGTCTTGAGGGTTCTGTGTGCAGAAAATCCTGCCAGGCTGGACCTCATTGCCTCCTTGCTTCCTCTCTGAGGAAAATAGGTGACTTGAGGTTAGCTCTGGCTTCGAACAATGATCGCCAAATATGCTCTTAGATAAAACATATTGTGGTTATTAATATTATTATTATTTGGATAGGGTTCCCTGTAGCCTAGTCTGGCCTGAAACTAAACAGCTATAAGATGACTTTGAATGTCTGATCCTTCTGCTCTGCCTCTTATCAACTGAGCTACACCTCCAATCCTTCAAACTTTTTTTTTGAGCCTTAGGTGGCTTCAATAAGGAAGTGAACCGAACCCAAATGGGGAAGGCTTGACTCCACTGGGCTCCTGGGTCTGTGCCAGTGTCCTGGCAATGTGCCAAGAATACCCATCTGAGTGCTTTGGCACTTGCCTTATTAGCCTGGCTGCACTTAAGAGATTGTCACCTGAGAACCAAGCTGATTATTTTGTAGGCGAGGTCTCAGACTGGCAACTAGAAAAAAATTGTTAGAAAATCTTAGAAAGCACATGTATGATTGTGGTATGCATGGGTGGTGAACCTCTGTCAATGTACTCCCCAAAGTGCTAAAGGACATAAGCATGGGGAAAGGGGAGGGGTAGATGAGGAATTCACCATGTCTGGGTATCTACCCCCCAGAAAATGAGTTGCATTACTTAATCACCAGTGCAAGAAAAAAAAGAGCTAGAATGCATTTGGGGTTCAAGGTTTAGAAGTGAGGTTGCATGGGTCCTTTTGGCAATGCTTTCACAGAATCAGAATTGCATCTATTCAAGTGCAATGTTTGTAAATTCACACTGAGCAAGGAAGGCAAGTAAGAAGAGGGGAGGGGAGGGGAACAAAAAGGAGGAGAGGGGAGGAACATGTTCAAACTTTTCCTGGCAAAAAAACAAAAAGGAAAAAAAATTCCTGTTTAATGAAGTTCCACCTTTTGTGTGTGTGCCCAAGAATTCTTTTTTTTTAATTATTTATTTATTTTTGGTGTTAAATATTTTTAATTTTTTTAGCTTTTATTAATTATACTTTATTCACTTTGTATCCCCCCATAAACACCTCTCTCCTCCCCTCCTAATCCCACCTAACTTTTCCTTTCTTCATGCATGTTCCTCCCCAAGTCCACTGATAGGGAGGACCCCCTCTCTTTCCTTCTGATCTTAGTCTATCAGAGCTCATCAGGAGTGGCTGCATTGTCATCTTCTGTGGCCTGGTAAGGCTGCTCCCCATTAGGAGGAGGTAATAAACAGAGCAGGCCAATCAGTTTATATCACAGGCAGTCCCTCTTCCCATTAATATGTAACCCACTTGGATATTGAAGTGCCATGGTCTACATCTGTGCAGGGGTTCTAGGTTACCTTCGTAACTAGAACTCATACTCCTTGGTTGGAGTATGAGTCTCTGGAAAGACCCCTGTGTTCCAATTTTCTGGTTCTGTTGCTCTCCTTGTGGAGTTCCTGTCCTCTCCAGATCTTACTACTTCCCACTTCTTTCATAAGATTCCATGCACTCTGCCCAACAGTTGGCCATAAGTCTCAGCATCTCCTTTGATGGTCTTCAGGGCAGAGCCTTTTAGAGCTGTGGCAGGTTCCTAACTTGTTTCCTATTTTCTTCTTCTTCTGATCTCCATCCTCTTTGCCTTACAGGATAGGGATTGAGCATTTTAGTCAGGATACTCCCTCTTGATTAGTTTCTTTAGATGTACAGATTTTAGTAGGTTTATCCTATATTATATTTCTATATGAGTGAGTATATACCGTGTGCCAAGAATTTTTAAGTTGTGTTTATGTGTACATTCCTTTCATCATATGTATATACTCTAAATGTTTGCTGAATAATGGTGTTTCAATGTCTTTCCCACATTTCAACTGAATTATTTTTGGGCACTAAATCTAAACCTAATTCTTATCAATATTTGGAGGTTTTACTTGTTTTGAATGTGTGGTTTTATTTTTTTAGTTAACAGTGTGTACACAGTCTGTTACAGCAGAGTCATCATATTTGGGTCTCTAACAAAGTAATGAAAAACAGTAAATAGTACTAATAATGTTAATGACTAAAATGAAAGTAAGAGAGTGCATTTTACAATGATCTCAGATGCTCTTTTCGGACAGGACATTTTATGATGAAATTTTTTTCATGAGGCACAAATGCCTGTTAAGCTTAAGGCTTGTTTATAACATTCTCTTGAAAACAAGGTTCAAGATGCATACTGAAATCATAACATCAAATGATGTACAGAGAGGACACAATCACCTTTGCAGATATGGTCTCCTAGGGATAAGTATGGTAGGATTCAAAGCTCAGGACACTTTCTGAGGATATGACTTCTCATAAAACCTAATAAAAATATAGATTATCCCAGAAAATGAACATGTACATAAAACCAACTACATATAAAGCAGGTACAGAGTAAATGTCAGAGAGGGACCAGATTAAAAACTAATACCAAATAAGTACCACTGTTGCTATATCTGGAATTTCTACCTTATTTGGAATGCAGAGACAAGAAGACTGTTAAACCCTATTTTTAAGGCAGTGCATCTGCAGAAAGAAAAGCAATGTTTCACTTCTCCTGTTCCTTTTTTTCTCCTTCCCTTCCTCCTATTTCCTTACCTCCTATATATGAAGCAAATGTTCTACCTCTGAGTTGTATTCCTACCTTCTGTACAAAACAAGCAGAAACAGAAATCTTTGGATATAATAAAGCCAGATGCTAAACCTCACTAAAGCTTAATGGAAGTAACTTGTTATGGGATAAAATAAAGGGAACACAGAGAAGGCAACAGGCATAGAGGAGGCTGTCCTAGTAACAGCAGTAACAGAACAACATAAAAAGACTTCAGGAAATGTTTTTTACAGATGGCACAATGGCTGGCATTAACAAATAAATTGCTACATGCTTCCATCCTTTAGGTGGGAATTCTGTATTACTATCAGATTATGAAGACTTTGTTAAAGGAATTTACTGTTTAAAAGGTTAATTGTCCTTCCACAGATAGTTGCTGTGAATTAGGTACCCAATACTGTGCTAAGTCCTGAACACACAAAAATGATTGATGTAAACACTACTCTTTCTCTATAAGCTTACAGTCTTGTGGGGTAATCCACCATAAACAAACCCATAGACCATGCATAGAAATGTATACATCACATAGATTCCACTATGAAACCTAAAGGAAAGCAAGAGGTACCTAACACCCCAGAAAGGATAAAGAACTTTCATATTCAAAGGCTGAGAGGTGAGAACATTTTAGTTCAGTAGGGTAAATGAAAGAAGGTGAATTTGTTTGCAGTATACTAGGGAAGAAGAAAGGAATGATGATGATGATGATGATGATGATGATGATGATGATGATGATAATAATAATAAAAGAATAAAGAGGGATGATAGCCATCCCTCTCTGCTGCTGCTGTTCTTTTCATCCTTGCACCCTCTCATGTGCTTCTGTGCCCTCTAGTGGTGACGGGAGGCAACTTCTCCATCATTTCTCTCAGGAATTGTTGATGGTTTAATCAGCGGAGCCTGAAGGGCTGGTGGCCCCCAGGGAGAGCCCATGAGGGCAAGGCTTGGGCAGGTGACTTCAGGAAGTGACCATGCTCCCTCAGCATTGTTCTGGTTGGAACTCGGAACACTGGTTGCCAGGTAACCAGACGCCAGCAGCAACAGCTGCCTGGACAGACCAGCTCGTCCAGAGGAGCTGGAGAGAGGAGTCTGTTGTTCTGCTTCCAGACCTCCAAAGGCTTAGGTCTCTTGGAAGCCAACGGTGGTCGCCTGGGCCGCTGTTGGAGACATATGGTGTGCTCACTGACACGTTTCTGGCCTGTTCCCCACCGTGAGACCAAGGTAATCAGGGCCACTGTGTGGTGGGGGAGCTTTCTGGTCCATTCCCACCCCCCATCCACCGCGGTTGGGGCCTGGGCGAATGTTCCTGTTGGGTCACTGAGGAACACGTTTCATGCCCGCTTCCCTCTTCAGTGTAGGGAAAGGGGTCGTTGGTGCCCCTCGGGGTTTGCAAACTTCAAGCCTTCCTCCTGCCGTGGCCCTTCCTCAGAGCGAAAGGAAGCTAGCCTTCCTGCATGGTATCCCCATTTCTCAGCAATGATGGCATGAACTTCGTGGAGCAGATGATCCCCTATTCGCCCACCACTATTTCTGGCCCTTTATCCAAAGTTTGCGACCACTGGAATGGTTTTCTGGACCTGATCCTGAAAAGGCAGTCGAGCGGCTCCACCAGGGATCCAGCCCTCAGACCTCCTCCTGCTGTTTTCTAGGGCCTGTGCCCTCACAGAACCAGACGACTGTGTCGCAGCAGCCTAGGTTCCGGGCCTGGCCCTTTAAAGTGACATAGCCATAGGCTATGGGCGATTGGGGCAGGGGTGGGGCTCTAGCAGGTGCCATTCACCTTCCGCAGGGAGTGTCACACACCACCCTTTCTCAAGCCCTGAGCATCCTTTGGGTAAAGGATTCTGGACCCCATCTGTAGTGTTTGGGATAAATGGAGCCCCCAGCACCCCCAGACCCCTTCCTAGGAAGATTCGAATATCTCCCTCTAGACATCTGGGTGGGTTGGGGACATGGACCTTAGGGGTAACATCCCTGTGGACTGTCACAGGTATAGATCCTTCAGGCCCAACTGTGAGGAGACCAGAAGACAAGGATGTGAGTGAGCTTGGGGCAGAGAGGGAGGTAGGTGGGGAGGGGCGTTTGGGTCGGCCAGGATGGAGGACCTTGCCTTTGGGGTTCTCGCCCTAGGGACTGTCCCCGCAACCTCGCCTGATGGTAGAAGACAGAGGTCTCCCACCGGGCTCCTGGGTTTTGAGCGGCAGAGGGAGGAACAGGAGAGGAAGTGCCCTGGTGGACACCTGTGGAGAGCCGAGAGAGTGCAATCGCCATTACAAGATGGCACCGACATCCGGCTCTGGCCCTAATGAACAATAATAGAGTGCGTGTGCAAGTTGCAAAAGCGCGCCAAGCCACTGTCCAGCCCGGGGGCATTACTGCCCAGTCCGGGGCGTCACACGGGGCAATGGGCAAGCAGCCAACCAGCGGAGTACATGCCGCCATAGGGTATATTTAAGCAGCACCATTCTGGCGGTTATCGTCTTCCTCTTTTCATTGTAATAAAAGTTTTACTGCAGAAGGATCCTGGTGTCTGCGTGTGCGTTCTTGCTGGCGAGACAATTGCGCGGATCACAGCTGGTCCCAAAACCCCGGGACGCCGGGCAGCCTTTGATCGCCGGCCCTGTGAGGAGACCCCCGCTGCTCGCAGGGCGGATTCAGAACTGCAGTACAAAAGGTACATTCTGAGACTTGCTCGGTCTTAAAGAGATACTGCCCCATTTATTTGTCCCAGTTGCTCTTAAATTTGTTTTGATGGCCTTAGCGATTTTTCTTTTGGTATTCATTTTGCTTCCATAAAGACTGGTGCTAAAGTGTTTTTTCTCCGTGGGACATCGTTAGACGGACTTATATAAGCCGCAGTGTCCTCCCCTCCCTTTTTGGTGTGCCTTTGGGTGGACGTACATAAGCCGCGGTCCCCCTCCCTGTGTCAGTTTCTCTCGTAGATAAGGGAGCAGCATGGGGGCTTCACATTCGGTGATCACAGCACTTCAGTCGCTTTTAAAACAACATGAATTAAAGCTTTCAAAAAGAACGTTAAAAAGGTTTATTATGGAAATTGATCGCATTGCTCCCTGGTTTGCATGTTCAGGGTCGCTGACGCTTGCTTCCTGGAATAAGCTAGAAGCTGATTTACGGAGAGCAGAAGAAAATGGAAACCTAAAAGCTGGAGCTAGGTCATTGTGGATTTTAGTAAAATCTTGCTTAGAAGATGAAAAATGCCACTCATCTGTAGCAGCTGGCCAAGGGGTGTTAGAGGAATTACAAGACAGCATGTCAGAAACAGAACGGGATAAAAGGTTGGGGGCCCTTAAGGAAAAAGAAAAAGACGTTTTTAAGAAAAAAGGCCCTTCTGTGGATCCTAAAGCCGCAGGAGCGAGAAGTAAGGGAAAGGATGCCCTGGGAGAGAAAGGTGAAAAGGGGAGTAAAAATCCAATAAAATAAAAGGCCTCTTTATCCGATAAAAGAATTGGAGGCTTTGGGACTTGATAGTTCTGAATCTGAGCAGCTAAATTCCTCCGAAGGGTCAGATTTAGAGGAAGAAGCAGCTCGCTATGAGGAGGAGGGGCGCCACCCTGAGGAGCCGCTGTTAATACCAGATCTAGAACAAAAGAGGGGAGGAGCTAAAATTCGCGGGGCTTTCTCATTAACCCCTGATGCTCTTCTGCCTTAGGTTGAGAGACACGGTTTAGATTCCTTCTTTTCAAAAAGGGATAAAAGGAAGCTTTTGCAGGCCTTCCCTGTATTTGAGGCTGCGGAAGGAAACCATGTTCATGCACCGGTAGAATATCCCCTTGTTAAAGAACTTGCTGAATCAGTTAACAAATGATGCTAATTTTACGATCATGCAGCTTGAAAGACTTGCTAGCGTGGCCATGACCCCAAATGATTGGCAAAATACCATAAAAGCTGCTCTCCCTAGTATGGGACAGTACGTAGAATGGAAAGCCTTGTGGTATGATGCTTCCCAAACTCAGGCAAGGGCCAATGCCCATGCAGAGGACAATCAGCGGCAATGGACCTTTGATTTGCTAACGGGGCAAGGCCAGTTTGTTCATAATCAGACAAATTATGATTGGGGGGCATATGGTCAGATTTCTGCTGCCGCTATTAAAGCATGGAAAGCCCTTTCAAAGAAGGGCGAGGCCGGAGGACACCTGACAAAGTTTATACAAGGCCCTCAGGAGTCATTCACAGATTTTGTGGCCAGAATGACAGAAGCAGCAGGTAGAATATTTGGAGATCCGGAGCGAGTTAGGCCAATGATAGAACAGCTGGTATATGAAAATGCTTCCCCAGAATGTAAGACAGTCATTACTCCTAGAAGGAACAAAGGGCTAACAGATTGGATAAAAGTCTGCCGAGGACTCGGAGGCCCGCTTATCAATGCTGGCCTGGCGACAGCCATAATACAGAGCAAGAACTGCCCAAGTTCTGGAAACAATAAAGTTTGTTTTAATTGTGTCAAAATGGGTCCTTGAAAAAGAGACTGTCGTGTGTCTGTGCAAAAGAAAGTTCCTGGACTTTGCCCTAAGTGTAGAAAAGGCAATCACTGGGCGAATGAATGCCGTTCAGTTAGAGATATTCAGGGAAAACTTATCCAGCATGAAACCCCCCCTAATGAGAGGGATGAAAATATTCCAAAAAACGGATTTCAGGGCCCCAAGTCTCAGGGCCCCAAAAAAATATGGGACACAGGCAGACAACAGGAGGGTTTATCCAGCTGTAGAGCAACAAGAGGATCAGCAGGCCTGGACCTCCATTCCACCTCCCAATTCTTATTAATGCCACACATGGGGGTGCAACCTGTCCCAGTGGAGTTTGAAGGCCCCCTGCCTGAAGGAAGTATCGGTCTTATTTTGGGTCACTCCTCTCTCACTTTAAAAGGACTTATGGTCCATCCTGGAATATTAGATCAGGATTTTACGGGACAGCTCCAGGTGCTTTGTTCCTGCCCTGAAGGCATATTTGCTATTTCTCCTGGAGATAGGATTGCTCAATTAGTCCTCCTCCCAAGCCTTCATGACTGTTTTCCATCTACCGGAACACCAAGGGGCACAAAAGGACTCGGTTCCACAGGAACAGATTTTGCTCATTTGGTAGTTGATCTTAAGACTAGACCTACCCTACAAATACAAATAGAAGGAAAAAGTTTTACTGGTATTTTGGACACAGGGGCTGATAAAAGCATTATCTCTTCCACCTGGTGGCCTAAGGCGTGGCCTGTTACACAATCATCCCACTCCTTACAAGGGTTTGGATATGAGGCCAGCCCTGTGGCTAGTTCACATTCTTTGATGTGGCAAGCACCGGAAGTTCAAACAGGAAGTTTCATACCATATGTTCTTCCTCTTCCTGTCAATCTCTGGGGAAGAGATATTTTGCAGGATTTAGGATTGGCATTGACCAATGAGTACTCTCAACAAGCGGTTGATATAATGAAAAGGATGGGTTATAAGGAAGGAAAAGGCCTTGGTAAACAGGAACAAGGGAGATTACACCCGATTTCACAGGAAAGTAATACAGGGAAACAAGGCCTGGGTTTTCATTAGCTGCCATTGAGGGTTCCATGCCCATTATCTTGGCTCACAGAGGAAGCCATATGGGTTCCTCAATGGCCCCTTTCCTCTGAAAAGCTGGAAGCCGCTACAAGGCTGGTTAAAGAACAGGTACAGCTTGGTCATTTGGAACCATCTACTTCCCCCTGGAATACACCCATTTTTGTTATAAAAAAGAAATCAGGAAAATGGAGGCTTCTCCATGATTTGAGGGCTATTAATGCACAGATGCGATTATTTGGAACAGTGCAAGGAGGCTTGCCTCTGCTTTCAGCCCTGCCTAAGCAATGGAGAATTATAATAATAGACATCAAGGATTGTTTTTTCTCCATTCCATTGTGCCCACGAGACAGACAGAGATTTGCCTTTACCCTACCTGCTGTTAATTACCATGAGCCAGACAAAAGATATCAATGGATAGTTTTACCTCAAGGCATGGCTAATAGCCCCACCATGTGTCAATTGTATGTGCAGATGGCTCTTGAACCAGTTAGACAGCAATTTCCTTCCTTGTTACTAATTCACTATATGGATGATATTTTCTTGTGCCATGAGGAGTTAGCCATCTTGCAAGATGCGTATCCTTTGTTGCAAAAAAAACCCTGCAACAATGGGGATTGCATATTGCCACTGAAAAGGTCCAAATTTCAGAAGTAGGTTCCTTTCTAGGGACTGCTATTTATCCGGAACGAATAGTTCCTCAGAAAATAGATATTCGCAGGGATCATTTACATACCTTAAATGATTTTCAAAAATTATTAGGTGATATAAATTGGCTTAGGCCGTTTTTAAAGATTCCTTCTGCTGAATTAAAACCCCTATTTGATATTTTGGAAGGGGATGCTCATATTTTTTCACCCAGAGCCTTAACACCGGCTGCAAGCCACGCCCTGCAAGTGGCAGAAGACGCTTTACAAGATGCCCAATTAAAGTGTGTAGATGAAACTAAGACCTTTGACCTGTGTGTCATTAAAACTAAACATTTACCAACTGCTGTATTATGGCAAGATGGACCCTTATTGTGGGTTCATCCCAATGCTTCTCCTGCAAAAATTATTGAATGGTATCCAGATGCAGTTGCTCAACTTGCACTTCGTGGGTTAAAAGCCACCATTACATACTTTGGGAAGGAGCCAAAGTTCTTAATAGTGCCTTATACAGCTCATGAGGTTCAGGTATTGACTGCTACTTCTGATACTTGTGCGGTGCTAGTTACCTCCTTTAGTGGCTTGATTGATAATCATTACCCTCGACACCCTGTTTTGCAATTTGCTTTAACTCAAGAGGTAGTCTTCCCGCATGTAACGTCCCAGAAACCACTTCGGGATGGACTGGTAGTTTATACAGATGGGTCAAAAACAGGAGTAGGAGCTTATGTGGTTAATAATAAAGTTGTTTCTAAGCAATATCATGAGACTTCACCTCAAATTGTGGAATGTTTAGTAGTGTTAGAAGTTTTGACAAAATTTCCAGGTCCTTTAAATATTGTTTCTGATTCTAGTTATGTGGTAAATGCAACCAAAATCTTAGAGGCTGCTGGATTGATCAAGGCATCTAGCAAGCTTGCAAAAATTTTTCAAAAAATTCAGTTTGCCTTAATTATCAGAAAATCCCCTGTTTTTATTACACATATTAGGGCTCACTCAGGTCTACTGGGACCCATGTCCCATGGAAATGACCTGGCAGATCGAGCCACAAAGATGATTGCATTTGCCCTCTTTTCAAATTTGGAATTGGCTAAAGAGTTTCATAAGAAATTTCATGTGACAGCTGAAACACTGCGTCATCGATTTGACATAACTAGAAAGGAAGCTAGAGATATTGTAACCCAATGTCAAAATTGTTGTCAGTTCTTACCTATGCCTCATGTTGGGATTAATCCCAGAGGAATCCGTCCGTTACAAGTGTGGCAGATGGATGTGACTCACATTTCATTTTTTGGTAAACTTCAATATTTACATGTTTCCATTGATACTTGCTCTGGAGTTATGTTTGCTTCTCCCCTGACTGGAGAAAAGGCAGCCCATGTTATTCAACATTGCCTAGAGACATGGAGTGCCTGGGGAAAGCCCAAAATTCTAAAAACTGACAATGGGCCGGCCTATACTTCTCAAAAATTTGGACAGTTTTGTCATCAAATAAAAGTGACCCATCTAACGGGTCTCCCATATAACCCTCAAAGTCAGGGTATTATTGAACGTGCTCATCGCACCCTAAAATCTTACTTAATAAAACAAAAGGGAGGAGTCGAGGAGACTCTGCCCTCAGTGCCACGAGTGACCGTTTCCTTGGCACTCTTCACACTCAGTTTTTTAAATTTGGACAGTCAAGGCCAATCGGCTGCTGATCGCCACTGCTCAGGGCCTAATTGGCCCAAGGAAATGATTAAATGGAAAGATGTCTTAACTGGTCAGTGGAAAGGCCCGGATCCTATCTTAATAAGATCCAGGGGAGCTGTCTGTGTTTTCCCACAGGAAGAAAACAATCCATTCTGGGTACCAGAGTGCCTCACGCAAAAGCTCGTGACAGCTGAAGATAATCTTTCAACAGATACACCTGCTACTGCTTAAAGAGTCAAGGGTGGCGAGGAGGACCACTAATTCTACTCGAGTGGATTCATTGCCCACAGACTGGCTTTACCCTGGGATTCTTCTGCCCTGGGATTTCTTACTTTAAGATTGGGTGGGGGTTGGAATGTTTGGTGCAGCGCTATGTTGTGGCTTAGTGTTTTTTACTCTGGTTGTTCTGCAAACTCAATACCCAAAACAAACATGACTAGGTCGCAATCACGCAAGCACTAGCACCCTTGGAACAAGGATCATCTCCCAAAAATTTGGTTATCCATGTTAAAAAATTAAAACAGACTGTGACACTCAGTCGATGTACCTCAGGGGTTTTACCCATTGCACTGAGTCGATGAGTGATCCAAGTCTCAATGTTTGCCTTTGCCTAAGCGGTTATGGTACCTAAATAGGAAAATGACAGCCCTTGCACTCCCTGGAATTTTATTCCATTGCACGGGAATGGGTGTCACCTCCTTCTTTAATCTTCTCCCTTAGCCCCTGCACCCAGAGGACCTGTTTCCATTGCACCTGGTGGGGTAAGGGGCAGTAATCTAAAACTCTTGATCGCTTACTCCCAAAGAAGGAGTTTTTCATTTATTTAAAACAAAGCTTGAACAACTACAGCCATCTTTTTTTTTTGGTTGGGAGATTTTTATTGACTCCTATTTCCTTAGTGGTTATTGTATTGTTTAAACTTTTTCCTGATTTTTATGTTGTTTTGGTCAGTGAAATCTATCCACAAAATTGTCCTTTTACTTTAGACTTTTTTAATTTTGTGGAATGCGGGCTTTTGAATTATGACCTAATGATTTTTTAGGGGGCTTATTTCCTCTTTGTCTGTTGTTATGTCCCCATGTTTGTTTTTGATGTTGTTTTGGAACTCTCCCTCTGCTTTGCAGTTAGTTTGGATAAGTGTTTGTCTATCTTGTTGATTTTCTTCAAGAACCAGTTGTTGGTTTTATTGATTCTTTGTATCAGTCTCTTTGTTTCCAATTTAGTAATTTCAGCCCTGAGTTTGAATATTTCCTGTCATCTACTCCTAGTTGCTGTGTTTGCTTCCTTCTGTTTGAGACCTTTCAAGTGTGCTGCTAAATTACTAGTATGGGATCTCTCCAATTGTTTTAGGTAAGCACTTTATTTTCTAAAAATACTAAGAGCTTTTCTCTTAGCATCACTTTCTTTGTGTCCTATAAGTTGGGGGATGTTGCACCTTCATTTTCATTGACAACTAGAAAGTATTTAATTTCTTTTTTGTTTCTTCTCTGACCCAGTGGTGGACCCAGTGGTTGTTCAGTTTCCAAGAGTTTTTAGGCATTCTGTTCTTCTTCTTGTTGTTGAAGTCCAACTTTGATCCATGGTTGTCTGATAAGATTTAGGGGGTTATTTTGATTTTCTTATATCTGCTGAGGCTTGCTTTATGACTGAATATATGGTCAGTTTTGGAGATGGTTCCATGAGCCGCAGAGAAGTGTTCTGTAGATATCTGTTAGGCCCATTTGATTCAAGATGTCTGTTAGTTTCCTTATCTCCTTATTTAGTCTCTGTCTTGATAAACTGTCTCTTGGAGAAAGTGGGTGTTGAATTCTCTTACTATTCATATGCAGGATTCAATGTGTGATCTAAGCTTTTGTAATATTTATTTTATGAATGAGGATGACCTTGCATTTGGGTCATAGATGTTCATAATTGAGTGGTTGTTAGAGTGGATTTTTCCTTTGATGAGTATGAAGTGTCATCTTTTGATTACTTTTGTTTGAAAGCCTGTTTTATGAGATACAAAATGGCCACTCCATCTTGCTTCTTGTGTTTGTTTGATTGGAAAACTTTTTCCAGCCCTTTAGTCTGAGGTAATGTCTATCGTTATTCAACATTATTTTTTAGTGTAATCACCAACACCTAAAAACAGTCTTTGTCTAGTATCCTTAATGACCTATCAAGACACACAATCAGAAATACTCTCTATAAGACAATACACAGCCAACACAGTTTCCTAAGATCCAGAGAGGGGAACAGAAGTGAAGAAATTCAACATTACAAACCTAAAATTAATAAGTCCAGAGAGCAAAAGCTAGTATCACAATCATCTCAAACCCAGATACCTAGACACCAGTAAGAAACCAAAATCATTAACAATCAAGACACCAAATCACAACAACCCTCCTAGAGCAGACCCTGAGAAATTCAATATAGCCACATACCAATACAATGACCTCAAAACATAAATAAATCAAGGATCTTATAGAGGATATGGATAAATCCTCAATGATGGCTATGAACACAAACAGTGAAATAAAATGCTGAAGGCAGTTGAAGACATCATATTAGAAAATTAATCAATAAAATAAAAAAAACTGAGATAGACCTAGAAATTAAAAAAAAACCTGAAAAGGTCAAACAAAAATTCAAATGATAAGCCTCACCAACACAGTCTAAAACATGAAAACTACTCTATCAAGATTAGAACAAATGCACCTGTGTTTAGCAAGTCTTTTTTTTTTTTTTTTCTCAGCAAGTGAGTTCAAGGCTATTCCTTAACTTCTCATCCATCAGGTACTCTTAATTTTACTGAGGTCTTCAATCTAACTTTGAGTTTTGTGCAGAGTGATAAATAGGGATCTACTTGAATTATTTTACATGCATACATACAGGTTTAGCACCACAATATTTTGAACATGCTTTCATTTTCTCAGTGTTTATTTTAAGATTTATTAATTTAAAAATTTTGGGTGTTCATAGGTATGTGGATTTCTGCCTTTATGTTTGATGTCATCATTAACCAAAGTGTTTGTTAACTCTGCCAATACCGTGTTGTTATATACTACTATAGTTTTGCAGTTCAATTTAATCTTTGGATGGGTGATCCCTCTCCCAGTTCTTATTTAGGGTTGTTTTAGCTGTCATGGTTTGTTTAAAGCTAAAAATTGTCATTTCAACATCTGACAAGAATTGTCTGAAATTTTGATAGGAATTGCACTGAATGTGTTGATTGTCTTTCTTAGGATGGAGAGATTTAGTCTATTAATCCTAGTTATCTATGAGCAGTGGAGATCTTCCTAGCCCTTGCCCAGACATAAAGATAAACAATCCTCAAAAATACAGCAGAAAACTGAAAGTTTTCTGTATGACAAAGGACACCATCATTCTGACAATGTAGCTGCATACAGAAAGCTAAAATACTTTTACCAACTACACACCAAAATAAAGCTAATTCTCAAATGTATTAATAAGTAAAAAAATTAAATATCAAGAAACTATATAATCAAAAGAATACAGATATACAGTTCTAAATAGAGAATTCTTAAAAAAAAAAATTCAAATGGCTGAGAAACATTTAAAAATATGTTCAAGATCCATAGTCATCAGGGAAATGGAAATCAAAATTGGTTTGAGATATAGTCTAAAGAGAGTCACAATGGCTAAGAATATTCAGACATTGCTAGTAGGAGTACAAACATGTTTAACTACTAAGGACATTCTTATGGCTGTTCCTCAGCAAGATGGGAATTTCTCTGCCTCAAGAACCAGCTCTATCATTCTTGGACATATATCCCAATAATGTTTCATCCTAAAATGGAGATATTTGTGCAAACATGTCTAACCAACATTTCCAGAAATTTGATATAACCCAAATGTCCATCAACAGAAGAATAGATAAATAAAGTGTAGATATTTACACAACAAGATATTACTCAGTCATTTTATAAAGTAAATTATGAAATTTGAAAGTAAATGCATATCTACAGGTAAACTAGAAAAAGTCAGTCTGAGTATAGTAACACAGGTCAATAATACAAATATGGCATGTATCTACTTACATGTTAATATTACTTGTAAAGTGAATGATAAGCAACCTACAGTATATAAAACCAAGTAGGATACACACAAAGTAAATGATTAGTGTTTGAGAACAAGTAACTAGATCTCCCTAGGATAGGGCAATAAAATAGTTATTTATAGATGGAAGATGGGCTTATAAAGGAGAATCGGTTGGAAGAGGGGCAGAAAGAGGACATTAAGTAATATGAAGAAAGACAGCGAAAATGAAATGTCATTTGAATGTTACTATAGTAACGTAATACAGTAGAAGCTTCCTAAAATATATACATATTTGAAGGTGATCCAAATGAAATAATATGAGAGAGTCCCAACAGAATGTCACTTGTCATTAAATGAAGACTGGGCTATATTTACTTGAGGTGGTGGCCAAAGGAGTCTTATTTGAATGCCCAAAGAAGGCACACTTTTGTCAAAATTATAATTTTCTTTCCATAAATTAACTGGAAGTCTCTATCGCTGAATACAGCACTTATACAACTCACTGAAAACAGAGAAATTAAGCTGGTTCCCTCATAGAAATTTCACTATATAGGTATATTTATAGATATGATATCTAGATAGATATCTAGATAGATAGATAGATAGATAGATAGATAGATAGATAGATAGATAGATAACAGATAGGTTTGTGTGTTTGTGTGTGTGTAATCTGTATATATTTTTTAAAATTTCAGTAACCAAAATTTTGTAAGATTATACATAGGAGACATTAGTTATTTTGTTTGTTTGTTTGTTTGTTTATATATAAGAATTAACATTACATCATTTTTTTTTCACTTTCCTACCTTCAATGCCTCTTGCAGTTTTAGCTGTTTTGACATTTCATGGCAGTGTTTTAATGAATGAATTTTACCTAAGGTAGATATAAAATTTTGATTTGCATTATACTGTTTATATCATATTATAACAATAATATCTAATAATACCATGAAAGAATATCAATAGTAATTATGATAAATAGTATTACAGTAAATTAGAAAAAAGTACAGAGTTGAAGTATTTTTCTTTTTGATTGTTGTTATAAGACAGTTGACTGAGTCCAGCCATCTCAAGCCTTCTTCTGCCAGGTTCAAAACTGAGTTCATATTCACACGCTCCAAAACTTACTAATATCCTGATTCTTCAGGTGGTTCATGTTTGTCTTTTAATCAGGAAAGAACGTAAAGAGGAAAGTGGCTGGTAATCTAAACTAAGTACACAAGTCGTAAATGTGTTACCTGTTATGACTTAAATTGACTATGAGCAGCTTGCCCCCTCTTTTGCTGTTGTATAATTCTGAATTTGGTGCCAGATGTCCAGGAGGAGATCTGAATGCAAAAGCTGAGTTGAGAACCCTGAACCTTGGTGTCCTGCATAAGGCTAGGTCACCAATTTTTACTTTCATGTTCACAAGTGTACTTGGAATCTCTCTCTCTCCAGCTCCTCCCACCCCATGTCCTTCCTCTAATCCACTGATAGATGGATCGAATCTATCTAACCCACTCCTCTACTACTATCTTACTGTAGCCTATCAGGTCTCATTGAAACTGGATCCACTTTCCATGTAGCCTAGTTTTGCCACCTTGACTGGTGAAAGTGATCAAAGAGCCAGCAATATGATCAAAGCCTAACTGCCCCTGCTTCCCCTACTAGGAGAATTCAAATGTTCAAACTACCTCTCACAGCAGCAATCCAAAACAAACAAGCTGTTTTTTGATGACCTACAATTTTGTCTCAGACTATGGTGTTCTCCAAAGTCACTGTGGACCATGATGAAATCATACAGGTTGTGGAAGAAAGAAAGAACCAAACATGTTTTTCACCCACATAGAAGAACCAGGTGCAGAGCCCCAGGGCTATGGAATTCCAAGAATACATGGATGAGAGGGAAATAAAAAGACAGCAAATTCAGAGCAAGTCTGGCTACAGTGACAGGAATATCTCAGTACTGTGACCCTCAGATGTCTGGACTTTGCTGCAGTGTGTGTGCTGGCCCATCATGAGAACCATTGGGTGTGCACAGACTGAGAGCCTGAAGCAACAGTAGGAAGCAGCTGTAGCATTCAAAGTCTTCTCTGACATTGTTAAGTCTGAGCCTGTTCCAAGACCTAAGCCAATAATCTCCTTGGATCCGCCTTGATGCAGGGGTCTGTCTCTGTGTAGTGAAGAGCCTGACATGTCCCTTCCTTTGCTTGGTCTCATCCTACTCCTGCAATCTGCATATACATCAATGGAGACATCTCAGCTCAGCTGTTTTGATTTCTGGGTGCCCAGCCACTATATGGATGCAGACTTTATCCTTGGTATATTTATCCCCATTCATGTCACAATCGATCTATTCCAAAATGTCCAGAACATTTTTCACAGAGAACCAAGTCTACTATGGAAAACCTTTCTGTGAGTACTTGTTTGAATGTGCTGTGGGTGTTCTGTATACAAGATAGTACATGACCCACTAAAAACATGTAATTCCATTGAGAATAATGAGCTAGATATGGAGCAAAGTGAAAAATAGTGTCACATTTTCCTGCTTCATTATTCATCTACAAAAATTTCCACTTCTCTTTGTAATGTTTCTAGTCAGGAAAAATCAAAGAGAGAAACCACCAACTTTTGTGTGTGCTCCATGATGTCATTCCACAATCAGATTTATATATTTTTATTACATTGCTTCTCATATGTAAAGAAAACTTTCTACTCTGCTCACTTCTATTTGGCCATCTAAACATCTTATGAATGACAATTTGTTTATTTTCTGTGATTTGGAAATTTTCTGCTAAAATGAACTTGAGTATCCCTATGTCCTCATTTCGAATCTTAAAATCTCCTATTCCACATATTCTGGCTTTAGTATTTTTAAAGTATCTCAGAGTTTAGACACCGTGGTTATACTTGTGACTTATTTATTTATCATTGATATTGTACTGTAGTGTTGTGAAATCCATGTTTTTCATGCCCATATTTTGTCTTCTGCTTACTTCGCTCTGCTGGAAACCCAGTGGTTTTGTGTTTTGATTGGAAGTTTTATGGTTTTTGTGTCCTTCTCTTCTCCCAGAATCTCGATTTTGTCTTAGGATTTGTCTTTTATAGTACTGAGTCTTTCCTGTATATTGCTGTTTATTCTATATCTCATCCAAATTCTCCAGTACACTGTTGATTCTTGTCTCAGTGCCCAGTTGTATTCATTACTTGGTTCTGTCTTCTTTTGTGTTGTTCATCTCTTTACTTTCTGAAGTGTTCCTTGGCCACTTTATCCCTCTGAAAAACTGAATTAGTTGTTGGTTATTTATGATACTGTGGAGGAGACTTTTAGGCTTTCTCATTTTTTTTTCTCTTGATGCTATGATTGATACATGTGTGCATTTGAACATCAGTTTCAGAAGTAGGATGGTCCTTTGCTGAGAAGTATCTTATTGAAACCTCAATATATATTTCCTCTATGAACAGGAAACAAACAAGCCTGTGGTCCTGGTAGTTGTAGTGCTATGAAGTACATAAATAGAAAAAAAAAAAAAAAAAACAGGATGCCTGATTTATTTTGGAAGTAAAGCACTCTTAGGAATCATTTCACAAGACAGAGAAACCATAACTCAGTGACCATTGCAGAGAGAGGGAGAGAGAAGGAATCCCCAAATCAGAGAAAGGAAAGAGCCCTTTTTCACAGATAGACCAGAGACAAAAAGACTGAATGGAGACTGAATGTCCTATTCTACCTGGCCAAGTTAGAATCCAAATCCTCTATATCTGTCAAAATGACAGAGACTTAACATATACCTGGGCATCCAATCTGGGATCCTCCATGTCAATCTCAAAAAGACTTAATTGACAGAAATCCCAATCTAGATTCTGTTTGATCTGTGATAGGTGGATTGAGTCTCAATTCCTTGAAGTTTGAATCATAGTTTTTAAAGTTTACACAAAGATTAAAAATTTTTTAATATATTAATATTATATGATAATATAATATAATAATGACCACAATCTGAAATCTACACTGAAAGCCTCACTGTAGAAAAAGCAGATAACCAGTGTCTGTAAACAGTTAGGTTAGACTCATGCTTTACAGCTAAAGCTTGACACCAAAAAGCATGGTTGGTTCTGGGCTAAAAAAAAAAAAAAAAACAAAAGCATTTCCTCTCTCTGAATATGTAATGACAAAAAAATTCAGCACAATGAGAAGCATTATAGTATATCTTCAGCTGGAATAAAAGGACAATAAAAAGTTTGATTCTGTAACTATGAGAGAGAAGCCAGTGCTTTCACATGGTGGTTTTCATAGCATATCAGAACTCCACTGATTAATATTTTAAAACTCTGAAATTTTGAAAATTTTAACCCTCGTTTTAACATACTTTAAGCCACTTTCTCAGACATTTGCAACTTGCAGTTAGATACCTTAAATCACTTTCTTAGACATTCATAATTTACATCAACTTTAAAGTGTTTGTTTCCCCCATCCAGGCATTTACCCGGAGACA
Source organism: Meriones psammophilus (assembly GCA_036365155.1). Taxonomy (NCBI): domain Eukaryota; kingdom Metazoa; phylum Chordata; class Mammalia; order Rodentia; family Muridae; genus Meriones; species Meriones psammophilus. Next base: position 63,599 of record JAEOAE010001309.1, on the reverse strand, counting down.
GATTTGTTTGATTACTGGGAGAAATGATTGATAAGCAAGTTCTTTTAAATGAAAGAGCCATGAAAAGTAAACTGTCAGGTATTAGAAGCTTCAGTTTGAATTTCATTCAAATCTAAGTTTGTGAGATTAGATTTTTCAGTGTGAAGCCAGCAAGGTAATCCCTTTTTATGCAGGGTATTTAGTAGCTGTAGAAAAGAGGATGGCCTGACTTTCACGTGTGATATGGACTGACCATGCAGCTGCAGACTTGTTCAGAAGAGCTGCCAAAGGTTTCATTACTTCTGCTAAATTTCTGTAGTGGTAACTTGCTGCCAAAACATCAAGAGATCTGTGATGGGAAATTTTGAGCAGGAAGTAGAATCCAAATCCTCTATATCTGTCAAAATGACAGAGACTTAAAATATACCTGGGCATCCAATCTGGGATCCTCCATGTCAATCTCAAAGACTTTGTTGGGAGCAGAGCTTAACAGTCTGTGGATGCTACACAAAACAACATTAAGGCTTCAGCCACCACATAGGGCATCATCACCCTTCAGACACTAGACTCGTGAGGCCTGAGAGATTTTTTTATGGAAGAGGTACTTGGGAAAAGTAACCTAACTTGGCCAGGTAGAGTAGGACATTTAACTTAACAATGTTCATAGGTTTGACAGGGATGTATTGGTGGGTGAATCATGAGGCAATTTATTGTTCTGTTGTTACCATTACCACAGTTGAAATATGCACAAAGGAAAGTCCATTTCTCCCCATCTTCTTTGTGGTTAGGCATAGCTACTGACTCCAAAAGTCTGTCAGAGAAAGTTTATTTCATTAAATCCCTTAAATCCATATTCAGCTCAACTCTCTGAGGTTTTTGACAGAGAGCATCTAATTTATTGTCATATTTTTTACTTGAATACTTGAATATTTTTTTACTAATTAATTCAATTTACATCTTGGTCATACACCCTGCCCCCTCTCCTCCCAATCCTTCCCCTCTCTCTCCTGCATACTCATTCCCTATTCTGCCCCATACTTACACACCCCAGCTCTTGTAGTCTCATGATGACCCAGTTTGCCTCCCACCACTGTGGTCTGTTAGGGCAGTACCATCAGGAGAAAGTGACAAACAAATAGAAAACATAGTCCATGTCAGAGATATCTTCCATTCCTCTAACTAGTGGGACCACATGAAGCCTAATCAGCCCTTCAGCTACTTACATGTAGAGGACCTAGGTCCAGACTATGCATTGTCCTGGTGGATGCTTCGGATTCTGTAGAGCCCTCTGGGCCTGGATTGATTGGCCCTGATGATCTACTTGTGGAGTTCCTGTCACACAAATATAAATGAATAAGTATGCAAATATAACCAACTGAATCGATGCTTTACTCTTTAGTATTGATTTTATGTGATTGGAAAAACAGCCCTCAGCTCAAATGGAAAAAAAAGAATTTATTCTTGAATAAATATGAGAGTCTGTAAACAAAATTTAAGTTATCCCAAATTTGATGTTAGAATGTGGAAGCAGCTTCAGCCATTTTTCATAGTAACAGAATAAATAACAAAAACTATACATCCAATATAGCCCTGGATACATCAGAGAGGATGTTAACAGTAAGGTGGGGAACATTATCATTCAGGCCCAAGATGCTATGTGATGTCATTCCTATCTTTTAAATTGGCAAAAGCCAGTGGTGTGCTGGGTTAATACATTACAAAATGATTTTATTCAGCTCAGCTGGAGAGGTGTCCAAGAAATGGCTACTCGAGTGGTGCAGGTGGTCTGGACTATGGTAATGAGCTCCTAGAACTACTACATTCCAATCTCTCCACAACAATGAAGTTTTTATAGCCAGTTTTTGCAGACACAGCTCTTTCCAGAAGTTCTCTTTGATACATGTATACATTCATACAGCTCAATATTTAGTATGGGATAATTCTTGGGAAAGACTAATTCTCTTTCTCTCGGTTGTTGCTAATTACTTGGTTTGACCAACACATTATCTTGTAGCATAGCCTCTAGTGATAGACCTCAGATCAACACATTACAACTAAATGGCATTTCTTTCCAGTGTTGGGAGGTCTAATGACAGAATCGTTCCTTCAGTAGAACCCAGTGGACTTCAGGCTAATGATTTCAGTTAAGTTGTCTCTGTTAAGGTCACCCAGAATCTTATGTACCACAGGTTTTGAAAGAACTTTCTGAGAACCCATTCCCAAGCACTAAAGGCCCTAAGTGACATCATTCAACACACCTACCTACAACAAAGGTCCACTTCCTCCCATTGTGAGCACATTTGTACTGTCTTTATGTACTTGGGTGTTTCCTCTCTTTTATGTGCTACTTTATCTTACTTTTTTCTTTCACTGCCTTGCCTGGGAAACTTTACTCATTTATTTAATACTCAAATTTAGAAAAACATCTTTTCTTTACTAATTTTTACAACATTTTACATTTTTGTAAAGATTTATTAATTTTTACATTATGTTTGCGAGTGTTTGCCTATGTGTTTGTGTGTATACCAGTTGTGTCCATGGTTCCTTCAGAGGCCAGTGGAGGACATGGATCCCCTAAAACTGGTGTTACATATTATAGAATCTAAAACTGGCTATTTGACATGAATCAGGTTCCATATAAGAGCAACAAGTAATTGTAATATCTCACTCATTTCTCATGCTCAAGGAACACTATTTTACACAGGTTTACTTATTTTTACTTTATGTACTTGAATGTTTACTTTCTTATATATGTGTGAATGCCACAGGTATGACTGGTGCCTAAAATACCAAAAAGGATCTTATGACCTGGAGCTGCCCATGGTACCAAGGCCACACTGTGGGCACTGAGAACTAATGCTAGCTTTTATTCAAAGGGGTCAGTGTACCTAAATGCCTGGACATCACTCTATCCCCCAAAGAGACACTTTAACAGTAGAAGTGCATACAAACAATTTTTCAAGTGAGTATGAAGTTGAATCATTACAAAATAAAAGGACATGAACCTCTTATCCACAATCCTAATGAATAATTAGTGACTCTTCCATAACCCAGTGCTTCCATGAACAAAAACATCATAAGCACCTATGCATTCAGCAGTTATAGCACACAGAAAAGTGACACTTTATCCACACAATTCACACCAAAAAAATTTACTAGATGCAGTTTAATTTCTGAGAAATTAGGAACCATTCCATAATGTTGTCAGGTGCTTATTTACACAATAGCTTTACATGTCAGATTAAAAGTTAAGTCATACAACCTCTAGGTTCCTGAATTTGCTAAAAAAAAAAAAAAAAAAAAAAAAAAAAAAAAAAACTGAGAAAAATGGACTGACTATATTTATCGCTCTAACTCTATGTGTTTAGATGGAGATGGAAAAACTATCAAATTTTGTTGGCTTTATACTTTGCCATTGAGGAGATCAATAAGGACTCACAACTGCTTCCCAATGTGACCATCAGTATCCATGTCCACAATGCCTTTAATTCTAACAAAAGAACCTTGGAGGGCCCTCTGATGTTCTTGTCTGGAAAGAATGATTATATCCCTAACCACAAATGCAAAACGCAACACAAAACCCTAGGAATCATTTCAGGAACCAGGCCGGAATATTCTGCTGCTATTGGATCACTTTTGGAGCTCTACAAAGTCCCACAAGTAAGTGAGGAAAGTATTTTTGTTCACAATCACATAGGAAAAAATGACTAAAAGAAAAGAAACTAGTGTTTTATATTTAATGTAAGCATATTTCAAAAACCAGTGAATGAATTACCCTGATATGGCAATGATTAAGAGTGGAAAGAGTATGGCAAAAAGCATGAGCAATACATTCTGAGAATTTAGAAGCAGATCACTTAATAGTATTCACTATTCTATCTCCGAATGCTGGCAAGGTGTTCGGTGGATACTCGGCTGTATTTGCTCACAAGTCAAAGTCTAAAACACAGATAACTAACTACCCAATCTAGCATATAAACATCTCATAATTCATAGAGTAGTCAATATCTGACATAGAAAATAGAAAGTTCAGGACAAATAACTAAATTTGGAACAGTCTTCAAGACCGTCACCATTGAAAATGTTCCACGAAAAATTTTATGATCTCATTCAGGATAGTAGTTCTCAGAAGAGCAGTCAGAGAATACCCACTTTGGTATATTCCCACTGCTGACTATTGCCAGCCTATACCGAAGCAACCCATTTATCAGAGGGCATTAGTACAAACAGAGAAACCACTGTGTGAGTGTAAGGGTCAGGAATAATCAAGATTACAAAACCCACAGTGTAACTCTGATTGTTATCACTCAGTTAAACAATTCATATGTGAAGAATGAATCCATTTCCTCTCTTAGGGTGATGACCCCAAATACCTAAAACATCAGAATCATCCCTTTTTTCTTTGTTTCTTCAGGTCACATACGGATCTTTTGATACCGAGCTAAGTGATAAAGTTACATTCCCATCCCTTTATCAGATGTCTCCTAAAGACAGAGGTCTAGCCCGTGGGGTGATCTCTTTATTGCTACATTTTGGCTGGACTTGGGTGGGGATCTTTGTAGTTGATGATCTAAAAGGAGAAGAGGTCCTCTCTCACCTGAAAGCAGAGATGGCATCAGGAGATATCTGTGTGGCTTTTACACAAAAATTCCCAGCGTATTGGAAGGAAGGGTTAAAATATGTTGCTGGTTTGGTGGACTTGAACCAACATACACAAGTAAATGTACAGGTATTTTATGGTGATATAGATGACTTGCTGGTATTCTGCATTAATAATCAAATATTTTTAGCCAAAGGGAAAGTGTGGATCATGGCAAAGCAACACTTCATATATTTAGAGTCTGCAGCAAATGAACATTCTTTGTTAAACTTTTTCAGAGGAAGTGTATCATTTTCAAAGAAGAGAACTATCCCTGGCTTCAAGAATTTTCTTGAGGATCTTACACCCTCCCGGTACCCAGGAAATTTTTACTTCTATAAATTCTGGATTGACAATTATTTTTGTTCACCTCCTGTGATGCAATGTAAATATCCTAAACCTTGCCCGGCAAATACTTCCCTAAAGATTAAGCATGAAAAAATTGATCTGATGACCATTTCTGAGCCCAGCTATTCCATATGGAATGCAGTGTATGCAGTGGCTCATGCCCTTCATAAAATGCTGCTGAGCAAAACTGAAATTGGATCTAAGGAAGACAGAAACATGGACTGGCTGCTACCATGGCAGGTAAGCCTCACTCATATGCAAGGGAAGCTCAGGATCTAACATTATTAATAAGTAATTTACTGTTTTTAAGAAAATAAAACTTTTTCATCTTATAATTAAAAGTATAAGTTAAAATGGAAAAGGGATCTGTCACAGTGTATGTGTATATGTCTGTAATTATCTTACATGATTTTGGGACTGAAAGCACTGATTTGAAGACAGTAAATTTGAATGTCTTTTAACAAATGTTTTCCTAGTGTGAGATGAAATTCTGTAATATATACATATAATCAATGTAAAAATAAAGGTCAATAATCAAAATGTATGTGCTTTCATGGAATATGTTGAGTGCCATAAGGTATAGACATAGTGATATTTCATGTGAAAGCTATTTCACATAAAATGCTATTTATTTTCGTAACATGAGACCATACGAAGAACCTTAAATCACCTGTACTAGAGTCATAAGTAACTGAAAAGTAATTGCTTGTATAAATTATTTATCCTTAGCTGCATAAAGTGAGGGTTAAACCAAACTGTGCTTCCATTCTTAAATGTTTGTGCATTAACAGTGATAATAAACTGAGGCTATATCTCCAACCATTAGTATAAATGGATGTGTTTGGGTTTAAAACCAACAAAATAAAAACAGGACTTACCCATACTTATGAGCCTTGATGATCACCTTCAAATAGGGTATCATCAAGAAGACTGTTGTACAAGTCAATTTCACTTTAAATTCTATCAAAGATAGATAAACAAAAATAAATTCTGAATGTATAGTGTACTATGTAATCTTGAGTATAATGGAAAAAATAATATCTCACATAGACATTGACATGGTTTGTGAACATACCAGAGATGTGATCTTAGGTCAGTTAGTATACCCCTTGTATAGAGAGCATAGTACCTAAGCCACCATTATTTATAACATGAATTGGAATTAGTTAATGCAACATTGACTCTCAGAAGTTGAAGCATATCAACCCATTGTATTTAATAGATAATGTAATTAAATCATGGTTGAGCAGTTATAAGCATGTGCTGCTCATAGAGGGTACCCAACTTTGGTTGTTAGCACACATATGATGGTTCACAATTGTCTTTCACTTCAACTTCAAGGAATCTGACACACTCTTCTACTTTCTGTGGCATCAGCATGCACTTTGTGTACATATATACAGAGTTGTAGGCAAGAAACAAAAATAACACAAATCTAGGGAGCTGAGGTGGTTCTGTTTAGAAGTACTTCTTGTTTTTGAGAAGACCCACACTTGGTTCCTGGTATCTAGATAAAAGATTACAACTGTCTGTAACTCCACTTCTGGGGGACCCAGCACCTTCTGGCCTTCAGAGGCACCAGGCACATTTGTAGTGCATATTGTCCCACATAGTGTTCATATCAAAGCTGAAAGTCAACTTTTGTGACCAAAAGAGGAACAAAGGAAGGCAGTGTGTCGCTTTTCCATTTCCTGAGCTATAACTGACATAAATTTTGTATTATTTAATATACATTTAAATGAATCTGGAGCTTTGTATAAACTCCTACTAATATTATCTCATTAAGTAAATCTGTATACATATTTACCTAATTGAAACACACTCATTCATTTTGTTGCACAAAAAAATGGACATATCTTAAATCATATGAACCCACTAAATTATGTTCACATTTTATTCAAAATTTTCTCTACAAAAATTTGCATTTTCTAATTAGATATATTTTGCTGGTGCTGGGGAAAGACACAGAGCATTGTTCCCTCTAAGAATGTGTTCCACATTTCCCATATACTAGACAATACTTCTAGTTGTGTTCAGTAACTCTTGCCTTGCTTTCATGGAGAAAACTGTTCACCTCATTAAACAAGTGGGGGGGGCACCTAAACAAACTAAGCCTCTTAGCAAAGCCATGTTAGAGAAGGAGAAAATGGATTTCTCTTAAAGATCATCAACCAGTAATTTGTAGGGGCCACTCATATCAAATGATGTCTCTCTTCAGCTGCATCCATTTCTGAGGAAAATTAAAGTGACAAATGCTGCTGGAGATGAAATAAGCTTTTATGAGAACAAGAAAATTATGGAAACGTATGATATACAAAATTTTGTGGAACATACGAAGCATAATTCGTTACTAGTTAAAGTGGGAGAGTTTGTCTTCAAGAGTCCACAAGATCAAGGCTTTTTTGTCAATGAAGTTCTCATTAAATGGCCAAGCAACTTCAATCAGGTCTGGAATTTTACAATATTTAGTATGCAGAGAAATGCTTGCAAAGAGTTATTAAAACTGATGGTGTGGTGTCTCTTTGAGATTTTAAAATAATTGTTTTTATTTTTAGTTTACTTTCTTTATATCCAAAGATGGTCCCTTCCCCCTCCCCCTTTCTTCCCCTCTCCTTCTCCCTTTACCCCCAGAAAAGGGGATCTCCCCTTCTACCATATAAACTCTCTCAAGAACATCAAGTCACATCAGGACTGAGCATATCATCATCAACTGAGGCCAACTAAGGTAACCCTGATAGGGGGAAGTACTCCAAAAGCAGGCAATAGAGTCCAGGTTAGAAACAGGTTCCACAACAACAAGCTCTGGGTGACCCACATGAAGACCAAGCTACTCATAGTCCATATATGTCCAAAGGGCCTAGGTCCACACCATTCATGCTCCTTAGTTGATGACTCAGTCTCTGTAATCCTCCATGGGTCTGAGTTATTGGTCTCTGTTAGTCTTATTGTAGGGTTCCTGTACCCTCCAGGTGGAACCTCCCAGACAACTGTCCTGTAAGGCTTTCTACTGTGCAGTGGGTCTCACGTTGGGCCAATGGTTGGACTTTGCCTCAATCTTTGGTCCCTCTTTATTCCTGCACTTCTTGAAAGCAGGGTAATTTTTGGATCAAAGGTTTTGTTGATGGGTTGTTTTCCCCTCACTTCACTATTCCTGCCTGGCTAGGAGGTGGTCACTTCAGGCTTCCTATCTCCCTCTGTTAGGAGTCTCAGCTAGAACACAGCCATATCCTCCCAGGAGCCTAAACTGTCACTGGCCTCCATCTTGACAATGAGATGACTCCCTTTGTGTTCTTTTCTTGTTCTCAGCCCTAGAGCCTCCCACCACATTGTCCCCACATCTGATCCCCACTTTTTTTTCCTGTCACAGTTACATCTCCTGTCCAGTACCCCCTCTTCATCTAATTCTGCTGTCTAATCTATTTCCCCTTCTTTGTGACATTCCAGTACCCTCCCTTGGGCCCTCTTTCTTACTTAGCTTCTTTGTGTCTGTGGATTGTGGTATGTTTAGCCTGTACTATAGGACTAATATCTGATTATAAGCAAGTATATACCATGTGTCTCTTTCTGCTTCTGGGTTACTTCACTCAGGATGATTTTTTCTAGTTCCCACCATTTGCCTGCAAATTTGATGATTTACTTGTTTTTAATAGCTGGGTATAGTTCCATTGTATAAATGTAGCATAATTTCTTTAACTATTCTTTTGTTCAGGGGTATCTAAGTTGTTTCCAGTTTCTGATTATTAAAAATATAGCCACTATGAACATAGCTGAGCAAATGTCCTTGTTGTATGGTAGAGAATCTTTTGAATAAATGTTCAGGAATAGTATATCAGGGTCTTGAGGTAGAACTCTTCCTAGTTTTCTGAGAAAAATGCCAGCTTGATTTCCAGAGAGACTGTTTAAATTTCCAATACCATCAGCAACACAGGAGGGTTTCCCTTTCTCCACATCCTTGCCTGCATGTGTTGTCACATGAGTTTTTGATCTTAGCCATTCTGACTGGAGTAATCTTAAAGTCATTTTGATGACTTTATCTTCTTTATCTAAATTTTATCTTCTAGATAAAACCAGAGATTTAGAGTCTCTGGTTTTACTTCAAGTTCTTTGGTCCACTTGGACTTGAGTATGTGCGGGATGATACATACAGGTTTATTTGCATTTTCTACATGTAGACATCTAGTTAGACCTTAAATTTGGTTCTACTGATCAACCAATCTGTTTCTGTGCCAATACCATGCAGGTTTTATTTCTGTTGCTATGTAGTATAGCTTGAATCAGGGATGTTCATACTGCCAAAAGTTGTTATTGTACAGAATTATTTTGGTTATCCTGGGTCTTTTATTTTTCCATATGAAGTTAATGGTTGAACTTTCAAGGTCTGTAAAGAACTGTGTTGGAATTTAATGGGAATTGCATTCAATCTGTGGATGGCTTTTGGCAAGATGGCCATTTGTAGGATGTTAATTCTAACAATCTATGATCATGGGAGTTCTTTCCATCTTCTAAAATCTTCAGTTTCTTATTTCAAAGACTTGAAGTTCTTGTCATACAGGTCTTTCAATTGCTTTGGTGGAGTTAAATCAAGATATTTTATAGTATTTGTGGCTATTATGAAGTGTGTTTTTTTACCTAGTTTCTTTCTCAGCCTTATTGTTACTTCTGTACAGAAAGTCTACTGAATTTTTTTTAGTTAATTTTGTATCCAGACACTTCACTGAAATTGTTTAGCAGCTGTAGGATTTCACTGGTAGAATCTTGGGGGTCATTTATCATCTGCAAATAATGATACTTTCAGATTGTCTCTTCCTGCTTGTATCCCTTTGATCTCCTTTGTTTTATCACTTTGGGTTTTCACACTCAACTTTTCTTTCTATCCCTTCAGCATGATCAGTTCAGGTATTTATGTTCATGTGACAAGAATGTCAAACACTAAATCATCTCTTCAGTCCAATTTGATTATTTTCAGAAATGAACCAGTATTTCAGAATTATGTATATGTACACATATAAACATACATACAAACAAACTCATAATGTAAACTACTGCATGCAGATAGAATTAGATGAACTGCTTTTCAATGTGTGTTCATTCGTGCACATATCAATGAATGAGTGTTCATGGTTTTATAGATGTGTAAGTGTATGGGTTTCTATGTGTACACACACATGCATACAAATGTATGTACATATTCACATATTTTTAATATAGCATGCATGATCATGCTCAAGCATTCTTTCATTAACACAATTCATACTCAAGTATATCAATAATTTTACAAGTTTGTGAATTAGCATCAACAAGAAATAAACTATGGAAATAAACTATGGTATATTTTGATATGTGTACAAAGTAAACTCACATTTCTGTAAAAAAATGTATATCCAAGCTGTTTGATTAAAATTTATGAATAGTAAATAAACTAAAGGCAAGATATTGAAATTTCTGTAACAAATAGAAAATGAATCCAAATAAAGGCAAAAAAGAAAAAAAAAAAAAAAAAAAAAAAAAAAAGTCCTGGGCTCTTAACTACTGAGCCAGTTATCCAGAAACTAAATTTGTGTTATATATTAAAATTTATGAGAACTAGAAAATGAACCAAATAAAAATCCTATGTAAAAGAGGTCTAAGAATAGAAAGAAATGTTTGTTCCTGTCCTACACAATTTTTAATTAATAACAAACTAAAGTTGTCCTAGTTTAGTAGTTAATGTGATTAACTATTGTGCAACTTGCAGGTGAAAATCCTATGTAACAATATCACTAATGTTTAAAAATGAAGAAACTATTCCTAGCATTGGGAATTAAGGGTAAAATCCAACTAATAGATCATAATTTACCAAATGAGTTCATCTTTCATGAGAAAACTAAACTTCATTTTGCAGGTGAATCAGAGTGCATGGGAATTACTACATGACTGAAAATGTAAAGGTTGAAATTTAGATTGGGAAAGAGGGACTGGGTTTCAAATCTCCATTATGGAAAATGACAATATTAATGGAACTGTTGAGTTCTATTCTAGATGAGGACAAAGAATTTCCATAGAAATTTAAACTATTTAGCCTAAATTATTTTAAATTTGTACAATATTATGCCATTTTTTCTGTTTCAGAATATAAATCTGTATGTTCTAGAGCTGTGGTCCAGATTCTCTGAAAGTTCCACAAGAAGAAAGACCTATTTGCTGTTTTTCTTGTGTATTTTGTCCAGACTTGAACATTTAGCAACCAGACAGGTATTAATGTAATATATTCTACACAAACATTTAAAATGTAGAATGGGAAAACTAAGACTCAAATCTGTATAGGATCATAATGTAGTTCAGGATGTCTGGAAATTATTTTCCCTTAATGTATAATAACCACTACTGATTCCACGTAGACTTGTCAATTGTATGTTCTCATTTCAACCAGGATTCTGGTATAAAAAAGAAGAAAGACCAAAATTTCTTGAAATGTAGTATTTTGTCCAGAACATTTCATGGAAGGTAATAAAATCTCATTTCTCTTTCACTGATCCCTGAATGTAGAATGGGAAAACTAAGAAGTGACAATGGTGTGAGGTTTCAGTTATGTATTCTTTCTCTAATAAACAAACCTAAAAAGTGCAGTTATCTTCAGAAAAATGATCTGTGATCCCTGCTGTAACCACTACTGATTCCACAACATTGTGTGAGGTTTGAACAGTTCTCTAAAAATTAACCTTAAAAATCTTTCTTTTGGTTCATGGAATGGCCATCTCAACTCTTACAGTGATCCATGCTGAATGTGAGATATCCAGTTGTCCAAGATCGAATTATATTTCTGTAATAAACAAATGTAATGATTGGTGCCTGAATGTAACTCCAGAAAAAGTAGATGTGTAGTTGTTTCCTCAATGTACAAGCAATTGAACTGCATTTAAAACACTAATAGTTGACATTTCAAGTGTCAACAATAGCAGAAAAAGCCAATCTGTGTAAATGAAAGTATGGCTGCCTGTTTAAGGTTGTGGTCAAACATGTGATAACATATACATGTAAGATCACATGAAATGAGGAAATAGTATTTATGAATACAAACACACACACACACAGACACAAATTTAATTTAACATTAAATTTAACATTTAATGAGAAAGAGTCCATGAATTTGAGAGACAATAAATATAATGTAGGTGCAGGATAAGGTCTAGAAAGAAGGACAAGAGATATAGTGAGGCAATTATGTTACTTTAAAAATGAAAATTTTTATAAAAAATAAAAAGTCAGAGGAATAACATTATTATAATGAAGAATCTATTATTATTTATTATGTTGTTAAAAAAAGCCAACCCAGAGGAATAATTTATTATAATGATGAGAATCTATTATTATTTATTATACTTTATCTTTAGGTAATTTTATAATAAAATCTTTTGAAAGAAACAATAAAATGTTGAAAGATTAATTAAAAATTCTTTATATTATACAATCTAATGCTACCATGGGATAAATTTCTCGCAGTGTGCTATATGACTTCAAGTACTATGTTGAAGAGATAAGGAGAGAGTGGGCATCCTTGCCTTGTCCCTGATTTCAGTGGGATTGGTTTAAGTTTCTCTCCATTTAGTTTGATGTTGGCTGTAGCCTTGATGAATACTGTCTCTACTATGTTTAGGTATGTGCCTTGTATTCCTGATATCTCCAAGACTTTAAACATGAACGGGTGTTGAATTTTGTCAAATACTTTTTAGGCATCTAAGGAGATGATATAGGTTGTTGTCATGTTTTTCTTTCAGTGTGTTTCTATGATGCATTTCATTTGTGGATTTCCATAGATTGAAGCATCAGTATTTGCCTGGAATGAAGCCTACTTAGTGGTAGCAGATGATACCGTTAATGAGTTCTTGGATTCTGTTTGTGAGTATTTTTTTGAATATTTTTGCATCAATGTTCATTAGGGAAATTGGTCTGAGGTTCTCTTTCTTTGTTGGCTATTTGTGCAGGTTAGGTATCAAGATGACTGTGGTCTCATAGAATGAGGTTGGTAATGTTCCTTCTGTTTCTATTTTGTGGAATGGTATGCAGAGTTGTGAAGTTAGCACTTCTTTGAAGGTCTGGTAGAACTCTTCACTGAAACCATCTGACCCTGGGTTTTTTAGGAAGGGTATTTTTGATGACTGCTTCTATTTTCTTAAAGGAGATAGGCCTATTTACTTTATTTACATGATCTTTATTTCACTTTGGTAAGTGGTATCTATCAAGAAAATTGTCCATTCCATATAGATTTAAAATTTTTGTGACGTATAGGCTTTTGAAGTACAACTTAAAGATTCTTTGATTTCCTTGGTATCTGTTCTTATGTCTCCTTTTCATTTTGTCATTTGATAGTGTTTTTTTTTAGTTATTTTATCTAAGGGTTTGTCTATGTTGTCGATTTATCTAAGAACCAGCTCTTGGTTTTGTTGACTCACTTAAAAAATTTTGGTTTTTAGTATATTGATTTCTTGAGTTTTGGTTATTTTTAAAATGTTTTGGTTTAGTATATTGATTTCAGCACTGAGTTTGGTTATTTCCAGCCATCTACTCCTCTTGGTGTGTTTACATCTTTTTTTTTATTCTAGGTCTTTCAGTGGTGTTATTAGATTGCTTGTATGAGACATCTCAAATTTCCATAGCACTGAGTGCTATGAACTTTCTTCTAAGCACTGCTTTCATTGTGTACCATAAATTTGGGCATGTTGTGCCTTCATTTTCATTGAATTCTAGGAAATCTTTAATTACTTTCTTTATTTCTTCCCTGACACCTGTTGTTGAGTAGAGAGTTGTTTGGGTTCCATGTGTGTATACGTGTTTTGCTATTTCTGTCATAATTGAGATACAGCTTTAAAACATGGTTGTGTCATTGTTTTCAGGGGATTATTTCAGTTTCTTGTACCCATGGAGATTTGCTTTGTGCCTGACTATATGGTCAATTTTGGATAAGTTTCTATGGAGTGCTAAGAATAATTAATACTCTTTCGTATCTGGGTGAAAAGTTCTGTAGACATCTATTTGCTTCATGACCTGTGTAAGCTTCATTAATTTACGACTCGATTTACCTTCTGTCTCAATGATCTGTCTCTTAGTGAGAGTGGGGTTTTGAAATCTCCCTCTATTAATATGTTGATACTGATGTGTGATTTAAGCTTTAAGAATGTTTCTCTTACAAGTGCAGGTGCCCTTGTATTCGGGGCATAGTTGTTCAAGATATTGATGTCCTCACCGTGGATTTTTCTTTGATGAGGATGATGTGTCCTTCCTCATCTCTTGATTAATTTTGGTTGGAAGTCTCTTTTATTAGATATTAGGAGGGTACTGCCACTTTCTCCTTGGGTCCATTTGATGAGATAACCATTTTCTAGCCCTTTACTCTAAGGAAGTGTCTCTTTGTGGCTTATATGTGTTTCTTGTATGCAGCAGAATGCTCGATCCTGTTTCTGTAAGCGTACTGTTAGGATGTGTCTTTTTGTTGTTTGGATTGTTGAGTACATTGATTTTGATAGATATTTTTGACCAATGAATGTCAGTTCCTTGTACTGTGGAGTTGATGATAGATAGTGTGTTTTGTGTGCTTGTTTTTTTTTGATTTTTTTTTGTTTTTTTGATCTTTCATTTTGGGTTTTTAGTTGATTTCATTTGGTTGAATTTTCCTGCTAGCAGCTTCATTATGTCATGGGTGCTGCATAGATATTGTTTAAACTTAGTTTTATCATGGAATATCTTGTTTTCTTCATCTATTTTGAATGTACTGTTTACTGGGTATAATAGTCTGGGTTGGTATCTGCGGTCTCTTTATGTCTGCATGACATCCTCCCAAGGCCTTTTGGCTCTCATAATCTCTATTGAGAATTATGTGTGATTCTGATAGGTCTGCCTTTATATGTTACTTGATCTTTTTCCCTTGCTGCTTTTAATATCTTTTCTTCATTGTGTAGAGTTAGTGTTTTGATTATTGTGAGAATTTTCTTTTCTGGTCTGGTCTATTTGGTGTTCTGTATGCCTCCTATATGTTTCTGGGCAGCTCTATCTTCAGGTTGGAGAATTTTTCTTTTATGATTTTATTGAAAATATATTCTGGACCTTGTATCCTGGAATCATCTTTTTAGTCTATTCTTATTATTCTTACGTTTCATCATTTCATAGAGTCCTTGATTTCTTCGATGTTTTGCATTGTTATTTTTTTCTTTCTGGGATGTATCAGTTTCTTCAACTGTATCTTCAAGGCATGAGATTTTCTCTCTCACTTCTTGAATATTGTTGGTGATGCTTGTCTTTGTGGTGCTTGATCCTTTCTCTAAATAATCATTCTCCATGGATTTCTTGGTTTGTGTTTTCTTTATTGATTCTAATTCCATTTTTAGGTCTTGAATAACTTTATTAATTTTCTTCACCTGTTTGGTTGTGTTTTCCTCTCTATGATGGCCTCTCTTTGTATGATTGTATTTGCCTGAATTTATTGGAGAGATTTTTTTCTTTTCTTCTTTATATCCCTATACCTACTGCATAAATACAAACATAAGGTCATTTTCCTGTGTTGTACTTGCATTAGAATAGCAATTGGTTTTGTTTTTTTGGGGGAGGGGTTCTAGTGGAGCATGATGTCACGGTTTTTGTTGACTATGTTCTTATGCTGGACTTTAGGCATCTGGCTGTCTGTAGCCTTAGCTGTTTCTTCCTGGGACACAGACTAAAGACTGGATACACCTGTCTTTGGAGTCTAGAGTAGTGTTCAGTGGATGAAAAATGTGCAGTGGCTAAAAAATGGGTGTCTTGAAGGGCTGTGAGTGGGCACACAAACAGGTGGTGGGCTGGTGAATTGAAGATCAGTGGGTGTGCATGCACTGGAGCCCTGAAGTACAGGGTGCGGGTACTAGTGCTGGTCATGAGCATGGTGCAGGTGTAGGTGCTCCAAAATGCTCCAGGCTCAGGTGGCATCTGTAGGGTTCCTTAAAAGAAAGCTGGGCTGAGGCTTACAGACTTGCCCAAAACTGTGCTCCTTGTACTCTGATTCCTCTGCCATCTGCCATCTCAGATCTGAGATACATGTTATATTATTCACCTGGTGTTTACAGTGTGAGCAGGAGGGATACAAAGTCTGCCTGCTAGAACAGGAGTCCTTGGATCTGGGAGTCCAAACTCACTATAGTATGTGGAAGGGCAGGTGTCCCAATATTTGCTACTCCTGGATAGTGAGATGGCCACAGAGGGCCTGAATATGATCGACTCCAATTCCTGAATGTCCTGCCCAGAAAAGGAAGCACCAAACATGATGCTCTGAATCTAGCCACTTGTCCACTCACTGGTCTCAGACTGAGATCATCTGCCCCTCATATGCGGTGCACACTGGTCTCTACCATCTTGGATTCTCCTTTTGTTGATCTTTCATCCTTCCTTTCTTTTATGGTGGAAGCCTTTTTATGAGCTTTTCAATTTCCTCATGGGTCTGTTTAGGTCTATTTGGTTGTTGAATTATTGTTGAATTCATGTTTGAATCATGATTGTTTCAGTATATCTATAACTTATCCATTTCATGTGCATTTGTACGCTTACTGGAATACAGTATTTTTTAATGTTTCCTTTGAATATTCTGAATTTCTTTGGTTTCTGTATTAATCTTTTTCTGTTATTTCTGATTCTGTGAGTCCTCTATTTTTTTCTTTGATTTACTTGAAACAAGGATCTGTTAATTTTGTTTATCTTCAGAAAGAGGCAGCTCTTCCTTTGGTTAATTCTGTGTATTGTTTTCTTTGTTTCTATTTCATTGATTTCTATTACACACTTTTTATTTCTGTTTAAATATATTATTTAATTTGTTTATGTAATAGTGCAGCATCTGCTCACACCTCTCCTCCCAGTCTTTCCTTCTAACCTTGCCACCAAACCCATGTGCCATTCCTCCCTTTATTTATGAAAAAAAAAAGGAAGCCTCCAATGGATATCAACCAGCCTTGGCATATAAAGTTGCAATAAGATTATACACAGTTTCTGCTATTGAGGTTACATAAGGCAGTATAATTATGGGAAAGGGATCCAATGGCAGGCAAAAAAGATAGAGATTGCCTTGGTCTTGCTGTAAGGTGTTCCCCATGAAGACCAAGTAGAACAACTGTTACATATTTGCAGAGAGCCCAGATCTGTTTCATGCATGCTCTCTTGCTAGCAGTTCATTACTGAGATTGTATCAGGAGCCTTTCTGTGGTTCCACCCTCAGCAGGGAAAGGAGAGTTGGAGGGTCTTTACATATAGGTTGCTCCACAGAGCAGATGAGGGGACTATGAGGGAAGGGAGTGAGTTAGTTAGAGTAGTCAGGGGAATCTCACTGCCAACTCTAAAATTCAGGACTTTCTGTGGCTCTAACTTACTATCAACAAGGCTCTTGTTTATTTATACAAGTTTCCCAGCACAGTCTAATGATTATACAAGTGATACAGAGTGGGTGTTTAATTTTTTTCATCACATACCCAGGGTTACAAATTCAGTTACATTTAAAAAATACAAACAGAACAGATTTAATTATTATTATTACCCCTATAACTCTAAATTAAGGAATCTAAAGAATGCCTCCTTCAAGAAAACACATTTAATATATGTAAGCCTGCTTTTAGGCTGGCAGTGTTTTCAGTATGACCACAGTCGATATAAACAGATACTACTTGAACTGATCTTTTTATGAATAGCAAATACTAATAAATAACTCCCTTTATTATATGTATCATCATCTATGCTATGAAGTAGCATTATTTTAGTCAATCTATCATATTAACTGAATTTTATTCCATCAGGAATGTACTATCTATGGCCTCTTATCTTTAAAATACATTTTCAGGGAGCTCTAAGCCTAAAATAAAAGGATGTCTTAAATCTATAATCGAATATCCTGGCCTGCTGTGGTTTGCATATTGTCTCTGCTAAACCTGAAATATACTGTTTACAAGCAGATACCCCAAGAAAATTCCTGAAATATTGGCCTCATCTTTCTATCTGCTTATCTGTGCTTAATGATCTCCATGGCATGAAGGTTTCCAAACTGTAGAAAGGTATATTTAAGTAGAGGATTTCCATAAAAAGAGTAAAACATAACTTTTCTGTAGAATATAAAACAAAACAAAACAAAAAAAACAGAAAATGAATCAGTGCAGAAAGTCGCCAGTAATGCAACATACAGAAAAAAAAAAGATAGAAAAACAGTGATTATAACATTCTGCTCAGCTTTGCTGGAATTTCGTCAAGCAGCTGAGGTGGCTTCATCAGCCTCACCATCCCAGTGAATATGGCTCTGAATTTCCCCTTATCTGATTTAATGATTAACATGTATAAACCTATTGTGTGACATGTATGGCATTTTTATTCTTCAAAAGATGACTAGAACAACAAGAATGAAGATTAGAACAATTCCCAAGATTAGTCTGAAATTAATGATGAAAGACAAAGGGTCCTGTCCTCAGTCAAAGGATGTAAAAACTATAGATATTTATGGGCAACTTCCACAGCAGTTGATCTGACCCTATAGCTGCAATTGTTGATGCAACTGTTGTGTATTTACTACCAAATCAGAATTGATCCATAGGTCATGGATGTGGTATCTAACTTATTCCATGTTCCCTGAGAAAAATTATATAAATGTGGGGTAAAAAATATCCACTGAAACTGTGAGAAACAAGAAAAATGAGAAGAGCCCATGATGGTGGAAACAAGAAAATGCATTTTTGTTCAAAATACAATGTATATATGTACTTAGAAACTCAATGTATTAAAAAAAAAAAACATTTGAAGGATTACTTGACAGTTTTACTTCATCTGAATATGAATAATATAGATTTCAATGCCCTAGAGAAACAGTGATAAATTGTTAAGCAGAAAGATTATTATTAAGTATACAAGATAAACAGTAGAAATGGAAATTATAGAGTTCATGATCTTGGCAGTATCAGGAAGCAGAATATGCAAGGCTTCATTGGAAAGCACTCTCATGAATTAAATGTGCAATGACTAAATAATTGCATTAGCTGAAATGTTGATTCACTTCTTTCCAACAGATCAGCAGGAGTGCATATCTTGCTCAAGTCAACAGTACCCAAACCCTGGGAGAATCAAGTGCCTGCCCAAGACAGTGACCTTCTTGTCCTTTGGGGATCCTCTTGGCATGGCTCTGGCCTGCACAGCCCTGTTCTGCTCTGTTATCACAACTGCAGTTTTGGGGATCTTTCTCAAACACCGAGAATCACCCATTGTTAAGGCCAATAATAG
This sequence comes from Meriones psammophilus, assembly GCA_036365155.1. Classification (NCBI taxonomy): domain Eukaryota; kingdom Metazoa; phylum Chordata; class Mammalia; order Rodentia; family Muridae; genus Meriones; species Meriones psammophilus. The sequence goes on along the minus strand of JAEOAE010001309.1, from coordinate 44,389 downwards.
AACTCTCAGCTACATTCTGCTCATCTCCATCCTCTTCTGTTTCATCTGCTCCTTTCTCTTCATTGGACGCCCAAACACAGCCTCTTGCATACTGCAACAAATAACATTTGCACTTGTCTTCACCTTGGCTATTTCCACTGTTTTGGCAAAAACTCTAACTGTAATTCTGGCCTTTAGAGTCATGAAACCTGGGAGAACAATGAGAAGATTGTTTGTCTCAGGTGTGTATAATGCTGTTATCCCCATCTGTGTCCTGATCCAACTTATTCTCTCTGGAGTCTGGCTGGGAACTTCACCTCCCTATATTGACACAGATGTACACTCTGAATATTCTCATGTCATCATTTTATGCAACAAGGGTTCAGTTACATCTTTCTACTGTGTGTTGGCTTACTTGGGGACCCTAGCTCTAGGTAGCTTCACTATGGCATTTCTGGTGAGGAACCTGCCTGACACATTCAATGAGGCTAAGTTCCTGACATTCAGCATGCTGGTGTTCTGCAGTGTCTGGGTCACCTTCATCCCTGTCTACCAGAGCACCAAGGGCAAAGCCATGGTAGCTGTGGAGGTTTTCTCCATCTTGGCCTCCAGTGCAGGGCTGCTGGGATGCATCTTTTTCCCAAAGTGCTACATTATTCTCTTAAGACCTGATAAAAACTCTTTGAGATGTATTAAAAACAAAAAAATAGCAAATAAAAATTGATACACTAGTTTTCTAATAAACTCTATTAGTATACAGAAATTAAATTATTTACATACTTTTAAGTAACTTTTTCTGAAATGTATTTTTAAACAAAAATAAGAGTCCCTCACTTTGTAGAACAATCACAGACATTCTATTTCAGAAAAGAAGCTGCTGCTAAAAACACATTTTAGTAAGTTATGCAAATTAATTATTAATTTGTAGAAACTATACATATTCAAAACAATTACATGATAGTAATTGAGATAAAGAGTACATGAACTAATTACTTGTTCTCTGTTTTTTGGGGGAGTATAGCAAGGCTTTGTGTGGTATTTGGGGTTCTTTTATAGAACAGGCAAGAAAATCATTCTCTAGAAAGGGGAGGGCTTTTAAACAGGTTGAGACATTCCAGATATCAGTGTAGAAAATTTTCTAAAAGTAAAAATTAAATCTACTACCTGATTATGCTCCCTTTTCCTAGACATATGTAAAAATGACTCGATATCCCACTCTAGATATATGCTCTCAGTCACCTTCATTGCTATTCTATTCACAATAGATAGGAAATAGAAACTCATAAATATCTTTAACATAATAAATGGATAATAAAAATATCATACACATAATAGATGTAAGTAGAAAAATTATAATTAAGGTAACCTATATCCAGAAGACAAATATATCTCATTCTCTACTCTGGGGAATCTAACTCCAAATGTTCAGATGTGTGTATTCACCATGGAATAACTGTAGAAACAAGAAAACATGGTGGGCAAGCAGTACAATGGCAGGGAAAAGGTCATCTGATTGGAATAATGTGTGGGAGTTATTCTAAATATGAAGGTGGATAAATATAAAATAAGGAAGTGAATGAAATAACAGTAAATATTTATAAGAGTTTTAAACAATCATACTGTGAATCATCTATATAAAATCCTTACAATACATGCATGAATATAAACATGATGCAACCTAAATATATTTAATAATGCACACAGTTAAGTATGCTTCGCCACTGACCAAAGAAGCTTTTCTTGGCAGCAACAACTGTGACTGAAATCCACAACCAATCATAAGGCAACATTCTGGAGAACGGTCACACCTGATACATCTACAAAACAATTCTCAGATCTAAGGCTCAGAGATGATGCAGAACAGGTGGTAAAACAAAATATATAAGGCATAGCATCAGAAGTATGTTCTGGTAATGTGTCTCCTAATAATACCAGAAGCTACAGCCCTAAGAATTACCAAGATAAAAAATAAGGAAAAAAGAATTACCAATATACCTGCATAACCTTGAACCGAAAGTTGGAAAATGCTAATAGACATGCAAATTTCCTCCAGAAACAAACCATTGGGCTCAATCCTATGCAAAAATCTACAGCGAACTAAGAAAGGCTGAGAGTGGGTTAAATATTCTTCCCAGGAAAGAACATAAAATCAGTCATCTAACCCCAAACAATCAGCCCTGAAAACATGCATAGAAATCACACTATTGAGCTTTGCAACTTATGGTGTAGAAGTCTACATCATACATATATGCACATAATATGAATTAATAAAAAAGAGAGAGAGGAGGGGTGTTTGGGAAGATTTAGAGAGAAGAAAGAGAAACCAGAAAATTATGTAATTATATTATACCCTGAAAATGAACTAAATATTGGTTCATTCGTTCCTGATTTTAAAATGAGTTACTATTCAGTAGTTTAAAAATAAAATTTTCAGGTAAATGGGTGGAACTAGAAAAAAAAAAAAACAAAAAAACATGTTATCTGAGGTAATCCAAGCACAGAAAAACAAACTTCACATTTTCTCTCTTCTATGCTTCCTAGCTCAAAACTGAGTATTTATGCACTGAAATGTGAGTCCATATCTGGCAGTAATTGCAAAAACCTGAAATGGAAAAGGGATTATTTCCAAGGTGAAATGGAGTTATTGTGGGGGCAGTATGATGTAGAAGGTTACAAGTGATTTCAAAGAGAAAATGGGAAAACAAGAGGTGTTATAATAATTATGGAGGTGAGACTGAGAGAAATACTAAAGGGAGGACAGTAAAATAACAATAATGATGTCTGAAAAAGTAATATGGAATCATACTAGTATCTATCTACCTAAAACATTTATAATCCATGTAAGCTGTTGTATAAAACTAAAATTTAGTTTAAATGAAACGTTGCCATCTTTAATGACAACGGTCCCTCCACCTAACAAAAACTCCCAACACCAGGCATGAGAAGTCTATTTTTGTGTTATTGGTGGGGATTGTCTCAGATTCCTCAAACATTATATGCTACTGCTATTTCCCTTTTTGTCCCAAACTTGGAAAAGATATCCCTATTGCAGCACTTCACACTCTAGCCCAGAGACATCTGAGCTGAAACTGTGTTGAACACACCCTCCCGGAAGAATAGCATTCATGTATCAGAAGGTCTTATGCACAGTTCCAAAAGAGGAAATAAGCAACAGTCCTACCTTGCTATGATGCCTATGAACCACAACAATAATCAGCATCACTTGATAACCATAAGGATGAAGCAGTGGCACGCATACCTTGGCAGTAACTAACCTACACAATTCCTAACCTCATCCTTTATACATATATCTTTATACTCACAGATAAGCATGATCTTCATCCAGCAACTTTAGAATTTTTTTTTTTTTTTTTAATTGAGAGGGAGGGAGTACAAATTTTTAAGAGACCGAGGATCAGGTATTTGGATATAAGATTTCATTTCCTCATAAAAGCTACAGTTACACTGGAAAAATGTGTATGGGAGTGTCTGGAAGGAAGAAAGAGTAGGTGTAATAATGAAATTATATCATGACTGATAAACAGAAGAAATAGTAAAAGAATAAATAAAATCATTAATGTTTCTTTGCTTATATCTTTGGTTGATGGGATTAAATAAAATTTCATGGAAAAGAAAGGAAAAAAATATAGTCCCTGTCTTTCTAAAAATGAGGAACTGAAAGAATAATTTAGTATGCTCTCCCTTTGCAGTGCTTACTTAGCCCAAAATTCTTTTATGAGACTTTTATTTATTTATTTAATTTTTGAGAGTATATACTAAGAGCCATTCATGTGGGGAAGTTCAATAGGCATGTTGTCTTTCTGGACTGGAGAGCTGGTATTTTGCAAGGTCTGTACCTCAACATACCCTAGAATTGCTTCCAGACTCTGACAACCCTTTATTCTGTGCTACTGTGTCTCTTCAAAAGTTCCCTGCACAGATGTAGCCCATGGCAACTCAGTGTCCAAGTGGGTTCCATAGTAATGGGAATAGGTACTGTCTCTGACATAAGCTGATTGGCCTGCTCTTTGAACACTTCCCCCTCAGAAGGGAGCAGCCTTACAGAAGAAGACAGAAGCCTACAGAAGAAGACAATACAGCCACTCCTGATGAGACCTGATAGACTAGGATCAGATGGAAGGGGAGTGACCTCCCGTATCAATGGACTGGGGGAGGGGCATGGGTGGAGAAGAGGGAAGGAGGGTGAGATTGGAAGGGGAAGAGGGAGAGCGAGCTACAGGTGGGATCCAAAGGGAACAAACTGTAATTAATAAAAGTAAAATATTATAAAAAATTCTGGTTTTATGCGAACACTCACTTTCTGGGTTTTTACCCACTAAGATTCAATAAACTATCGGATCTTTTTGAAGATTCACTGCTGTTCAGATGAATTAATTCCTGATCATGTAATTCCTGATTTGATTAAAACAATTTTAGAAGGTAACTTGTTTTAGAACTTCTAAAACAATTTTACAGTTTTATGGCTGCAATAAATACTTTTGTGGATCTCCAGATACCTCACTAAGAAAAGGGTTTGAGACAGATTTGTTGCTTCAGATAAGCTCTCACTCAAGGAATGGCTCCACTAATTCTTGTATATACCACAAATATAGGCAACTTTATTCTTCCCAAAATGCAAATTATAATGGGGCTACCAAAAAAAGTCTAAATTAAATACAAAACTTAATGTCAAGATATACAAATTGTTTCACTGTAATTCCTTATGTCTTGTCAGCTTATGGCATAAAATACTGTCAGTCTAAATTCACTTTGTATCTTGGAATGAAAGACAGATAAAATTTCTGTCCTGAACTCACTATAAAATAAGAGATAGCTGGAGAATATGTAGCTAGTTAAGTCCTAATTGAACAGGCATGTATCTTCTTGTACCCTGTTAACCTCTAATTCTTGTTTCCCTTTGTCATTCTGAACTCGATACAAACTTGTATAATCAATACAAACATACACAATTTTTAGTTTTAATGTAAATACATGTAACCTGTTGCATTTTCAAATTCATCATTATCTGTGACAAGTAATTCTTTTGTATCAGAAATATAAAAGCTATGACCAGACAATAAACCAGGTTGAAGCCTACTGGAATTTGCCTCATGAATAAGTGGTAAATATGTGAATATGTATATCGATGTGTTTGCATGAAATATGTCTGTGTTTTATAGATGTTACATGAAAATATGTCAATTATCTGGCTGTAAGGTGCTCCTTTTGTAACATCCATGAAATAGGTGCATAAATATGTACAGCTTCATATGTCTGATCATTTGCGTATGTGTGTGGATGTATCTGTGAACCAGCCATTACAGCTGGTCAGGGAAGATGTTTTCCCCAAGGGTACCCTGAACATGCTGCAGTTTCTGCAGAGGAGATGCTAGCTGACATCAACATCATCATCATATGTAATCTTGTGGGAATGTGTTGGTAAAATTTCTTGTTTCATCCACTTTTTTTCAGTGGACCTTATCCTTTCTTTTCTCTCCATTTTCATTTACAGAGGGTTAATGGGCCCCTAAACCTCCACCATCCGAGGGACCCTGCCCCAGAGAGAGGATAGAGGATTGTCACTGAACCCCTAGAGGCCTGAACAAAGTCTCTGAGTAAACAAGCCTGGAGCTCTTTGTCAGTCTAATTAAGACCTCCTGTTGTTAAGTAACAGAAAGTATTTAAATAGTGATTTTTGTGGCAGAGAGACCAGAAAGCCTTCAGTAGCTCAGATGGTAAAGCACCAGGCTCCAAGTCTGGGAATTGGGGATTCACACCTAAATAAAACCTTTGACTTCCTCATCAAGATGCCTAAACAGATTAAGTTTAGGTATACAGAAAGATACAAATATCAGTCCCTGACCTTAAATTCATCAGTCTCAGTCTTTTCACCCTGGGTATTCACTTCTGGATATTACAATTATAAACTGTTTTGAGGCTATAATTTCATTACAAAATTTCTTCCTTCCCTCTTCTCCCTCCAGGCCTTCCCACATACTCCCCCTCCGGCTCACCTTCAAATTTATGGCTTCTTTCTTTATTGTTATTTCATGTGTTATATACACATGTACTTTGAAATATAAACTGCCTGTTTTTATAATGCTATATGTATGTTTTCAGGGCTGAACAACATTTCCTTTTTATAGGAAAACTAAATGTTCTAAGTGACTGTAGTTAGGTTATAGGTAAACAGAGAAATGAAAGTAACCTATAACAATCAAATTAAAAAAATCTAAGTAAACACTAAAAAAAACAACAAAATAATGGAAATTTATAAATATATTTCAGACAAAGGTCAGTAGTACGAACTCAATTTTATTAAAAAAAGTGGCAAAGATGCTAGACAAAATTTTAATGAGAATTTTGCTGCCTTCAAGGAACATTTAATACATCAATGATAGTGATTTTATTTACTATTTTATTATTTCTTTTATTTTCCAATTATGATGTAATTTCAAGCATGATTTCATCATTATCCTCTCCTCATTCCTCCTTCCAAACACTCACACACACCACTCATTGATCTTTTGCAAAACTATGGTGTTTATTTTATTGTTATTTTATGAACACACACACACACACACAGTATTTGATCAGAGCAATAGAAACCCTCACAAAGACAGGCACTAAAGAAAATAACTCAAGACTGGAAATGCTTGCTCAAATCTACCCCATGCTCAAGAATAATTGTGGGCATACACAATTACTGAATGAAACCTCAGAGGCTGGACTAAAGCCAGAAATTGTCTTTGTTCTTTTAATTTCATGTCAACCGCATCAATCTTGATCTAACACACTACAACATGCACTGAGGAAAGCAGCGAATCATTTTAATAGTCTTCATTCAACTAAATATTAAAATGTAAAAAAATCATGAAGAAAACTACAGACGTACGTACGTACTCTGTGACAGAACCCTTTTCCATTTTAACTTATACTTTTACTTATAAGATGAAAATGTTTTATTGGCTTCACCACATAAATTACTTACCAATGATGTAAGATCCCAATGCTTCCCTGGCTTACAAGTAATGCTCCCCTGCCATGGTTAAAGTCAGTCAGTATTTGTATCTTCTTCAGATCTCATTTCTGTTTTGCTCAACAGCATTTTATAGAGGGCATGCACCACTGCATACACTGCACACCATATGGAATAGCTAGGCTCAGAAATGGTCATCACATCATTTTTTCCGGTTTAATCTTTATAGAAATATTTCCTGGGTATGGTTTATTATTTCCACACAGCAAAGCAGGAGGTGAGCAATCAAAATTGTCAATCTGGAACTTATGGAAGTAAGAATCTCCTGGGTACTGGGAGGGTGTAGGTGACTAGAGAAAATTCATTAATCCAAGGATAGTTCTTGTCTTTGAATATTAGAAGCTTCCTCTGAAAACGTTCATCAAATCATTCTTATTTGATACAGACTCTAAATATAATGTGTTGCTCTGCCATGTTCCACACATTCCTTCTGGCCGAAAATATTTTATTTACCATGTGGAAAAAACATCAGGTATTAATATCACTATAGAATACCTGTACATTTTCCTGTGTATGTTGAAGTTCAGCAAATCAACACCAAATAATACCCACATTTTAATTAGCTGGGAATTTTTCTGTAAAACCCACACAGACATTTGTCTTTCTTTCCTTCCTTTCCTCTTCTTCCTTCTCCTCCACCTGTTACTTTTTCTCTTTCCCCAAATGTGTATGATTCAGGCCAGCAGATATGGCCCGATATTTGTGTACCAAGTCCCCAGCACCCTAACCACTAAGCTCAGACCACCTTATCTACTCAGGCTCCAACACCCTAAGCATTATTTACAATGTCCTGCCTGCTCATGCACCTGAAAGCCAGCAGAGGGCGCCAGAACACCGTGTACCTGGTCGTGCACAACCTCATGCCAGGGAGGGGTAAACCCATCTCCCCAGGATGCACGAAGGTAGAGTGGGAGAGGAGGCTTGTGCCTCTCTCTTTCCGCCATTCCCCTGCCTGCAGTAGGCCCCATGCATGAGCCACTGGAGGACCCCAGGCAGGCGGGCGGTGGACAGGGAACCCCATAGCTTCCCCCTGTGTGGAATTCTGGTGGAGAGCTTGAATAAGAAAGATGCTGACCTGGGAAGCCCCACAAAGCTACTGACGCACCTATTGCGGAAGTCCCGCCTTCCGGCTTTGATTCCGAATCTGCCCTGCAGAGAGCAGAGACTTCAGGGCTTGACGGCTCTGAGTCCCCTCCCCCACCCACTTTCCACTCCCGCCATCTCCCTGGCCTCGGACACGGGTTCGTAAATACAAAGCTTCTAGTCACAGGCCAACCATTATCATTGGTTTCCCACTTGGGAGTGCTCGCTGGTCAGGGAAGTACCAACAGTCCCAAGATGCATCGGGGCAGAGGCTCACCAGCCTGAGAACTACAAACATGGCTTCGGAGCAAGGTCTTCTGGGATTGTATCTGAGAACTACAAAATGTCGTCTGGAACTCGTGATGCCTACCGGGATTGCTTGCAGTCAAGCATCAGCCTCTCTCCCCTTCTCCCCATATACCGTTGCCAGGGCACCGCCTACAAATCCCAGAACACCCCGCGTGCTGTACCCACCATCACATGTTGGCATTCCTGGGCTTAACTCTCGGGTGGTTAGGCGAGTAGCTTCGCAGTAGGCCCAGCAAGCCTCTTCACCCTGCTGATGGCCGCTGTGGCACAACGTCGTCCTCAGAGCCCACACAGCCTTTCCCCTGGTCCGGGTGTATGTAAATCTCCCTGCCAAGCTGTACTGACCCTGGCATCACAATTGGTCAGAAGACTTGTGATGTCATCGCTCCGCCCCCTGTCCCAGAAGTTAACACACTTGGCTGCTGTTTCTGCTTCTGCTGCTCCTGCTACTACAGTAAAAAAGGCCCAGTTCCTGGTGGCTGGAGGAGGAGTCCTTGGGTCTCCTTTAATTACATCATTGGGAGTCAAACATAGATAATAATTCTCTTTCACATATTAAAAAAAATAGATGGCTGAGGCGGCACACGCCTGTCGTCCCAGCATTCCTACAGGCAGTGGGAAGAGCATCTCTGAGTTTTATTCCCCCAAAAAAAATTTTCACTATCTGATGAATTGTACCATTTTGTTTGACATTGACTAATACTATATTTTTTAAATTACATACTGAACACCGGATAAAGCAGTTTCTACTCTTCGAGTTGGACCTAGGTTCAGTCCCTAACACCTAACACTATCTGTGAATCCAGATCCAGGGTATATCACACCCTCATACACACAGAATGGCTAAGAGATATTTTTCTAAGAATCTAAAATAAAATTTCTTAGTCATGAGAATAAAAGCTCTGCTCTGAGAAGAACTGTGGGAAAGGCAGCAATGACTGATTTAACATCTATGCACCCACAGACACACAGTGATAATAATCAGAGGTCCCTCATCCACCGACTCAGAAACCTTATAAAAAGATTAGGATATATGAATCTCTCCCTTAAACAAATCCTTAAATGTCTAAGGTCCTGCCTGGTTGACAAAGAGAGTCCAGGATAGACAGGTATACACAATGAAACCGGGTTTTAAAAAACAAAACCAAAAAAAAAAGATTAAAACTAAAAATGTGAGCCGGGTTCTGTAGAACAGGCTTTTAATACCAGAACTCTGCCAGAAAAAAGGATGGCCATTCTCTGTGAGTTCAAGGTCAGGTTGGTTTACAGATTTAGTCTAAGATAGCCAGTGCTAAAAGGAGAAACCTTGTCTCAAAATACCAAATCATTCATATATATATTTAATATATACTTATTAATATAATAATATAAACTGATATATTTAATAAATATATATTATATTAATATATGTTTAATATATTATATACATTTTGTTTTAATCATATATATCATATATATGATTTTGATATACATACGGTTTTGTTTTAATCATATATGTAATATATATGATTATATGATATATAATCACGTGATATATATGATTATATATTACATATAAATATTGTATACAATATATAGTTATGTTATATATTATAATATATTATATATTTTATTATATATTATATGTTATATATATTTTATATTTTATTATATATTTATATAATATATATTATGTATAATCATATATATGATATGAACGAAATCATATGTTTTAATCATATATATTATAGATATGTTTTAATCATATATATGTAATTGAAATAGAAAATCTGAGCCAGGCATGGTGGCACAAAGCAAGTCCAGGACATACACGGCTACATAGAGACACCTTGTCTAAAAAAACAGGCTCCTTCACACCCACATGACAAGATATGTATGAAATCGCATACTGTGACTTCAACTAGGCAATAAGAAAGTCTTGCCAGGCACGGTGGCACACATCCTTAGTCCCAGTACTTGGGAGGCAGATGAAGGAGGTTCTCTGTAAATTCAAGGTCAGCCTGGTTACAAAGAGAGTCCTGGCCTGCAATGATGCACTGAGACACCATGTCTCAAAAACCAAACACATTAAATTAAATTAAATTAAATTAAATTAAATTAAATTAAATTAAATATTACATTGAAAAATTAAAGACTGCACTGTTGGCAAATGCCTCTAATAACAGCACTGTGACTGGCAGAGGGATATGTATCTGTGTTAGTTCAAGGCTTACCTGGTCTAGAAAGCACAACAGGTCACTCAAGGCCATACAGAGAATCTCTTTCTCAAAAAACAACGTCCTGGGATGTAAACAAAAGCCTTCTAATAACAGAAAATCATTTCCGTTTTTTCATTTTAAAAAATCATTTATGTTTTTATAAATTACAGTTAATTCACATTGTATCCATGCTGTAGTCCCATCCTTCATCCCCTCCTTTCCCCTCCCTCTAAACTTTCTCCCATTTCCCTCCACAAGTCCATTGATAGGGAGGTCCTCCTCCACTTCTATTTTCCCATAGCCTATCAGGTCTCATCAGGACTGGCTGCATTGTCCTCATCTGTATGCTGTTCACCCCTCAGGGGGAGGTGATCAAAGGGCCAGCCATTGAGTTAATGTCAGAGACAGTTCCTGTTCCGATTACTAGGAAACTCACTTGGAGACTGAATTGCCATGGACTACATCTGGCAGAGGTTGTAGGAATTCTAGGATATCTCCATGCATGGTCCTTGGTTGGAGTATCAGTCTCAGAAAAGATCCCTGTGCCCAGTATTTTTTTTTTTTTAATCTGTAGCTCTCCTTGTGGAACTCGTATCCCCTTCCAAGTCTTCTTTACTCATCAGGGAAATGCAAATCAAAATGACCCTGAGATTTCACCTTACACCCATCAAAATGGCTAAGATTAAAAACTCAAGTAACAACACATGCTAGAGAGGATGTGGAGAAAGGGGAACCCTCCTCCACTGCTGACGGTAATGTAAACTTGTACAACCTCTTTGGAAATCAGTATGGCCCTTTCTCAGAAAATTAGGAATAGTGCTACCTCAAGATCCATCTATTCCACTCCTAGGTATATGTCCAAAATATGATCAAGTATACAACAAGGACATTTGCTCAACCATGTTTGTAGCTGCTTTATTTGTAATAACCAGAAGCTGGAAACAACCCAGGTGCCACTCAGTTGAGTAATAGATACAGAAATTGTGGTACATTGGCACAAGGGAATACTACTCAGCATTTAAAAATAAGGAAATCATGAAATTGGCCAGCCAATGGGGGGATCTAGAAAAGATCATCCTGAGTGAGGTATCCCAGAATCAGAAAGACACACAGAGTATAAACTCAATGATAAGTGGTTATTAGACATATAATATGGGATAAACATACTAAAATCTGTACACCCAAGAAAGCTAATCATGAAAAGAAACATTTTTAATCTGTTTTTCATCATAACATTTGAGGAAATAAATTATTTACATGTTCACTTATAATGTAATGGAGGAGATCACCAGTTATGGTTGTGTTCTGTATTTGTACACATTCGAGTAAATATTGTAGCTGTATGTGTATCAAATCCAAACACAGAAGTTTATTAGGTCATTCTGATATTCTTTCTGTGGCTGCTGTTGATCTAATGCATTTACACTCGGTGATAGGTATTTTCTGCTGAAAAGTATAGAATGAGATACCCATCATCAATATGTTCGTTCCATTGTTTATTTATATCAGGCAGTGTGTGATCTTCAATGTGATTTTCAATGAAGGGTCTCTGAGAAAGTGTGGAATTTTTTTTTTTTTTCATTTTCACAAATTCCTATAAGATGTTTGTTTTCAAGCCTGATTTGGATGTCAGTAATTATGCAAAGCTGCATTTGAAGTATTGATTCTCATGTGTCAGCCTTCTGAGTACACATCCAAGAGTGGAAGATGTTCCCCCAATGTGTTCTGTTTTTACCAACGTTAATGTTAAAATGCTTAATAGTGTATATGTGTGTATGTATGCATGTAACTTCAATATATATATATTGAACAATTTATATATTGTTTGAAGTTCCATTCTTCCTATATTCCCATTAGTTACTATATGGCACCTATTGTTGAAGTACTGCCTTCTGAGAGAATTATCTAGGGGTGCTAAATAATGTAACAGAAATGATATTTATTTCAAAAAAGCATGTCATGGGTGTGTAATGTTAGTATGGGTTCTTAGGCCATGACAGATGTGTGAAGACTTGGTGACAGCTTTGTGGGGTTTATTTTGGTCATTGTTATATGATGTTCAAAGTCATGTTGCCAGTTTTGCTTACCACAGACATTCCCCACTAATTCATTGATACTCAAATAAAGTTAATTGAAATATTACATCAGTAAAATATTGTCTTCTATCCAGATTATAAACCTGCATATAAGGATGGAAGAACATGAAATAATAATAATAATAATAATAATAATAATAATAATAATAATAATAAATACTATGTACAAATTGAAAATAATATACTGCTGTCTTTTTTTTGGAATGTGTTAGTTCATTCTTAGGAGTAAAGATTTGTTCATAACACTGTCTCAGATCTACAAGTGAATGTCAGAGAATTGTCTCAGTGGGAATAGTTGGTTGTTTCTAAGCCTGATGATTTGAGCTCAAATTCTAAGTAGCCAATATTACTCCTATAGAAGTTTTCTAATATTTCTATACTTGGGCCTTTGTATATACAAATTCACACACCAGTACATACATAAATAATTTTTAAACCTTTTGGCCAGTGAAAAAAACTGGCCCTTATTTAGGTTTAAAAATAAGGTTTAAAAACTCTTTGGGTTTCATGTCAAAAACTCATATATGGGATGTAAACAGATAGTAAATAGCAATAAGTTGTCCTCTCACTGGTGCATACATGCTCAAACATTTTTCAAAGGATGAAATTAAAGCAAAGGAGAAAACCCACTTACTGACAACATCAGAAATGGTTTTGCAATTGTAAATAAATATAGAATTTGAAGACTTATTACTGTTCATTAAAAGAAAAAATGTTACCTTTGTACATCTTATTTTATCCTTTCATTCCTTGAATCAAGAATAAGTAATTAAAAAATATCTTAGCTTTGCTCAGAGGTGCATCCCTGTCATCCTAGACCTGGGAGTCCATGGCAACCTAATCTTTCTGAGATTATGGTCAGCTAGGTCCACAGAGTGATTTCTCTTTTGTGTTTGTTCGTTCATTTATTTGTTTGTTTTTTAGACAGAATTTCCTTGTGTAGTCTTGGCTGTCCTAGACTTACTTTGTAGACCTGGCTTGCCTCAAATTCAAGTCTCTTCTTCCCTGAGTGCTGGGATGACAGGTGTGTGCCACCATGCCCAGCTCCAAAGACTGAGTTCTAAAACAGGCATGGCTATGTAGAAATATCATGTATTTAAATGATTTCCCCAAAATGTACTCTGTATCTCAAATTATAGAGTTTTTTTTCCCCCTCAGGGATAGTGTCCACAGACCTGGGTCCTGGTACTGTTCCTGTTCCTGTTCCTGTTCTTGGTCCTGGTCCTCAGAGCCTAGCTCTTGGCCCAGCTGTAGCCCCAAAATTCTGCTGTCAAGCACTGGCCCTGTTGGGCTTTTTTTTCTGGGGCTCAATCTATCCCAGTAGACCCCCTGCGCACCAACTACACACCTGGCAGCATCTTCTATAGATGGATGCACGTGCCCAACTCGCAGGAAACTCTTGACAAAAACAGGCTCCATACCCCTTGGCTAAGCCACCCACTGTGGGCCAATGGGGAGGCCCCATCTCTGAATATATCACTTAAGTTGAGTAAGCAACACGTTTTAAATAATAATAGTATAAAACCAACAACAATAACACAAGAGTGAAAAACAGCAATTTAAAAATATACAAAATTAAGGGAATCTTTTCTCTAAGGGGAGCAGGCGCTGGGTGCAGCTCAGCCAGCAATTGTACCAACTATATGTCTACCTTGGGCAGTGGGGACAGGGGAATGGGTGCCCCCAAGTGCACTACAGTGGAGAGAAACAGTAGCTCATCTGCCAAGTCCACAAGGGCCTGTGCGTCCTCTGATGCTAAAGCCAGAGGTTGCACTGGTCCAGCTTCTGGCAAGACTGGGGATCCTGCAGCCATGGGATCCAGGAGCTCAGCATCCTCTTTGGGCTTAGCATCTGCCCCCAAAACCAGGCTCCGTTTCTCCTGTGCCACCAAGGTGTCTTGCATGGACAGCTCTGCAGTTGAGGCCCCAAGTAGCCCCGGATCTGAGCAAAGAAAGGGTGAGCCGTCATCTGGGATAAGGGAGCAGCCTGAAGGCATGCAGAATGGGGTGAGCTAACCCAAGATGGCCTCTCCATGCCAGGAAAGGCACAGTCCCCTCTCCTACCCGCAAGACAGTCGATTTGACAGTCTTCCTCCTCTGCTTCCTTGGCCAGAGCTTCAGGACACTTCCCTGGGGGACACGGGGCTGGAATCAGCTGCTGCCTCACCAGGCGCCTCCCGGGTCCTCCCCTCCTCCTAATCCTCCTCCTCCTTCTCGGGCTTCAGCTTATCCCAGGGCTTATCCATTGCCAGGAGGATCTCCCCAGATTGTCAGTCCAACTCTGCAGTGGGCACATGGATCCTGGCATAGTCCAGCAGATGCCTCACGATGGCCAGGTCCAGGGCCCCAAAGAAATCCTGGGGGAATTTCTGCAGCCACTGGGACAACAACAAGAAGATGGAGCTGTGGGTGAGAACAGGGCAGAGGGACACAGGGTCAGGAGCCTGGCCTTGCTTGGGGCTGTGGGGGGCATTGGTATCCCCAGGGCCCTTCCTTTCCTGTCCTTCCCTCTGCTGCTCAAAACCCAGGACCCTGGTGGGAAACCTCTGTCCTCTACCAGCAGGTGAGGTTGCGGGGGACAGTCCCTAGGGAGAGAACCCCAAAGGTGAGGCTCCTGGCCAAAAATTGGCCCTCCACCCTGGCACCAAACACCCCTCCCCACTCACCTCCCCTCCACCCCTAAGCCCACTCATGTCTTTGTCTGCTGGTCCACCTGAAGGATCTATACCTGATAGTCCACGGGTGTCACCTCTAAGGCCCCATGTCCCAACCCACCCAGACATCTAGAAGGAACTATTAGAATCTTCCCAGGGTGGGGTTTGGGGTGCTAGGGGCTCCATCCATCCCAAACACAGCAAATGGGGTCCAGAATCCTTTACACAAATGGGGAAAGGATGCTCAGGGCATGAGAAAGGGTGATGTCTGACATTCCCTGGGGAAGGTGAATGGCACCTGTTAGAGCCCCACCCCTGCCTCAATTGCCCATGTTTGGCCATGTCACTTTAAGGGGCCAGGCCTGGGACCCAGGCTGCTGGGACTCAGACGTCCAGTTCTGTGAGGGCACAGGGTCGGGCCCTGGGAAACAGCAGGAGGAGATCTGAGGGCTGGCTTAGATCCCTGGTGGAACCACTCTCCTGCCTTTTCGGGATCAGGTTGAGAACTACCCAGATGGTGGCAAACTTTGGATAAAGGGCCAGAAAGAAGAAGAGGACACCCTGTCGTCCCTCTGCTGCAAATAAATAGGGGATCATCTGCTCCACATAGTCCAAGCCATCATTGCTGAGAATGGGGATGCCATGCGGGAAGGCTCACTCCCTTTCGCTATGAGGAAGGACCATGGCAGGAGGGAGGCTTTAAGTGTGCAAACCCCGAGGGGCACCAACGACCCCTTTCCCTACACCTAAGCGGGAAACAGGCATGAAAAGCATTCCTCAGTGTCCCAACAGGAACACTCTCCCAGGCTGCGACCATGGTGGATGGGGGTGGGGTGGACCAGAAAGCTTCCCTGCTGCAGGACAGCCCTGGTTACCTTGGTCTCCCAGTGGGGAACAGGCCAGAAACATGTCAGGGAGAGCACCACATGTCTCCAGCAGCTGCACAGGCGACCACCGCTGTCTTCTCTGAGACCTGAGCCCGTGGAGGTCTGGAAGCAGAACAGACTCATCTCTCCATCTCCTCTGGACTGGCTGGTCTGTCCAGGCTGCTGTTGCTGCTGCTGGCCTCCCGTTACCTGGCAACCAGGGTTCCGAGTTCCATCTGGAACAATGCTGAGGAAGCATGGTCACTTCCTGGAGTCACCTGCCAAAGCCTCCCATCATGGGCTCTCCCTGGGGCCACCAGCCCTGCAGGCTCTGCAGGCTCTGCAACAGTTCCAGAGAGAAATGATGGAGAAGTTGCCTCCCGTCACCACTAGAGGGCAAAGAGGCACATGAGAGGGTGCAAGGATGAAAAAACAGCAGCAGCAGAGAGGGATGGCTATCATCCTTCTTTAATCTTTTATTGTTATTATTATTATCATCATCATTATCATCATCATCATCATCATCATCATCATCATCATTTCTTTCTTCTTCCCTAGTATACTGAAAAAAATTCACCTTCTTTCATTTACCCTACTGAACTAAAATGTTCTCACCTCTCAGCCTTTGAATATGTATGTTCTTTATCCTTTCTGGGGTGTTAGGTACCTCTTGCTTTCCTTTAGGTTTCATAGTGGAATTTATGTGATGTATACATTTCTATGCATGGTCTATGGGTTTGTTTATGGTGGATTACCCCACAAGACTGTAAGCTTATAGAGAAAGTGTGGTGTTTACATCAATCATTTTTGTGTGTTCAGGACTTAGCACAGTATTGGGTACCTAATTCACAGTAACTATCTGTGGAAGGACAAATAACCTTTTAAACAGTAAATTCCTTTAACAAAGTCTTCATAATCTGATAGTAATACAAAATTCCCACCTAAAGGATGGAAGCATGTAGCATTTTATTTGTTAATGCCAGCCATTGTGCCATCTGTAAAAAACATTTCCTGAAGTCTTTTTATCTTGTTCTGTTACTGCTGTTACTAGGACAGCCTCCTCTTTGCCTGTTGCCTTCTCTGTGTTCTCTTTAATTTATCCCATAACAAGTTACTTCCTTTAAGCTTTAGTGAGGTTTAGCATCTGGCTTTATTATATCCAAAGACTATCTGTTTCTGCCTGTTTTGTACAGAAGGTAGGAATACAACTCAGAGGTAGAACATTTGCTTCACATATAGGAGGTAAGGAAGGAGGAGGAAGGGGAGAGAAAAAAAGGAACAGGAGAAGCAAAGCATTGCTTTTCTTTATGCAGATGCCCTGCCTTAAATACAGGGGTTAACAGTCTTCCTGTCTTGCATTCCAAACAAGATAGAAATTCAGATACAGCAACAGTGATACTTATTTGGTGTTAGTTTTTAACCAGTCCCTCTCCTGACATTTACTCTGTAAGTGTTTTATATGTAGTTGGTTTTATGTACATGTTCATTTTCTGGGAAAAATCTATATTTTTATTAGGTTTTATGAGAGGTCATATCCTCAGAAAATGTCCTGGGCTTTGCATCCTACCATACTTATCCCTAGGAGACCATATCTGGAAAGGTGATTATGTCCTCTTTTGTACATCATTTGATGTTATGACTTCATGATGCATCTTGAACCTTGTTTTCAAGAAAATGTTGTAAACAAGCCTTAAGCTTAACAGGCATTTTATTCCTCATGAAAAAAAAATTTCATCATAAAATGTCCTGTCTGAAAAGAGCATCTGAGATCATTGTACAATGCACTCAGTAACTTTCATTTTAGTCACTAACATTATTAGTGACTAATAATGCTTTGTTTGTTTGTTGTTTTTCATTACTTTTCTAGAGATCCAAGCATGATGACCTGGTGTAAGGGACTGTGTACACACTGTTAACTAAGAAAATAAAACCACACATTCAAAACAATCAAAACCTCTAAATATTGATCAGAATTGGTTTAGATTTAGGGCCCAAAAATAATTCAGTTGAAATGTGATGAAGACATTGAAATACCATTATTCAGCAAGCTTTTAGTGTGTGTGTGTGTGTGTGTGTGTGTGTGTGTGTGTAGATAAGATGAAAGGATGCACACTCACAACAGAATTCTAACAGAATTCTTGGGCATACAGACAAAAAGGTGGAACATCATTAAACAGGATTTTTTTCCTTTCTGTTTTCTTGCTAGGGAGAGTTTGAACATGTTCCTTCCCTCACCCCTTCCCCTCCCTTTCACTTCCTTCCTTGCTTAGTGCGAATTTACAAACATTGCACTTGAATGGATGCAGTTCTGTGAAAGCATTGCCCAAAGGCCCCTGCTGGCTCACTTCTAGACCTTGAACACAAAATGCATTCTAGCTATTTTTTTCTTCAACTGGTGATTTTTCTTGGGGGGAGGGGTAGACACCCAGACATGGTGAGTTCCTCATCTATCCCTCCCTCCTACCCCAGCTTATGTCCTTTAGCACTTTTGGAAGCACACTGACAGAGTTTCCCCACAATCATACATGTGCTTTCTAAGATTTTCTAACAAAATTCTTCTATTTGCCAGACTAAAAATAATTGGCTTGGTTCTCAAGCAACAATCTCATAAGTGCAGCCAGGCTATTAAGTCATGTGCCAAGGTGCTCAGATGGGTATTCTTGACACAGTGCCAGTATACTGGCATAGACCAGGAGATCAGTGGAGCCAAGACTTCTCCTTTTGGTTTCAGTCCACTTCCTAGTTGAAGCCACCTATGGCTCAAAACAAAGTTTAAGGGATGAGGATGTAGCTCAGTTGATTAGTGGTAGAGCAGAAGTATTAGAAATTCAGTGTCATCTTATAGCTATTTAGTTTCTGGACAGGCTGGGCTACAGGGGACTGTAACCAAATAATAATAATAGTAATAACCACAATACATTTCAGCTAGGAGCATATTTGACGATCATTGTTCCAAGCTAGAGCTAACCTGATGTAATCAACTTTCCTCAGAGAGGAACCAAGGAGACAACAAGGTCCAGCCCAGCAGGATTTTCTGCAAACAGACCCCTCTCCAACTGAGCCTTTCCAGCCAACAATGTGGAAATGTGTGTTCCTACTGGCAACCTTAGGTGCCCAAGCTTGTAGTGCTGGGAGCATGGGGCAGGCAAAGTCACCATGGAGCACAGCTGTTTGGTTACTGGCCCACTGAGACTAACACAAGCAAACAAAACCACAAAAGAACAACACAATAAAAAAAATGTACTGGGTACAATTCACACAAACAGAATGGAAGAAGAAGGAACACCAAAACTTAGAAAAGTGGCCTGTCTCTATGGGCCCTCTATCCTGTTCCATTAGTGGTGGTCTATCCCCAAATCAGGCTCTAACCAACTACACCAGAGTTTGGAATGTTAACCTGCATTCAGCCATACCAGAGAATGGAGCAGCGACATATCTGTTGATCTCTCCAGACAAGAGGCCAAAGCACCAGCCAAACTCTGCCAGACCAGAGACCACAGCAGCAGCAAACTCTGACAGATCAGAGTCCAGAGCAGTGGACAAGCTCTACCATACCCAAAGCCAGAGTAGTGGATAAGCTAAGCCAGACCAGAGTACATTGGCAGAGGTGCCAAGCCTGGAACTACACATATTATATCCATCCTTTGGCACCTCCTCACCACTCTCACTGGAGCCTGTGGAGCATGGCTCAAGCTTCCCTGAAATGGGAAAGAATCAAGTCTAGGGAGATAGAAGGATTCTGTCCCATATCCTCAGCCAGTCCCAGAGACAGATACTGGCAGCGACAGACAAAGCAGTTAAACAAGACACAAACAGCTAGATCCCATTGCTTGTGCAGCAGAAAAATACATAGAGCCAGACAACAGATCTCACCACTCCTTCAGTGGAAAAAATGTAAGTAGGATATCAGCGAATCTCTGATGCAGGAACTACCTGCATTGTCCTTGTTCAAAGATCCAGAGATCACAGGAAACTGGGTATTCCACCACCCTTTACAGATAGGGGCACATTCATCCTCTCTGAGGTCCAGATATCACAGAAAACTCGGTGCTCAACTCTTTACAGATGTGCCCCTTCGAGGGGGGTCTGGAAAGTCTTCCAGGCCCCCTCTGGCCTACAGCTGTCCAAAGCATCAGCTCTAACCTTTCTGACCACATAGATTACAAAATTTGCTCCAAGGATTTGCAAAAGGAAACTAGAGAAACACAGAGACAGACACAGACAGACACAAAGTGCTCACTTACTGGCTATTGTTCAGCCCCATGTACCAGGGGTGCTTGGGAGACTTGGGAATCCAATATGAGAACCCATATTTATGGCCAGATTTTAGGGTCACTAAAGATCACCAGGAGCTGGACCACATATGCAAGAGCAAATAGTTTTATTTGGGCTTAAGCTGGGTCTCTCCAACATCACCAACACAGTAGATCAGAGAGGAGAGCCCTGAGCAGTTGCACGGCAGGGTTTTGATTATGGTTTTAGGAAGGACCAGGAAGTTCCAGTTTAAACATTACAGGATTGGGTGGCATTGAGCAAGGGCAAGCTTTTTAGAAAATGATTGGCTAGCTAACATAACTAACATTGAAAGAGCTATCTCTAGGAATGTTAGGTATTTTCTGTGTCATTCAATGTTGTACTACAAGGTTGGTAGGCTGCTCAGCACAAATGCTCCACTTTGAGATGAGATATCTTCCCATCCTTGTGGTTATCCTCAGGCTGTTCCTTGGGTAGGAAATCTTGCGACATGGCCCAATTCCTGGTGACCTTATGGTAGAGTCACTAGTCTGGTGACCTTAGGTGACCTTTTTAGGCCTACTTCCTGGTGACCTTTGGGGGTGTCAGGTAGGTTCTCTCAGTTCTAAAAGATCCATTTGGATTTTGTGGGGTTGTAAATGGTATGTCCTGTGTCAGACAGCATTCCAATATTAAGCTGTGATATAGAAGAAATGATGATGTAAAGGATTTCCTATTGCTGAGAAGCTAGTGGTCCCAGTTAGAATGTAGCTGAGGGAAGAATGTCTGTAAAACACTCCACAGATAAGTAGTATGCTACCAGGCCTGGTAGAGATTAGGATCCCTGGATACACATGTTTGCTCACCAGGATTATCTAGAAATGTGGCAGGGTGAGTTTTTTAATTTGTAACTTCCCAAAGTGTATTTATTAATTTATGATTGCGAGTGAAAACAGACCAGATTGATGGGTGTACAGTTTAGATCAGGTAACTTGATCCAGTGAATGTTGAATTTTGAATTAAGGGACTGTCCTATGCCCATATGTACACTCCTCATTGACACAGTTCTGTCAGTTCAAATTTGAGACACAGGCTATTGGCTAAATCTATGTCTGTCAGGTTACAGGTCTAATCAGATGACATTGTATACAGGGGCAACATCAAACAGTATCTTATTAATGGATTTCCCTCTACTACAGAATGGCCTGTTCTTTTTCAAAGTCAGTATGGCTGCTCCTCCAGAGGTCATGAGCTCAAATCTCACCAACCACATGGTGGCTCACAACCATCTATAATGAGATCTGGTGCTCTCTTCTGGTGTGCAAGTGTACATACATGCAGAACACTATATACATAATAAAAAATATGTCAGTTGTTGGTATTATTAAATTTTATTTTGTTGATGCATCACTGCTCTAGTCTCTTATTAGTTAACATTCTCTGATAATCCCCAGTCATTAAGAATTTCATTCATTTTTCTCTGGTGGTTTGATATTTGTTTTTGTTTAAAGCAATGTCTCCTGTAGATCAACCTTTCACATGTTATGTAACTGAGACTTTCTTTGCACACTGAATGCTGTCCCTACTTCCCAATGCCTAGAACATAGTCCTGCAGCTCTTTTTAAGTGGGGCCTGACTGGTGAGTGTGAAGTAAAAGAGACCAGTGTCCACTGAGCACTCTGATATTTTTTGGAGGTGGGCAATTACAAATAAAGAGGGACCTGTGTAAGAATTGAGTTTACTGACCTACTTTGAAGCTGGTGTAGTCACAACACAGAAAGGGAGGGGGAAGAGGGAAGATGGTAATGAGTCAGGTAATCAATTTTAGATGGTCAATAAAAGTGAAAACTGTACATTTGGGGGGAGTCATACACAAAGGGAATCAAGAATATGGATTAGTTGCTGAACTTGTTTCTGGAAAGTAAATTTCTATAGTTGCAAGATTTCAAGCAACACAGAAGTCCTGGATAAACAGCTGTGGTAGTGACTAACAGGCATGTTTCCTCTCCCCACTCCATCTGAAAATGCACAACCTGAGAGAAAAGGTGTGAGTAATACTTGGTGTGCTCTAATACATACTTGAAGTATCTTAAGAATATTGGACCATAAAGCCATTTTCAACTTTATAAAATAATTTTTGAGATTATAATGAAATCATTTCAACCTTCTCATTCCTCTCTACTCTTATGTCTCAAATGCTGGGATGAATGGTTAAGGTGCCTACTTAACAATCAAAGAAAATTTGGCTCTCAGGTTCTCCCAGCATCCCTCAATCCTTACCTGTTACAAGGTATGAGTGTCAAACACAGATCTCTAGCCCAGGAGTTGAGCTTCCCTCCTCCCAGCTGTCCTTCCTCATGTATTCCAACCATTTTTGTTACCTGGTCTTTTTCATTTATCATTTACCCTCCTGGCCCTTTGTTCTGGCTCTCCAGTTCCCTCTCTCCTCTCGTCTCACATAGCTCAGGGTCATGTCAAATCTAGACTGCCCCAGATTTCCCTGTGTCTGACTATGTTCTCTCGTCTATCTATAATAAACTTTCTATTCCAACATTCCTAGGTAGAGCCATATACTTTTCGTTTTATTTCTCGTTTTCATTGAGCTCCCATTAACTACTTGCTTTCAAATTCATGGCCATTTGTTTCTTTAAAGGTTCTTACTGTTTGGCTTTGACTGAAGTTTGGCTGAAGGACTTCACAACTATGAGGTAGAGATGACTGCACTGGACACTGATCTTGTAATGGAATGTGCAACATAAATGACCTGTATCTTGGATGATGAGCAGGTGCCCGGGAAAGTGGAAGATTGTACTTTAAAACTTTTCCAAGATGAGGATGTTGCAGTGTATATTTGATCCCAGTGTGATCCCTTAGATTGTGAACTGTAAAAACCTGTGCTTTGTTTGGTATGGTTGAGCCCTAACACAAATCTTAATTCCAAGAACTTTCCGTTTATGCTAAACAGGTGATTATGGTATAAATCCATCAGCCCTGGAACATACCTTTAATTCAAAAGCTCCCTGTGCATAGGATTAAATAATGTTAACCCTAGGTCAAGAGGCAAAGCAAGAATCCAGCTGACAGGGATTAAAGAGTAAGTGGAAATTTCAGCTGAAATGTATTTAAGACAGAGTGTAAAAGTGGAAGGAGGTTTAGCTTGGTAGCTATGGGGCTTTTTGAGCTTTGAGCTAGAAAGCCTTTGGCCTTGGATTATTTTGGCCTATCCCCCCTGAGCTGTCATCTGAACTGGTGAGCTTTTGGAGCTTTTTCCTCTTAGATGTGAGGTGAGTAGCAGGGTCAGATGTGTGCTTTATCTGACATTCTGAACTAGCAGGTTTTCTCCCCAGTACCTAGCTACTGGGTTTGTATTGGTAAACTCAAACAATTGGGATTTTCATTTTTTTATAACAACACTAGGGTTCTGTGAGCCCCTAGGGGTTGGGGTAAAGCTAGAATACCTCTGCTATCTGCATCATTTGATCTTTGATCAACTGGTAGAAGAGCTACTACTGTCTTGAGACTCAGCTGTATTGTTCAAGCTAATGAGGGAGTTTGCATGGGACTAGCAGTCAGGAACAACAGTGGGAGGTAGCTTATGGGTTTGTTCTGGGATTGTCCTCTGATGTAGCTGTAGGGAACTGTGAATGAGAGCAGAGCCCATGCCATGGTGAGTGTGGGGCCATTGTTCCCAGGCCAGGCAGAGCAGGTCTGCTGAGCTATTACAGCATGATATGCTTTGACTGAGATGGGCTGTGGTTCAGACTCTGATTCTGTTGTTTTCCATGTGGTGACATCAGCAGAGATCCTTGTCCTCTGACCCTTCTTGAGTGTTGACTGTCCAAGGAGGAGGGGAACCTGTGGCTTGGGCAATAGAAAATTGTGGTGCTTATAGTATCACTATCTAGTGTGCACACCCAGGCTTTGCCTTTGCTGTGCATTGGATAGATAGATTGGAAAACTGAAAGTCTCATTTCTAGAAATGCCTCATGTTATATTCCACACATGGTTTTGTGTAACAAATTTTATAAATAGTTTTGAAACTGGTAAAAAAAAAAGTGGTGGTGGTTATCATTAAGCAACACTTGCTTATTTTTTTTTTTTATTTATTTTTTACCTTTCAACTACCACCAGGCACAATGATGTGATTCAGGGAAATTCAATTTCTGGATTCAAAAGGATTTTCTGAGATGCAAAATTTTGTCAGTGTCAGGTGTGCCTGGTTTTAGGTAAGTGAATAGGGCAGATTACACATCTTGTGACATAATCCATGCTGCAAGAAATAGATACTAAATTATTCTCCAACTTTTTTTGTGTGAGTGTTGGCAAGGCTGGGCTGTGCCTAAACTCACAAGTGGACATGAGGGACTGCAAGCCATAGCCAAGCTTTATGATCACATCCATTTTCTAAGAGACTTCCAGAGCAAAAGGACTCTCTGTAAAGGAGGTTATTAGTAGCTGGGGGTCAGAAATATAACAGTTTAGGTGTCATTTTATGTTTGTCTCTGTAACAATTGTGGATTCTGTGTTTAATTAATTTGTATTAGTTAGAAAAAAAGGTATCTCTGGTCCAGTGCACATTTTTCATACTAGAGTTTCCTTATGTCTTTTCAACTAAACTTGACTATATTTTAGGCTTATGTTTTTGGCTTTTTCTCTTACCCCCTCATTCTTTCACAAACAATGTACACATTCTTGATTATTGAAGTTTGTGGTAAGTACAGAAGTCACATCGTGCCAGATTATGAAATTTGTGACAATAGAATCATCCCTTATTTTTCTGTTTTCCTTTGTTTCTTACCAGGTGGCTTTTCTGATATGAGATAGAGATTTTGGATTGTTCTTTAGCAATCACATAAATACAATTTGTACTATGTCTATAGAATGCAGAAGAGATAACATGAAGGTGAGTGATACTATTTGGCCAGTTTACTCCTCTTTTGACATTTTCTTTTGGTGATCTGTCATTTTCTTCAGAAATTTCATGTTTCTAGTGGTCTCCATATTCTTTAACTGTATGATTTTATTCTCCTGAAAGGATTAAATCAAAACCCTGCCCCATCCCTAATTCAGGGGTGAAGATTGTACCTTTTTAGGCATGTGATATTTTTTATAGGGCAAAATGTTTTTTTGGAAATAGAAAAAGTATGATATCTCAATTAAAGTTAAAAAAATCTGTGAAAGTTTACAAATATACCTTAAAGTGTATTTATTTCTAGGTAATAAAGGGCATTCACTTTCATTTTCAGCCTGCCTTTTACAAGCAGCTTTTAAACAAAATCACTGTAAATCCTATGTGCCTGCCTCTGCCCCCCGGGTAGTATGTAAAAGGCATGTGACTCCCAAATCCTGGGATTAGGGCTATGAACCACCAACACCCTGTCATTGTAACTCCTGAATTTAGAAAACAACTAATTAATAGATAACTGCTTGTCTCTGCTGGGATTAAAGGCACTGTCTATCACCACACTGCTCAAATATGTTATATTCACTCCAAATTATTCCAACTCAAACAAGTTTATACCTTTGAATTTACTTAAAACATTTTAAACCTCTTAACTGTTTTTAATATGAAACAACAAAAGTATCTTTTTTTATTTAAGAAGAAAACACTAGTCTTCATAAATTTTTTTTGGAGTCAATGACCAAGCTGTCTGATGAACAGGTACCTCTGCTTATTTGGGAAATCTCTACTATTCAAATCTAATCATTATCAATTTTGATAGGATCCACTATTTTTTTCCTGTGGAAACATTCGGTTTTACCAGTGAAGACACAGTTCAGTAGTTTCTCACTGTCTACTCCTTTTAGTTATTTTTACTTCTTTTTGTTCTAGAGTATTTAGGTGTGCTGTTAAGTTGCTACTAAGAGATCTTTCTGACTATTTTTTTCTGAATGTGCTCAGTGGTATGAATTGTCTTCTGGTCAACACTTCCATTGTGTATTATGAGTTTTGATATGTTGTGTATTCATTTCATTGACTTCTAGAAAGTCTTTAATTTCTTTATTTCAGTTTGGATCCATTTTTTATTCAATAGAGTGTTGTTCAATTTCTATGAGTTTGTAAGCTTTCTATTGTTTTTGTTATTGGTGATGTGCTGCTTTAAACTTTAGTGGTCTGATAAGATGCAGAAGGTCATTGCAAGTTTCTTATATCTTTTGAGACTTCCACTGTTCAAGTATATCATCAATTTTGGAGAATAATATATGAGTTGCTGAGAAGAGGGAACAATTTTTTGTGCTTGGGTGGGTGTTCTGTAAACATCTTTTGTGTATATTTAGTTTTTGATGTTAGTTAGGTGGAACATTTCTCTGTTCCATATGGTCAGGAGGACCTGTCCATGATATATTGAAGTCTTCTCCTATCAGTTTATAAGGGCCAGGATGTGATGCAAGCTGCAGAAGGGTTTCATTTATAACTTGGGTGCTCTTATGTTTGGGGGCATAGATGTTAAGTATTGAAATGTTATACTGCTGGATATTTTTTTCAATATGTTATGTCCTTTGCCATCTTTTGATTAGTTGTTTTTGAAGTCTGTTTTGTTAGATATTAAAATTGCTTTACAAGCTTGATACTCTAATTCATTTATTTGGAATATCTTTTCCAACCCTTTACCCTGAGATAATGTCTATCCTGATGTGAAGCTGTGTTTGATGTATTTAGAAGAAGGGTGGATTTTTTTTTTATCATCCATTTTTGTGAGCCTGTGTCTTTTTATTGGTGAGTTTGGGTCAATGGTATTAAAGATATCAACAGTGACTGTAAATCTTGGTATTTTGGTGGTGGTGGTTTTAGCACCCTGTGTTGGGCTATATTTATAGATACATATTGTTTAAATTTGACCTTATCATGAAACATCTTATTTTCTTCATTTGCTGATTGAAACTTTCTGGGCATGGTTAGTAATTTGTCTTGGCTTCTGTAGGTTTTTAGAGACAGAAGCACTCTGTCTAAGCCATTCAACTTCTAGCATTTTTACTGAGAATACAGGATTAATTCCAATAGATCTGACTTTTTTTTTTTTTTTTTTTTGGTTTGTCTGATTAGTTGGTTAGTTTGGTTTGTTTTTGTTGTTGTTGTTTTGTTTTGTTTTGTTTTCCGTTGCAGCTTTTCATATTCTTGCTTTGTTCTGCATGTTTTGTATTTTAATTATTCTGTGCCAAGAGGACTTTCTTTTCTGGTCCAGTCTCTTTGGTGTTTTGTATGCTTCTTGGCTTCTTGTGCCTCCATAGACATCTTCTTCTTTATGTTAAGAAATTTTTCTTGTATGATTTTGTTGAAAATATCTTCTGGACCTTTGATCTCATCCTTCTTCTTCTAATCTGATTATCAGCATGTTTTGTAGTGTCATAATGTCTCAGAGTTCCTGGATGTTTCCTGAATGTTTGTATGTAGACTAGGCTAGTTTTGAACTTACACCTCTAACTCCAGTCGAGTGTTGGGCTTAAATCTAGGCCAAAATACCTGGCATCAACATCAATATCATTGGCTGCTGAGCATGGAATATAGAGTTTTAGGTATTTATTTTGTTTTCTTTTGTATATGTAATCATAGGTTATTGTGTTGATCTTCATCAACATCTTGCATTTGAAATTTGGCAGGGAGTATATTTAATTTCTTAGGATGCCATTTATTCATGACACTAACACTATCTGAGCTTTCCAAGTCATTGAATTGTAGGTGTGTGACGCTCTTCTTACCTGTTTTATTTTTTTAATTTTATTTGTTTTATTCACATTTCATTTATTTTTAATTTAAATTTGTTTTTTTTTTAATTTATTCTCTGACATGAACTCGAGTCTTTGCTCACCTCCTCCTGGGTGGTGCAGACTTACAAGGCCACAGAGGAAGATGATGCAGCCCGACTTGATGAGACCTGATAAGCTAGAAGGGGAGGAGATCCTCCCCAATTAGGAGACTAGAGAAAGGGCATAGGGGGGAGAAGAGGGAGGGTGGGTGAGACTGGAAGGAGATGAGGGAGGGGATATGGCAAGGATACAAAGTGAACACATTGTAATAAATAAATTAATTAAATTAAAAATAATTTATCCACTTAACATCACAATTTTAATCTTCTCCCTTGACTCTTCCTTGTCTCACCCTCCATTCTTCTTTCCTCCTTATCCCACTTCCTATATCTCAGATACAGGGAACCCTCCTCTCCTACCATCTGAACCCAGCCTATCAAGTCTCACTAGGACTCCTGCATCCTCTTCCTCTGTGGCCTTGTAAGGCTGCACCACCCAGGAGAAATGATCAAATAACACACAACAGAGTCCATGTCAAAACCAGCACCTTCTCCCCTTACTATGGATCAAACATGGAGAATGAGCTGCCTATCAGCTACATCTGAGCAGGGGTCTGGGTCCTCTTCATGAATGGTCTTTGATGGGCCCATCAATTTCTGCAAGTCCCCATGGGCCCAGATTTGTTGTCTTTGTTGGTCTTCTTATGGAGGTCCTGCCAGCTCTGGGTCTTTCTACATTCTATCCTCCCACTCTTTCCTATGATTCCCTGTGCTCTACCCAAAGTTTGGCTGTGAATCTTAGCATCTGCTTCGAACCCCTGCTAGGCAGAGTCTTTTGGAGGATATGTATGTTAGGCTCTCATCCTCTTCCCTCTCCTCAGTCACTTCTGGTGTCGATTCTATTTGCACGTTTGCATAAGAATTGAGCATCCTTCATAGGGTTCTCCTTTTTATTTGGCTCCTTTAGGTCTGTAGATTGTAGTATGTTTATACTATATTATGGCCATTATCCATTTACAAATGAGTATATACCATGCATGTCTTTCTGGTTTTGGAATAACTCACTTAGGATGATCATTTCTAGTTCCATCTACTTGCCTGAAAATTTTATAGTTTCCTTTTTTTTTAAAATACCCAAGGTGCATTCCATTGTGTAAATGTACCACAATTTCTGTAAAACAATGGTTTGGTTGAGAGACATGCAGTTTGTTTCCCTGTTATGGCTATTATGAATATAGATGCTATCAACACAGTTGAGCAAATATCTTTGTTGAATTGTGGAGCATCTTTTTGATATATGCCCAGGAATGGTAGAGCTGGGTCTTGAACTAACACTATTTCCAATTGTCTAAGAAAGCATCAGTTTGATTTTTAAAGTGGTTGTATAATTTGCACTCCCACCAGCAATGGCGGAGTGTTCTTCTTTCTTCACATTCTCACTAGCTAGCTGTCACTTCAGGTTTTGACCTTAACCATGATGAGTTTAAGATGGAATGTCATTTGCATTTCCATGATGACTACAGATATTGAGCATTTAATGTCCACCATTTGATATTCCTCTGTGGAGAAATCTCTGTTTAGTTCTGTACCCCAGTTTTAAATTGGATTATTTGAGTTTAATTTCTTCAGCTCTTTATATATATTGTTTATTAGCTCTTTCAGTTGTATGTAGGGTTGGTGAAGATCTTTTGCCAGGCTGTGGGTGGTCATTTTATTCTATTGACAGAGTTCTTTGCTTCATAGAAGCTTTTTGTTTCATGAGATCCTATTCATTAATTCTTGATCTTAGAGCCAGTGTTCATGGGGTTCTGTTGAGGAATTTATCATCTAGGCCAATGAGATCAAGACTCTTTCCCACTTTTTCTTCTAACAGATTTAGTGTATCTGGTTTTATGTTGAGGTCATTGAACAACTTGGACTGTAGTTTGATGCAGGGTGATAAATATGGATCTATTTTCATTTTTCTACATGTAGACTTCCAGTTAGACCAGCACCATTTGTTGAAGATGCTGTCCTTTTTCCATTGCATGGTTTTGGCTTCTTTTCAAAAAAATCAAGTGTCCATAGGTGTGTGGGTTTATTTATGGGTCTTCACTTCAATTCCATTCATCCACCATTCTGTTTTTATTTCAGTACTGTGCAGTTTTTTATTACTATTGATTTATAGTAGAGCTTGAGATCAGGGATGGTGATACCTACTGAAGATCTGCTATAGTACAGGATTGTTTTAGCTATTCTGGCTTTTTTATTTTTCCATATGAAGCTGAAAATTTATTTTCAAGTTCCTTAAGGAATTGTGTTGATATTTTGATGGGAACATTATTTAATACATAGATTGTTTTTGGTATGATAGCAATTTTTACTATGTTGATCCTACTGACCCATGAGCATGAGAGATATTTCTCTCTTCTGGTATCTTTTTCAATTTCTTTCTTCAGAGGCTTAAAGTTGTTTGTATTGTTTTGTTTTGTTTTGTTTTTCATGAAGGTTTTTCACTTGCTTGTTGAGGATAACTCCAAGATACATTATGTTTTTTTTTTTCCTGCCTATTGTGAAGGGTGTTGTTCTCCTAATTCTTTCTCAGTCCATTTGTCTTTTGCATACAGCAGTGCTGCTGATTTTTTTTTTTTTAGTTAACTTCATATCCAACCACTTTGATAAAGTGTTTTCAAGTGTAGGAGTTCCCTAGAGTAGAATATTTGGGGTCACTTTTATAGACTGTCATATATGTGAATAGCAATACTTTGACTTCTTCCTTGTCAATTTGTATCCCCTTGATCTCCTTTAGTTGTCTTATTGCCCTTGATAGGACTTTGAGTACTGTACTGAAGAGATTTGGAGAGAGTGTGTGGCCTTGTCTTGTCCCTGAGTTCAGTGGAATTGATTTAACTTTCTTTTCATTTAGTGTGATGTTAGCTATAGGATTGCTGTATATTGTCTTTACTATTTTTAGATCTGTGCCTCTGTCCCCAGTCTCTCCAAGACTTTAAACAAGAATAACTGTTGGATATTGTCAAATGTTTTTTCAGCATCTAAGGAAATGATCTTTTTATTTCAATTTGTTTATATGACAGATTAAGATTCCCTATATTGAACTATCTCTCCATGCCTGGGATGAAGCCTACTTGGTAATGGCAGATGATATGTTTGATATGTTCTTGGATTTGGTTTGCGATTATTTTATTGAGTATTTTTGCATTATTGTTCATAAAAGAGATTGGTCTGAAGTTCTCTTTCTTTTGGGGGATATTTGAGGATTTATCAAGGTGACTGTGGTCTTACAAAAGGAGTTTTGTCATGTTGTGTCCATTTCTATTTTGTGGAATAATTTGAAGAATATCAATATTGACTCTTCATTGATGGTCTTGTAGAATTCTGCTCTGAAATCATCTCACTCTTGACTTTTTTTGGTTGCAAGTATTTAGATGGCTGCTTCTTTTCCCTTAGGCAGTAAAAGACTATTTAATATCTTTACCTGATTTTGATTCAACTTTGGTAAGTGGAATCTAACAAGAGAATTGTATATTTCATTTAGATTTTTAAATTATGCGGCATATAGGTTTTTGACATAAGATCTAATGTTTCTTTGGATTTTCTCAGTGTCTGTTATCTCTCTGTTCCTTTCAGACTGTTGATTTGGATAGTGTCTTTCTGCCATTTACTTAGTTTGACTAAGAGTTTGTCTATGTATTTGATTTTCTCAAAGAACTAGCTCTTGGTTTTTTGATTCTTTGAATTATTCTCTTTGTTTCTAATTTATTGATTTCGGCCCTGAGTTTGGTTAGTCCTAGTAGTCTACTCCTGTTGAATGTGTCTGCTTCTTTTTTCTAGGGCTTTCAAGTGTGCCATTCAGTTGCTTATATGGGATGTCTCCAATAGCTTATGAAGGCCTTTAATGCTATTAAAACTCCTCTTAGGACTGCTTTCATTGCAGTTTGGGTATGAGGTACCTTCATTTTCATGGAATTGTAGGAAGTTCTTTCTTTATTTCTTCCCCTGACCTAGATTTCATTGAGTAGGAGTTGTTCAGTTCCCACTTGTGTGTAGGCTTTTGTTATTTCTGTTATTGTTGAGGTCCATCTTTAGTCCATCATGGTCTGATAGGATACAAGATATTATTTTAATCTTATTGTATCTGTTGAGAACTGGTTTGTGACCTACTGTATGTTCAGTTTTGGAGAAGGGTCCATGAGGTGCTGAAAGAAGATAGATTCTTTTCTGTTTGTGTTAAAAATTCTCTAGATATCTGTTAGGTTCATTTGATTCATGATATACATTTGTGTCATTTTCTCTCAGTTTAAGTCCTTTTCCATTGCTCTGTCCCTTGATGATAGTGACATGTTGACCTCTCCCACTATTAATGTAATGGTGATTGATATGTTCTTTAAGTTTTATTAATGTTTCTTTTACAAATGTGGGTGTCCTTGTATTTGGGGCATTGTTGCTCAGAATACAGATGCCATCTTGGTGGAATTTTCCATTGATGAGTATGAAGTATCCTTCCTCATTTTTATTTATTTATTTATCTATTTATCTATCTATTTATTTATTTTTATTTAGGATCTATAACTAATATCAGGCAATATTTTTAAAGTTTGAAAGTATGTGAAACAGCATAGTTTTTAAAAAATCTTTCAACATTTTATTGTGCTTCCTTTTAAATTTTTATTAATAACAGTTTATTCACTTTGTATACCCTCTGTACCTCCCTCCTTCCACCCTTCCAATCCCACCTCCATCTTTCCCACCCCTGACCCTTTTCCAGTTCACTGATAAGGAGGTCCTCCTCCCCTTCACTCTGATCCTAGTCTATCAGGTCTCATTAGGAGTGGCTGCATTGTCTTCTTCTGTGGCCTGGCAAGGCTGATTCCCCCTCAATGTGAGGTGATCAAAGAGCAGGCCAATGTGTTCCTGTCAGAGACAGTCCCTGTCCCCATTACTATGAAGCCCACATAGATACTGAACTTCCATAGGCTACCTTTTGTGTAGGGGTTTCAGGCCATCTCCATGAGTGGTCCTTGGCTGGTGTATCAGTTTCAAAAAAGACCCCCGTGCCCATAATTTTTGGAACTTTTACTGTCCTTGTGGAGCTCCTCTCCAGGTTTACTATCTCCCAGTTCTTCCATAAGATTCCCTGCACTCTGCCCAAAGTTTGGCTATGAGTCTTAGCATCTGCCTTGACACCCTGCAGGGTAGGACCTTTCAAAGGCCCTCTTTGGTAGGCTCCTGTCCTGTCCCTGTATTCTCCGTCATCTGATGTCCATCCTCTTTGCCTTTTTGCACGGGGTTTGAGCATCTTAGACAGCATACAACTTCCTGATTAACTTCCTTAGGTGTACAGATGTTAGTATCTTTACCCTATATTTTATATCCTATATCCACTTATGAGTGAGTATATACCCTGTGAGTCTTTCTGCTTCTGGGGTACCTCACTCAGGATGATCTTTTCCACTTCCCACCATTTACCTGCAAATTTCATGTTTTCCTTGTTTTTCATTGCTGAGTAATATTCCATCGTATAGATATACCACAATTTCTGTATCCATTCCTCAACTGAGGGCCATCTGTACTGTTTCCAGCTTCTGGCTATTACAAATAAAGCTATTATAAACATAGTTGAGCAGATGTCCTTGTTGTATACTTGAGCGCCTTTTGGATATATGCTTAGGAGTGGTATAGCTGGATCTTGAGGAAGCACTATTCCTAATTGTCTGAGAAAGTGTCAGGTTGATTTGTAAAGTCGTTGTATAAGTTTACATTCCCACCAGCAATGAAGGAGGGTTCCCCTTTCTCCAAATCTTATCCAGCATGAGTTGTCACTTGAGTTATTTGTCTCCGTCATTTTGATGGGTGTAAGGTGAAATCTCAGGGTGGTTTTGATTTGCATTTCCCTGATGACTAGGAATGTTGAACATTTCTTTAAGTGTTTCTCTGCCATTCTATATTCCTCTATTGAGAATTCTCTGTTTAGCTCTGTACCCCATTTTTAATTTGGGTTACTTGATTTGTTGCTGTTTAACTTCTTGAAATCTTTATAAATACTGGATATTAACCTTCTGTCAGATATAGGGTTGGTGAAGACCCTTTCCCAATCTGCAAGCAGTCATTTTGCTTTGATAACTGTTTCCTTTGACTTATAGAAGTTTTTCTGTTTCATGAGGTCCCATTTACTGATTGTTGCTCTTAGAGCCTGTACTGTTGAAGTTCTGTTCAGGAAGTTGTCTCCTGTTCCAATGAGTTCAAGGCTCTTCCTCACTTTTTTCTTCTAACAGGGTTAGTATGTCTGGTTTTATACTGAGGTCTTTGATCCACCTGAACTCTAGTTTTGGGCAGAGTGATACATATGGATATATTTGCATTTTCCTACATGTAGACATCCATTTAGACCAGCACCTTTTGTTGAATATGCTATCTTTTTTCCGTTGTATGCTTTTGGCATCTTTGTCAAAAATCAGGAGTCCATAGTGTGTGGGTGTATTTCTGGGACTTCTATCCAATTCCTTTAATCCACTAGTTGGTGTCTATGCAAGTACCATGCAGTTCTTATTACTGTTGCTCTATAGTACACCTTGAGATCAGGGATGGAGATACCTCGAGAAGATCTTTTATTATGGAAGATTGTTTTAGCAATTCTGGGTTTCTTGTTATTCCATATGAAGTTGGGAATTTTTCTTTCAAGGTCTGTAAACAATTGTGTTGGTAATTTGATGGGAATTACATTAAATCTGTAAATTGCATTTGGTAAGAGGACCATTTTTACTATGTTAATCCCGCCAAGCCATGAGCATGAGAGATCTTTCCATCTTCTGATATCTTCTTCTATTTCTTTCTTTAGAGACTTGAAATTTTTTCATACAAGTCTTTGACTTGCTTGGTTAGGGTCACACCAATGTACTTTATGTCCTTTTTTACTATTGTGAAGGGTGTTGTTTACCTAATTTCTTTTTCAGCACTTTGTCTTTTGTATACAGGAGGGATACTTATTTTTTTAGTTGATTTTGTATCCAGCCACATTGCTGAAAGTGTTTGTCAGCTTTAGGCATTCCCTGGTAGAATTTTTGGGGTCACTCAGGTATACTATAATATCATCTGCAAATAGTGATACTTTGACTTCTTCCTTTCCCATTTGTATTCCCTTGATCTTCTTTAATTGTCTTATTACTCTAGCAAGGACTTGGAGAACTATGTTGAAGAGATATGGAGAGAGGGGGCAGCCTCGCCTTGTCGCTGAATTCGGTGGGATTGCTTTAAGTTTCTCTCTGTTTAGCTTGATGTTGGTTATAGGATTGCTGTATATCACCTTTACTATGTTTAGGTATATGCCCTGTATCCCTGATCTCTCCAATACTTCAAACATGAATGGATGCTGGATTTTTTCAAATGCTTTTTCAGCAACTAAGGAGATTATCACGTGTTTATTTTTCTTTCAATTTGTTAATATGGTGGATCATAACGATGGATTTTTGTATATTGAACCACCCCTGCATACCTGGCCTGAAGCCTACTTGGTTGTAGTGGATGATATCTTTGATGTGTTTTTGTATTGGATTTGCAAAGTATTTTGTTGTGTATTTTTGCATCAATGCTCTTAAGAGAGATTGGCCTGAAATTGTCTTTATGCTGGGGTATCCAGGGCTGCTTTCTCCTGAATAACTGGGTTCTGGAGATGCAATATTGCTTTGTCTTTTGTTGGTTGAGCTTTTACACTGGCCTCTTCCCATTGGGATATCTTAGGTGTTGGGTGTTAGTTTCTGGTACTTCCTGGAATCCTGTGGTGGGTTGAATCACCTTGGCAGGAAGATGATTTTTTCCAAAGGAGCTCTCCTCCGTTTTTTAGGTATGGTCACTGAATGGCATGTGTTTTTCAGGAATTGCCACAGCTTATTCCAGGCATACAGACCTGAGTAGTACTTGTTGCCTTTGTTAGTAAAGGGGGCTATCCTCTCACCCAGAGAAGTTCTGGAGACAGCTTCCCTGCTGCTAGGTTTCTTGCTGTAAATTTAGTGAGCTGCTGCTGTAACCTGGGTGCCTTGTGGTTTGGTCAGTTTAGTTAGGGAAAACTGGTTGTCCTTTGGAGCAGTATCTGGGGGTTGTTCTCAGATAATCCAGGCTTCTGTAGGTCTGAGTTTGGAGCTCTGTGCCCCAGTACCCAGGTGGTAATCAGTGTCAAGTGAGCACCACTCTCATGTGTACAGCAGGAGGCTAGAGTCTGGAGCCTGTAGATAACCAGAAACTTTTCTGAAGCTAGGTGTCCTGAGGTAGGGCCAGATATTCCCCTACCTTTGGGTTTTCTCCCAACAGAAAGACCCAGTCTGTACTGTTGGGGGGGGGGTTAGAGTGCATAGTCACTTGCTTGCGATTGGTGGCTCCAAGCTGGTGATGGCACAGGAACCTGGGAAATTTTTCCGATAATATTCACATATGTGGTGGTGGTCGTGGTGGTGGTAGTGGTGGTGTGAGGGTCAGCTGAGTGCTCTAAACTGGGACCTGCTGTTTCCCTCCCTGTGGGGTTTTCTTTCTACAGGTCAACCCATCCTTTAGTGCCCTGGGGCACACAGTTCTCTCTTTGATGGAGAGTTGGTTATGTGGGTCTGGCAGCTAAAGTCCCACTCAGGGCTGGCTGCTGTGCACCTGCAAGTCTACAGGACCTTTTCCAGGGATAGACTGGGTGACATTCAGTCAGTCCCACTTGCTTCCTTCCCTGTGGGTTTTTCTTGAGAGTGGGACTCCCAGTCTCTGGTGCTCTGGGGCGCACAGTTCAGCCTGGGAAGGTGATCAGGACACACTTCTTGGGTCTATTTCCTTGAAAACTTTATTCCTGCCAAAACAGCCCAGGAAATTTTCCAGGGATTAGCTGGGTGCTCTGAGGTTGAACCCAATTGTTTTTCTCATCATTTGGTTTCTTATCACCTGGTAAACACAGTCAATGGTGTTTGGGGGCCAACAGTTCCAACAATTTGTCACTGTGCAGTCTCTGTTACCCCGCTGATCAGTATGCAATCAGCCCTGCAATCTGTAATGTTTTTAATTTTTACTGAATATGAGTATTTTGATTGTAGTCATGAATATGAACCTCTTGTGTGCCTGATCATCACAGTAGTCCAAAGATGTGTTCAGAACACATGAACTTATAGCAATTGATAATAGTGGGTCCCAGTTAAACACTATCATTTCAGACCAATTATTTGCAAGAGCAGCAAGAGCTCCTCACTGCTGAGCCATCTCTCCTGCCTTATGTTGCTTACATATATCATCATTTACATTGCTAATATTTTCATCTTTCTATTTTTAGCTATTTAAGCATGCATTCCTTTTAGTAAGACCTTACTAAAGTTACAGTTTAAGCTAGGGCATTGTAGATTTCTGGAAATTGAATACACAACTGGAGTGAATGTATAATTCCTTGTAGAAGCTTCAGTAAACACCTCTCAGTTCTTTCCATCTTTTATGTTTGTTTTATTGACTTAAAGGGGAGACTCTGTATTACTATATAGGTCTGGCTGTCCTAGAACTCTTTGTATAGATCATGCTGGCATCCAATTCAATAAGATATACCTGTGTCTGCCTCCTGAGTGATGGAATTAAAGGCTTGACAGAACATACCCAGCTTTTCCATCATTTTTTTTTTGTAGTTAGTAATTGGTCATAAATTTCTCTGATGTGTACTTATTACTGTTCATCTATTAATTTCTCTCTGTGTATCTCTGTCTCTCTCTTACTATTTTGCTCTCTTCTCTCTGTTTGTCTTTGTCCACATTAATTGCCATGACTATTCCAAACCTCTATCCTATTCAGATATGACACAGTTAAACTTTGTTATTCCGTTTTCCTCTAAAATGACTTAGTGATAACATTCACACTTATTTTTTTTAATAGAAAAGTTTTAATCTTTATTTTAAACTATACACTATACATGATTTAGAAAGGAAAATATACAAAACAATGATCAAAAATAATCATGTGTTCTATGCCTTTTCTTTTGTCTGGGAACTCAGAAATATGATGTTATCAGCTATGATTATTGTTGCTTGCCACTCACATTATTTTTATCCATCTATTCACTGTAGTACAATTTCCCTTCCACAAATATATGAGCCCCCATTTTCATATACTGGTATGCCACATCTCTGATCCCTGGTCAAAACATGATATCAGTGCCATGTTGTCTTTTGACTGACAACACCCATCTCTTCACAATCCCCTGATAGCCACATCCCATTTGTTGCTAGATAAAATATCATGACTGTGTTTTTTCCTTTCACCTGTCTCATGACAGTGTCCTGACCTACTCACCCAAGTAATTGAAGACAATTCATAGATCACTCAAGAACCCAATTAATGGCTGCTTCACATTCATGTCTTAAAACTAATACAACACCTTTAACACACGTTTTTCAAAGCAAGCCTTTTGTTTCCTTTACAATCTAACCTTTAGGCTTTTTCTTCTCCCATACTTCACCTGACGCACAGCACCCAACTGTCTAACACTAGCACTTCTGTGTCAGAAAATGAATGGAAGGAGCATTAGAATTATATGATTATATTGCCAATGAAGTATAAATTTATATTGTTGCCAATCTTTCTTTTGTACAAATGTATGGTATATTTTAGAATTCAGTGACCTTCGATGATGTGCATGTGAAATTCAGCCAAGAAGAGTGGGCTTTTTCTGGAACCTTCCCAGAAGCAACTCTACAAAGATGTGATGCTAGAGACCTGTAAAACCTCACTGCTATAGGTAAGACTGCAAATTTTCTTTCACTTTTAAAATAAGGAGACAACTCTTACTTTATTATTAATCCTCTTCTATCATTCTAATTGAGAATGAGGTGGAATGAGGTGAAGAAATCAGGCATGGTTCTAAGGGTCACAGAAGATAGTGATTTAAGTTTTCCTTTAATAATAATATGATATTTCCAATAATATACATTTTCTGGTACTATATTTTAGGCTACAATTGGGAAGATCATAATATTGAAGAACACTTTCAAAGTCCTACAAGTAATGAAAGGTAAATTTATGTGCACGCTGATACAGATATGAATCTTAAGAAATTTTAATGTGTCCCAGAAGTTTGTTTTTGGTTTGTTGTTTGTTTGTTGGCTGCCTTTTTTATTTTCTATTTTGCAATAGTTTTTTTCTTTTTCTGTGTAGCTGTGGCTTTAACTTAGAATTGCTTTTTAGACCAGCCTGACCTCAAAATCACACAGATCTGCCTGCTTTGCCTCCACAAGTGCTGGGATTGAAGGCATGTACCAGCACACATGGCTGTGTCCTGAAGTTTTAAAGAAAAGCAACAGTGTAAAAACAGCACTGCTTTAAGTGTACTTATGATCATTAAAATCTCATGATTCCATGTACTTCAAATGTCAGGTATCTGATTTGTGTTTTACAAGGCACTCCTAAGATAGAAGAAAATAAAATAATATTGTAACAAAAATACCATTTGAATCATATGGACATTACAGCTACTGACTTGAACTGCCAATCTGTTTAGTCTCATTCTATCTACTCAGATATTGTAAGAGGTATACACACTGAATTGGTGATCAGTATGTTTCAAAACCTTCTAATAAGCAAAAATTTCATAGTAGATCCAGTGTTACTCATTTTCGTGCAGTAACATTGTAAAGTTTAGTGAAAGGAGCAGCTTATGAGAATCAAGAATATTGTTGTGGAGAAAACTTAATCCCTATATGATATGTCTATGATGAACCAAAAAAGAGACTGTGTTAATTCAATGTGGGAATCTTTAATATTTTTGTAACTTAAACTGGTATATCATATGTCAAATGTTTATAAGACACATGAGCATAGGGATATTGAAAGAAACAGTGTCCCTATCTTTCTCCAAGAACAATTGATTTGGTAGTAGTCCCCACTGTGAGTAAATTTTCTGAATGTGATAAATGGTTACTGTTAATTTGTTTTGCAACTTCACTGAGAATTCATCAGCAAACTCATATTGCTGAAAATACCTATGAATACTAGGATTTTGGAACTTCTGCTTGTCTTGGCTCACTTTGTAAATGAAGTATCATTCATACAGTACAAAAATTTGTGAATGGGATTGTTGTGGTAAAACTCTGAATTCTTACAATACTCTTCATATATAGGAGAAAATCTCTTATAGAAAAATGATGCTATAAAAGTGATCCACATAACAAATGCTCTTACCACCACAGGGATCTTCAAAAATACCCATAATGAAGGGGAATACCGTGAATGTAAATAAAGTGATAAAACTTTAAAATTTTATTATTCTTTACCATTAGATCAAATTATGAAATTAATTCATATAGATAAATATATTTATTAGTGTAATGAAATGACTGTGGTAAATCTTTCACATGTGCCAATTTTCTTTGAAGGCATGAAAGCAGTCATACTGGAGAGAAACCCTTTAAATGCACTCTATGTGGGAAAGCCTTCCCATATATCACTGTTCTCATATGGCATAAAAGAACACACACTGGAGAGAAGCCTTACAAATGTAATCAATGTGGTAAAGCCTTTGTAAAAAGCAGTCAGCTCATACAGCATAAAAGAACACATACTGGAGAGAAACCTTATGAATGTAACCAGTGTGGTAAAGCCTTTGCAGGAAACAGTACTCTCTTAAACCATAAAAGAACACACACTGGAGAGAAACCTTATGAATGTCACCAGTGTGGTAAAGCCTTTGCACAAAACAGTGCGCTCTTAAGACATAAAAGAACACACACTGGAGAGAAACCTTATGAATGTAACCAGTTTGGTAAAGCCTTTGTACAAAACAGTAATCTCATAAGACATAAAAGAACACATACTGGAAAGAATCCTTATGAATATACCCAACGGGATAAAGCCTTTGCACAGCAGAGTATTCTCCGAAAACAGGAAAAGACACACAGTAGAGAGAAGCCTTGTGAGGGTAATTAGTGTAATAAAGCCTTTTTATGTAACAATCATCTGCTAAGACAACAACACATTCTGGAGGGAAACCATATGAATATAACTATGTGGCAAAGCCTTTGCACATAACATCTCCTAATATATAAAATAACACATACTGGACAAATGTCTGACTGTAACGAATATGAAAAAAACTTTTGGACTTCAGAATAATCGTCACACCTATGAAAGAAATCCTAATGTACAGAAAGCCTGTGAGTGCTTTTAACATGGTTAAACCATTTCACATTTGTATAATCTTCATCATCATGAAAGGTTTCATAATGGAGGAAAACCTTATGAATGTATTAAAATTGTGAGGCCTTGCACAAATCTAGAGTCATCATCATCATAAAAGTATCCTTACTGGAGAGGAATTCTGTGAGTATAAGTAATGTGGAAATGCCTTTGTGTACTTTGGTCCACTGAGATCCAACAGAACTGTAAAACTAGCTCAATGGAAATGACCTTCCTTTTCTGAAGGGGAAAGGGAATAGGGGCAATAGGAATGGAGGGTAGTACTGCGGGAGAGAAGGGAGGAGGACTACAATTGGAATTTAAAGTAAATAAACTTATTTTTAAAAAGAATACAATGAATGGTAAATATCAATTATATGCGAAAGTATTATGTAATGTGTTTAGGGAAGACTTATTGATAAACCTGATTCTCAACATGTACTGTTTTCAATTGCCTCACTTTACACAAGAAACTTTCAGTCCAGTGGATGAATATGTAGGGAATGGTGAACTAACACAAGCCAAGAAGTTCTCTGAGAGTAACACAACAGTGGCAGCCTGTAGAAGTTTCTTTGTGTACACAAACCTATTGTATTGTTCCAGGGGTTCTATTGAAAACCATCACAACCTAGACTGAATTTTGAGATGTGAGGGAGGAGGCTTTCTCTTTCATGTATGACCCTGCTGCTGGCCTAGTTGTATATCCATGGCAAGGGTGAGTTTTCTCCGCCTGACTTCATCTGGAGAGTGCCTTTAGACATAGATGCCACCAACCAAAATTCATACATGGCCTTTGACACAGATCCCTGATAACTCCCCTCCCTTCAAATATAGGATAATCAGGTTCCATGTTCTTTTTCACATGATAGGAATGTGCTGTTTAATGCAAATCAAGCATCCTTGAAGTGCCCTGTTTTAAACAATTATCTACACCTATCCTTAGAGCATCCCAGTCACTCCCCAAGGGGTACATACCCTCTGTTTTCTAGAATTAAAGTTGAACTTACTTTCTGAGGTGTTTCCCCAGAGTGTTCTGATCACTGTTATGCTTGGGTGTCTCCCAAGCTTTATACCTCATCTTCTGGGCCTCCTTCCTTCCTGGGCTGGTGGGAAACAGCCTCCAGGCAGCAAGAGAACCATGTTCTCTGAAATGCTTGTGAAAAAAATGTTTCACACTTCATATCATTTCAAATTTCACATGTTTCTTGATGTGAGATGTTAAATCAGTGTCTTGGGGTGGGACTCTAAAATGAGTTATACCTATTGTTTATTTCACAGTAAGCTTGCAGGCAAGCTTCATAGTATGAAATCTTCTGAGGTGAGCACAGTGGCCTATGTAGAAAGTAATAAGAGCAGAAATTTTATTTCCCTTTTAATAGCTGAGTAGTGTTCTAATAATGTGTGGATGGATGGCAGAGGATGGGAACTCCTCTTTGAGGGGACTAGGAGAAAGGGTTTGGGGAAAGAGGGAAGGAGTGTGGGGACCAGTAGGAGTTGAGGGAGGGCCTTTAATAGGTGTATACAATGAATAAATTGTGAAAAATAAAAATGATTAATAAAATAAAATGAATTAGAAAACAAAACTTTATAGCAAAAAATTTGAGACCAGTCTGGGTACCTGTCCTCCCTCAAAGAAAAGAAAGAAGATATAAAGAAAGGAAAGAAAATTAGAATCTTTGTCTTTTGCCACCTTTCTTCCTGGTGAGTTCATTTTTAATCATTACATAATGGAGACCATCCTGCTTTCTCTGAAGTTTATATTTCCATAGATGTAGGGTTTCATACCTGGAACAATAGGCAGAGGTTCATATTTAACATATATCAATACAGAACTAGCTGCCAATTTTTCCCAGCAATCCCTCAGTTCTTGCATGTTATAATGGTCCTCAAGGCTTGCATAGCCCACAATACCCTGAATTCACACTTCGCTGCAAGTTCACACCTCCTACCATGCACACCTCCATGCACATTCATGCCTCCCTGCACATTCACACCTACCTGCACATTCACATCTCCCTGCATGTTCACACCTTC
This sequence comes from Meriones psammophilus, assembly GCA_036365155.1. Taxonomy (NCBI): domain Eukaryota; kingdom Metazoa; phylum Chordata; class Mammalia; order Rodentia; family Muridae; genus Meriones; species Meriones psammophilus. The sequence goes on along the minus strand of JAEOAE010001309.1, from coordinate 984 downwards.
TGCATGTTAACACCTCCTGCACATTCACACCTCCCCGCATGTTCATACCTCCCTACAAGCTCACACCTCCATGCAAGTTTACATCTTCTAGCATGCTCACACCTCCCTGGACGCTCACACCTCCTACAAGGCTCACATCTCCCTGCACGCTCAAACATCCCTGCATGCTCACATATCCCTGCACGTTCACACCTTCTACCATGCTCACAGCTCCCTGCAGGCTCACACCTCCCTGCATGCTAACACCTCCTGCACATTCACACCTCTGTGCTGGTTCGCACCTCTACATGTTCACACCTCCTGTGGGCTCACATGTCCCTACATGTTCATACCTCCTACAAGCTCACACCTCCCATCAAGTTCACAACGCCTACCATGTTCACACCTCCTGAACACTCTCTTCTACAAGGCTCACACCTCCTGACACTCACACCTACCATGCTCACATCTCCCTGCACATTCACACATCCTTGCACATTCACACCTCCCTGTATGCTCACACCTCCCTGCAAGTTCACACCTTCTACCATGCTCACACCTCCCTGCATGCACACACCTACCTTCACATTCACAGCTCTGTGCACATTCATACCTCTCTACATGTTCACACCTCCCTGCATGCTCACACATCCCTCCATGTTCAGTTCTCCCTATAAGCTCACACCTCCCTGCAAGTTCACACCTCCTACCATGCCCACACCTCACTGCACGCCCACTCCTCCTACAAGGTTCACACCTCTCTGGATGCTCACAACTACCACGCTCACAGCACCCTGCACACGTACACCTCCTTGCATATTCACACCTTCCTACATGTTCACACCTCCCTAAAACTTCACACCTTCTTCCCCTCATACCTCCCTTCAAGTTCACACCTCCTACCATGCTCTCACCTCCCTGCACGCTCACAACTCCCTTAACATTCACACCTCCTTGCACCTTTCACACCTCCCTGGGTTCACACCTCATACCATGCTCACACCT